>JALAZF010000930.1:600000-1054126 GCA_022829125.1 Lathyrus tuberosus | reverse complement strand
ACACTTGACTCAAAAAGACAACTCTAGCAAATTGATGACTAGGTTCTGTTCTTATACCTGTAGAGGTCTCTGGGTCCTTGTACTAAGCCCAAGAGAAGGCATGAGAGCCTTTAAGAAGCCGAAGGGTCCTTGTACAACGCCCAAGACGTGGCGGGGTGCTTTTAGGAAGCCTGCGGGTCCCCAAACCCCGAGAAGTTCAAGACATGCTATTCACAAAGAAAGTTCAAAACACTTACTCGGTTGTAGAGCTTCCATGATGTTTTGAAAGTTGTTCAACAAAGAAAGATTTGATAACAATATAATATTCAAAATCAAAGGAGAAAGTGCTTTTAACAGATTTTTGGGGCTTACAGCTCAAAGAGAGGCCCAAGGTTTTATCAGTGATTGCACTGTTGTTTTGAATTTGTACAGAGGGGCTTATACAAGTGACTGAGGCCCAAAAAGGTTTTCTATACAAAGGGATCGGTCTTACACTCTCTCAAGAGGCCCAAAGGTTTAATTTTGTACAAGTGGTGGGGCTTACAGCTCAAGGAGAGGCCCAGGGTTTCGTTTCAAAATGGCGATCGCGCCGAGATTTTTGAAAACGCAATGGGTCTTATACAACTGAGGCCCAAAAAAAGGTTTTGGTTTTCAAAGGGGTTGGGTCTTACACTCTATTTAGAGGCCCAAAGAAAAGACATGGGGCTTATAACACAAGGGTAGGCCCATTTGGGTTTTGCTATAAAAAAAGGCGACGATCGCGCCGTTGTTTTTGAAAATACAGTGGGACTTATACAATGACTGAGGCCCAAAAGGTGGTGTATTTACAAAGGGGTTAGGTCTTACACTCTAATAGAGGCCCATGAGTGTTTGAAAATGATTTGTGAAGGTGAAAATCAAAGAAACCCTAATTTTGTTTTCCTTTAAATGTAAATATTTAAAGAAAGTCAAATAAAATTATAAAAATACCAAATAAGTTTGAATAAACCACTTGTGATTTTTGTTTAAGGTTTGAAAAATGTGGTTTTAATCACAAGATGAATTAAAACTCATTTGGTTTTGATTTTCAAAGTAAATATTCACTTTTAAATGTTTAAAAATAATAAAAAATGAATTTATTCACAAAAATACTAATTATATTAATTAAATAATATAAATCTGATTTTTTTGTGGAATAAAATATTTAAATATTTTTGTGATTTTTTGCAAAAAGAACCAATAAAAAATAGTTAAAATTGAGAGAGTTATTAATTTTTCAAATCATTAAAAATAATATGAAAAATAATAAAAAGTGAAAAAAATAGCAAAAAGAGGATCTGGGGCGATGGGGATTCGAACCCCAGACCTCTTGTATATAGGGCGCGCGCCTTACCACTGGGGTGGTGGTACATCCGTTGATTGAAACACAACCACAAATATACAAGGCTTGCCTTGTTTTTGGCCTGGCCCAAGGCAAGATTTTGGTTGCAAACGTGAAGGCCATAACTTTCTCATTTCTCCATGGATTGGGACAAAATTTAGGCCTATCCTGCCTAAAATTTCACAAGGAGTCCAATGGTGGTGGTGTTTTTTTCAGATCATGCTCCTATTGAAAAACCCGATAGTGGTTTTGAAATAGGCCATGATTTGCATTTTCTGAGCCATCTCTTGGTACAAGCATGAATTACATGATCAATTGGTGCAAACACAACACATATAACATGTATAAGAGATGCATAATCATTGGACATCAAAAGAAAGCATGATTCAAAGAATCCATGTTGTGATGCTTACCTCTTTTTGGAGCTTTTGTACAATCTGCCAAGGGCTTTGTTCTAGAAATGATTTGATGCTTTGGACACCCTCAAATGATCTCTTAGAAGCTTTTAGGATGGTTGGAATCAGCTGGAAACCTCAGGAACAAGTTTGAGCTCTTTCTTGCAAAAGGGGCAAAAGTGGTCAAAATGGAAACTCTCTCAAATGGTGTTTGAGATGTGGGGAACCATTTGGGACAGTTCAAGGATGATATTTGGAGTGTGTTTGAGGTTTTGTCTGGTTTGGAAAGTGACTGAATCAAGACATGGCTTGAAAAATGCTCAAAATTCCTATTTTGAGGTTTTGAGAGGTGACTTTGTGATTTTGGTGTTACAGGTCACTTGTAAGTGTTTGGATCACCTCTATATGATGTTTATGAGGTGTGTGTGTGTGTGATTGGTTTGATTGGAATTGCTCTCAAACTCAAAACCCGATGGTGACTTGCTTTGGAAGGCAAATTTGGAGGTGAGAAGGTGATTTTTAGGAAAGCATTTGTTTGATGGCTTTGGTGTACTCAAACTGATCACAAATGAGCTCTATTTATAGTAGAGCAAGTTTGTTTTGGGAGCAATAGTGATTGGCAACTGCAGCAGAAGTTTGGCAAATGTTGAGCAATGAGAATCCAAGTCTCCTCAAGGCATTGACTAGAGGTTAGGGCACAGACTGCTGGTTCCCTAGTTGTTGGATAAGTCTTGACTGAATTCAGCTGGGAATGGCTCAGTCCATGCCACCTTGGTGCATCCATTAAATGCTTCAATCCAAAATTGGAGTCTTGTCCCTCTTTTAGGCATTTCTAGGTTTAGCATGCTACTTTTGGTTCCAAAGACTTGGGAGGCTGATGGATCAGGGTTTGTCCCTCCTTGGTCTCCCCTTGAGGTGTTCAGATGGATATATTTGTTTGCCCCTTCCAAAATTTGAGCAAATCGAACAAAACTCCCAAATCTTCCTTGCCATGACAGTTTGCAGCAGGGCATATTGGCATTGTCATATCTCATGGCTCAAGTGGACTTTGATGGAGTTCTTGGACATTTTGGAAAGCCCTCATATGATAAAACATGTGTGTGATCATAGTTGGTTTTGATACCTTTTGGATCCAAGTGAAAAATGCCCCTACATTTGGAAAAAAGTGAAGGCAGATTCTGACTTAGTGAAAATTTCACTAAGTGTTGGAAAAAAGTGACATTTTCACTTTTTGTGATTTTGATCATTCCATAACTTAAAATCCATGAGGAATTGGAATGAGTTGTGTTTGAAGCTTTTGTAGAGGGCCATGAGAGCTACAAATCCAGCTTTGAATGGGGAAAAATGGCCTTGTGGTTTAGGAGTTATGATCCTCCAAAGTTGGTACCCTTGCCACTTTATTCCATAACTTAGAAAAATTTCTAAGTTTTTATGGTTACCCCTTTTACAAGTTATCCCACTTTTCTTGATTTTTCTTGATGAATGATGATTCCAATCACACATTAACATCATTTTAGGGTCAAAGAACCATAATTGTGAAAAATCTCAAAAAGTCAAAGTTGACTTTTGTGCACAGTTGACTTTTTGTCAGATGAATTCCAAACTGTGCGATCCTCTATGAAATCAAGTCCTTGACCTAAATCAAACTTGATGGATTGATTTCATAGGTGTTATAGGGTGTATTGAATCATGTCCCAAGGTTTGGGAGCATGTCTGGGTCAAAAGTCAAAGGTACAGTTGACTTTTCCCGCGAAACCCTAATTGTGGTTCTGATGAACTTGAAACTTGTGCACCAAGCTTCTTGGATCAATCCATTGTTGCAAATGGATCAATGTGGTGTGTTAGAAACCCTTAAATCCTTTCTTGAGGATTTGGCTCATGTTTTGTCCCAAAATTCAACTTAGGGGTGAATTAGGTCAAGAAACCCTAATTCTTGATTTTTGATGAATGCATCCCCTGAGGCTAGATTGACTTGATGATTGGGTCCATGATGTTTCATGGAGTATATTAGGTTATGCTTTGAAGCATTGGCTCATGCCCAGGGGAAAATTTCCATCTGGAGGCCTTGGTCGACCAAAACCCTAATTTGGTGACACTGGCGATCTTGAGGCTTGATCCACTTGGAATGCTGCAACATTGTGCTTGATTCTTGCTGTGGGAGTCCTCTTGATCCATTGTGGATGTTTAGACAAGTTGAAGATCATGTCATTTCTTGATTGATCCTTTGTCTAAGGCTCTGAGAGGGCTTGAAACCCTAGTCCTTGATAGTAGTGAATGCTCACCCATCTTTGGGGAAGACTAATGAGTATGAAAGGTCATCCATATTGTGATGATAGTTTTCACAATGATGGGAATCTTGGTGGTCAAAGTTTGGTGTATGACAGATGCCCCTATTTAATCTTCTTGGACCCGAAGGTGTGAATGGCGAAGGTATTCGGGCATTCGGGGTGCAAGAGGATTAAATATCGGAATACCTAACATTTTGATAGTGTTTAGGAATGGTAGTTCATGTATCCTTCTTCTTTTGCTAAGCAATGATGCTCAGAAAAGGTAAAAACTTCCACTCGATCCTGGACTTCAGCCAAGGAATTGGCCTCAGTTTTCTTTTGAAATAAACTTCCCCTCGATCCTGGTATCCTAAAAAGGAATTGGTCTAAGTTTCTGAAATAAACTTACCCTCGATCCTGGTTTCCTACTAAGGAACTGGTCTAAGTTTCTGAAATGAACTTCCCCTCGATCCTGGTTTCCTACCAAGGAACTGGTCTAAGTTTCTTAAATAAACTTCCCCTCGATCCTGGTTTCCTACCAAGGAACTGGTCTTAGTTTCTGGAATACTTCCCCTCGATCCTGGTTTCCTACCAAGGAACTGGTCTGAGTTTCTGAAAAAAACTTCCCCTCGATCCTGGTTTCCTACCAAGGAACTGGTCTTAGTTTCTTTTGTCAATAAACTTTCTTGACAAGGGACACTATTCGTAGCGGTTTTTCTCAAAATTCTCGTCGAATTTTCCTGGGGAGATGCCATTTGATAGAAAAAATTTTGATGTCAGACTTGCTGGGGAACCCATTCGCCTGAGTTGTAGAGGTGTATAAACTTCTTTGTTGGAGACGCCATTTGTCGAATCTATCTGGGAAAACGAGTCTCTTGAAAGACTACCTTCGCTTGGGGATATTACATCATACTTCCCTCAGGATCTTCTCGGAGAAATGCCATATGATGTGATCCAATTTTGAGGTGCTGATGACCTTTTCATCAGTGGTTTTTTTGAAGAAAAATTTTTGCATTGTTGAATCTTTGATTAAGAGGCGTTCTCTGGGGATTTTCCTTAATCCGGGAAAGCGAAGATATCATCTTCAATGGCAAAGAGTTATGCTTGTCGCAGGTCTCCTTGTTTTTCAGAGGTTCAAGTTATCAAAGTGGCCAAGACACCAACTTGTATCCAGAAATAAACTGGAGGAGAGAGATTGTTCAGACGCCACACTTTCTGACGAGGAAAAGGCTGACAACTCGATTGAGAGGACTTTTATCACTAGGGGACAAGACTGACTAGAGTGATAGTGATGCAATATGAATGCGATTGTAAATCAATAATTCATGATGTATGTATGTTTATGCTGACAAAACTGACACGACATACAAACTGACGGATGAACACGACTAGATACTCGGCCACAACGGGGGACAAAGAGGTATCGCTGGTCCAAAAGTAGCAATACTGCCTTGCTTAGGAGAGATAGTCCCTACGGGGAACAACCGTTGGTCGGGTTTAGGAGGTAAGAACTCAGCCGAGGGGTGTCAGATGAAACACGGTCTCTGACACAGTTGATCCTTCATTCAGGTGCACTGGTTTAGAAGGAGTACTTTGATTCTACAATTTGAAGTTCACTTACTTCTGTAGAAGCGATTGATGTTCTTTCGATGTTCAACAGTCAAAAGAAATTGCCATCTTTGTTAAAAAGCAGAAAAAGTTTGAACAAGTAAATTCATTTTTGTTTCGTTTCAAGAATCATTAATCATGTTAAAACGTCGTTCTATAAAGCTAAAACAAATAAGAATTACAAACAAAAGTACAAGGGCTCAAATTTTATTAATAGGATAGAAATCAGTCAAACGTGTGATTCCATAGAGTATTTACAAAGTTAGAAAATGGGTATTTAAGGGAAAAAGGGCTACATTAAAACATAACGACCATTATCCTTCTACCAACTTTGAATTCGGGGCATCCTGAGCTTCTGTCGAAGATGACCTTGACTGGAGTTTTCTGATGGATGGTGTAACTGCTGCTGAGGGACTTGCCCCTGTTGAACATAGTTACTTGCCATTATCCCTAACTTTTTCCGGGATTGTACTTTGAGATTTCCGATCCACCGGGATGATTTTTTTTCTTGTGTCTTTAATTTTTTCCTGGACCGCCCTTTCAGGTTTTCAATCCACCGAGATGTTTTTTTTTCCTTCCTTTTTTTTAGTTTAGGCGAAGTATTTCTTGACTACGTCAATATTTGTGGGGTAGGCAAATTCCTCTCCATCCATGCTTGTAAGTCTCAAGGCGCAGCTTGATAAAGCTTTCTTGACCACATAGGGACCGTCATAGTTCGGAGTCCATTTGCCCCGAGAATCAGTGAGAATTGATTGTATCTTCTTGAGCACAAGGTCTCCTTTCCTGAAGACGCGAGGTTAGACCTTTTTGTCAAACACCTTCTTTATTCTCTGTTGATACAACTGACTATGGCATAGTGTTGTGATTCTATTTTCTTCGAT
This sequence comes from Lathyrus tuberosus, assembly GCA_022829125.1. Lineage (NCBI taxonomy): Eukaryota > Viridiplantae > Streptophyta > Magnoliopsida > Fabales > Fabaceae > Lathyrus > Lathyrus tuberosus. The sequence continues at coordinate 1,047,636 of JALAZF010000930.1, read as the reverse complement.
CATGAAATTCTGGTATCAGACGTGTGATGTTAAGGTGCGATGTCACAACAACACACTCTGCACAATGGACAGCAATAACAGTAATAAAGCAACACAAGGAATTGTTCACCCAGTTCGGTTACAACCAACCTACTCTGGGGGCTACCAAGCCAGGGATGGAATTCACTACATGTAGATATAATTTACAGACTCAACAACCCGTTGACAATCTCCTAAACTTATACTCTACTAATGACTTCCTACCTAAGAAACCACCTAGGTATGAGACCACCACTCAATCCCTTACAAACACTCAAAGAAACCACTTCGAGTACCCTTGATCTTGCTTCCTAGCTTCGATCAAGCAACCACTCTCTATTGCTTCACAGCTTCTAGAGAGGACATAAACACAACACCTATTCAAACCCTAGAATAGTGTAAATATAAGCACACTAAACAAACTCTAGATACTAAGCCTCCAGCTCCTGATCTTCTGAATGTTTTCTGTCACTTTTTCCTTTGGTCTTATGCGCTTTATATAGCTCCTTGAATTGGTCTTGGACCTGCTACAATATCTCCCAGATTTGTTATTTAAAACTGAATATTTAAAACAGATTTTCTCCTAAAATCTTTTTAAATCTTCAACCTTTTAAATCTCCTACAAATCTGCACCAGATCTCCTTTGCAGCAGAAAATATCTATCCCAATATATTCGCATCCAATGAGACAGCTTGCTCTCCACAATTCCAGCTAATACGCAACCCTAACAACATCACAAACTGATGTTATTAATTCTGCAGATCTAATGTCACAACATCGCCTATGTGACATCAGACATCCAACTTCAGCAATTTAATACTTAACACAGCCCAGTGTTAAGACTTCAATGTTGCAACATCAGCACCTTGACATCAACATTGAATATACTTTGTTTTACCAAAATTCTAGCCAATCCAAGAACTAACAGATCAAATTCAGTTCGTCGTGTCGACTTTGACACCATTCAGCTTCCGTAAGCTTAGCTTCTATCAATACCCGGAATGATGGGATCTCTACTTCTATGGGGAGCACTGCTTCTATGCCATGTACTAGAGAGAAAGGAGTTGCCCCTGTTGAAGTGCAGACAGACGTGCGATAACCATGAAGAGCAAAGGGTAGCATCTCGTGCCAATCTTTGTAGGTTACAACCATCTTTTGAACAATTTTCTTGATGTTCTTTTTAGCCGCTTCTACCGCCCCGTTCATCTTGGGTCGGTAGGGAGATGAGTTATGGTGTTCGATCTTGAACTCTGCGCACAACTCTCTCATCATCTTATTGTTCAAGTTGGATCCATTATCAGTAATTATCTGGCTCGGAACACCATAACGGCAGATGATATTGTTTTTGATAAAGCGGACTACCACTTGTCGGGTTACACTGGCGTATGACGCTGCTTCGACCCACTTGGTGAAGTAGTCAATGGCTACAAGAATGAACCGATGTCCGTTCGAAGCCTTAGGTTCAATCATGCCAATCATGTCGATTCCCCATATGGAAAAAGGCCATAGGGAAGAAAGAACTTAGAGATGTGTTGGCGGTACATGGATTTTGTCAGCGTATATTTGACACTTGTGACACCTCTTTATGTACTTGTAGCAATCAGATTCCATTGTCAACCAATAGTACCCTGCTCTTAGAATTTTCTCGCCATTGTGTGTCCGTTGGCATGAGTGCCAAAGGATCCTTCGTGAATTTCTTTCATCAGTATGTCTGCTTCTGGTCTGTCTAAGTATCGGAGCAAGACCATGTCAAAATTCCGCTTATAGAGTGTATCACCACTCAAGAAGAAATTGCCTGCTAGCCTCCTGAGGGTTTTTCTGTCCTTCCGTAGTGCCCCGGGTGGGTACTCTTGTTTCTGAAGGAAGCATTTGATATCGTGATACCAAGGTTTGTCATCTATGACATTTTCAATCATAAAAATGTAGGCAGGCCTTTCTAGGTGCATTATGTTGATCTTAGGTAAGTCTTTCCATTGACCTACACTAATCATGCAAGAGAGAGTGGCTAATGCATCAGCCATGTGATTCTCTTCACGCGGGATATGATGAAATTCAATTCTGTTGAAGAAGGGTAACAACCTTCTTGAGTAATCATTGTAAGGAATCAGTCCTGATTGGTATGTGTTCTAATCTCCTATGATCTGATTGATAACCAGAGCTGATTCGCCATATACATCCAAGTTCTTGATCCTTAAGTTGATCGCTTCTTCGAGACGCATGATACATGCTTCGTATTCGGCCTCGTTGTCTGTGCACTTGGATGTCAGTCCGGCAGTGAAAGGAATGTGGGTACCCTAAGGTGTTATGATGATTGCCCCAATCCCGTTTCTGTAATGATTGATGGCTCCGTTAAAGATAAGTCCCCATTGGGAACCTGGTTCTGGCCCCTCACTGGGTAGCGGTTCATCGCAATCTTTCATTTTTAGATACATGATATCTTCGTCTGAGAAGTCAAATCCGATTGATTCTTGATCGTCAATCGGTTGATGAGCCAAATGATCGGCTAAAATACTCCCCTTAACGGCTTTTTGAGTGTGGTATTCGATGTCGTATTCTGATAACAACATCTACCAACGGCAGATTCTTCCCGTGAGAGCAGGTTTTTCAAATACATACTTGATTAGATCCATTTCTGAGATTAACCAAGTAGTATGACGAATCATGTACTGGCGAAGACGTTTGGCTGCCGAAGCCAAAGCACAACAAGTTTTTTCAAGCAAACTATAACGAGTCTCGCAGTCGGTGAATTTCTTGCTCAGATAAATGGCAGACTCTTTCCTTTTGTTTCCGTCTTGTTGGCCAAGTACACAGCCCATCGAGTCCTCTAGGACTGTTAGGTAGATGATCAGTGGTCTTCCTTCCACTAGAGGTGATAGAATCAGAGGATTCAACAGGTATTCCTTGATACTGTCGAAGGTGGTTTGGCAGTCCTCTGTCTAAACGCAATCCTGATTCTTTTTGAGTAATTTGAAGATCGGCGCGCATGTCGCGGTCATGAGGAATATGAATCTGGAGATGTAGTTCAAACGTCCCAAGAATACTCTTACTTTTTTTTCAGTTTTCGGAGAAGGCATTTCTTGAATGGCCTTGACCTTGTCAGGATCAACCTCAATTCCTTTCCGGCTGACGATGAACCATAAGAGTTTCTCTGAACAAACACCAAATGTGCACTTATTGGGATTCAAGCGGAGTTTGTATTTTCTCATCCGCTCAAATAGTTTTGACAGGTGGGTCACATGCTCCTCCTCTATTCTAGATTTGGCAATCATGTCATCGACATATACCTCGATTTCCTTGTGTATAATATCATGAAAGAGAGTAGTCATGGCCCTTTGATAGGTTGCCCCAGCATTCTTCAAACCGAACGACATTACCTTGTAACAAAAGGTACCCCATGGGGTAATGAATGAAGTTTTCTCCATGTCTTTCGGCGCCATTTTAATCTGATTATAGCCCGAGAATCCATCCATGAAGGAGAAAACTTTAAACTTTGATGTACCGTCTACCAGCATACCAATGTGTGGTAAAGGAAAGTCATCCTTTGGACTAGCCTTGTTTAGATCTCTGTAATCCACACACATTCTGACTTTTCTATCCTTTTTCGGAACGGGTTAGATGTTGGCTAACCATTGAGGATATTCTAACGTGGCGAGGAAACCCGCGTCAATCTATTTCTGTACCTCCTCTTTGATTTTGATGGCCATATCCAGGTGAGTCCTTCTCAACCTTTGTTTCACTGGCGGATATTCTGACCTTAACGGTAGATGATGTTCGACGATGTTGGTATCCAACCCTAGCATATCCTGATAGGACCAAGCGAATACATCGGGAAATTCTTTGAGAAGCTTCGTCAAACTCTCTTTGGCAGTTGGATTGGGCAATATCCCAATCCTGATTTCTTTTCTCTCTTTTTCCGAACCTAAGTTGACCGTTTCTAACGGCTCTTTGTGAGGTTCGATGGACCTTTCCTCTTGCCTAAGTAGTCAGGAGATCTCTTATGGAATTTTGTTGTTAACTTCTTCTTCAGCCCCAAATACCAGGAACTCAAAGTTGGGAGAAGGCAGCGGATCGTATGTTTCAACGGGGTTTAAAACAAGCAATCTGCATGACGTAATGATTTGTGTTTAGAAGAGATAGAGAGAATACAAGAGTGTGTGCAATGCATTTTCTTTGGAAAACTGCTTGTTTTTATTATTGAGTTGTTTTTTAGGATTACCATTTTCTGAAAAAGCGAAAAGAGAAAGCAGCAATTAATGTGGAAATTACAGAACGACGTTATTTTATTAATGAACAAGTCGATTCTTGAAACTACAGCCCTATAAAACAAAACTCAGTCGCTTTGGGTGAAGCGAAGAGGGATAATTTACAGAATGTGGCCCTATCAAAACATCTATTTCACCTGGGCAGGGTGAAAGGTTAAAGACGGTAATTACTCTGACTTATGAACAATCTTCGGAACATCGACAGCAACCCATTAGCGGCGAATTCCTCGGTGAATCACAAAGTCTGGTACCTTCCTTGATTTGTCTTCAGAAATAAAGCTGATTTTTGGCGGAGCAGGATCATTGGAATCTGTCTCCCAGGCAGAGTTGTCGTAGGAGGATTCCTCAGTTGTATTTTGCATAGTATTTGTGCTCTCAGGTAAATCTCCCCATCCAGTTGGCTAGATGTTTTCGAACCTGATACGAGAGCTTTCAGGACCAGTGTACTTGACCATATAGTCGTATTTTCCACTTGGTTTTCCCAAGATATCCCACACCTCTTTGGAACTGGAGGAGTCATCTCTCTCGATGACGTTGACCTCAGGAAAAGCATAGTTGATGATTTCAAGTCCGGCAAGCTTTGCGAATTCATCGTCGTGCTAGATATTTTTTGAATGACCTGAGTAATGATCCCATAACATGGTGGGGACGCAGGTATTCTGTTCAATGATGCTCAGTTGATTTTCATTGTTCGGCTGATTTTCTTGCCCCGAATTTTTTGGATGCGGCTACCAGATAGGCAGGCCATCCATTGGGCCATAATATTCGTGGTCAAAGTTGTCTTTCATCAGAGTGTCCTCCTCTAATGAGTTTGGTGGAGCACGGCATCCTTCCGGATCACAATCTCCATACATCATTTCGACGTCTGACCTTGGTATAAATCTCGGACTCTGTGCGGGATAACAAAATGGTGTAGGCACCTCTTCCTGAGAGATATAACCGTCCTTATTAAGATAGGATTCCCATTCTTCCTCTGTATCAGAGGAATCTTCCTTGTTGATAGTGTGTACTTCTTGGGACACTGGGTGAAGGAAACCTCCACTGTGGAAGAATTCCTGAATGGGATGAAAACTTTCATCGTTAGCAGCTGTCTGGGTACAGGTTGCAGAAAAACCAAGACCCTTCTTTGTTTTATTATCGGTAGGAATGATAAGTTGTCCCCATCCTTTCGTATTGTTACTTTCAATTGTTTCCAGAGCATCTTTATACAACGAAATCGAGGTTCCTTGCTCTGATTGATTCTCATTGCTCACTGACAGTGCTTGGAACTGAGTTCCAACAACCTCCTCCGACTCTACACAATTAGATAATGACAAGTTACTCACGAGCAAGGCTTGTTCTCCACAAACCGTGATGAGTTGATCGTTCTTGACAAACTTCAGTTTCTGGTGTAGTGTTGAAGTGACTGCCCCAGCCTGGTGTATCCAAGGTCTTCCTAATAAACAGTTGTACGCTGCCCGGACGTCCATGACCTAGAAAGTGATTAGGAAAGTGTGAGGACCAAAAGTTATGGGAAGGTCGACTTCGCCAATAACTGCTTTCTAAGATCCATCAAAAGCTTTAAAGATGACCTTACTGCCCCTCATCGGGGGCCCTTTGAATGATAGTTGCATTATGGTGGACTTTGGCATAACGTTGATGGCCGATCCCTTGTCTACCAATATGCTGGCTAAAGCATCGTCCTGGTAGTTAACTGTGATATGGAGCGCCATGTTGTGGCATTTTCCCTCCTCTGGAAAATCCTCATTACTGAATTCTAAGTTGTTGCAGGAAGTGATGTTAGAGATGATGCTATCGAACTGTCGTATTGACACATCCTGTTCCACAAAGGCCTGCTCTAAGACTTTCTATAGAGCCTCTCTGTCGGCTTCGGAACTGAGTAAAGTGATAGTACCGAGATCTTCGAAGGAGTTTATAACAGCTGATCAACAATGTTGTATTCACTCCTTTGGATGAGCTTCAGCATCTCATCATCGTTCTTTGAAAGGTAGGGATCACTGGATTGACCGACTGGTGTATTAGGAGCTTCTGTCCGAAGTTCCTTTTCTTTGTTAGGTTCGTCAACCCCTCGGTTGAAGATTTGACCACTCCGTGTTACTCGACTGATGTCTGCAATATTCACGATGGAGGGTAATGGAATTTCCTTTCCATTCTCAATTATTGTTGCACCGTATTTGTAAGGGATTGCCTTAGCTTATTCATACGGTAATGGTCCTGGCAGATAGATAACTACAGGAGCCTTCTGATTTCTCTGACTCTCGTAAGTAACTTCAATCAGTTCTTGGCTAAGAACCTTTGATTCGTCCAGTAGAGGGATGATGGCACAAACATCCTTGTTCCTCTCAGGACCAGAGCTGACAACCACATCTTTGATTTGATCAGCGAAGTAGTCGGGCGTCCAGTTGATAGACCCTGAAACTGAATATTGTTGAATCTCTTTGCGGTCCAACTAACCTTGAAGGGCCCCCCGCACGAGGTAACATCCTTGGTTATTTTCCGAGCAGACTCTACAGCGTTCATAGTTATGTGGTGGCACCTGGCCACATCCGCTTTGAATACAGTGTAACCTCACTAGGTCAGTTTCCATAGATCAGACATCCTGACTTTGACGCCGAGTAGGATTTCCATTAAGCACACTGATTTGTTGCGTGTCTTCATCCAGATAGATCGGAAGCCAGCAGTGGTTTAACAAGTGTTGTAAAGTTCTTTGAACGAGAGCGCGCCCTTGGTTACTCTCACTGCATACTTTACAGTTCAGATAATCGTGAGAAGTGAGAAAACTGAGTTGGACCTGCTTGGCGTGTAACTCCACCAAGCTGGTATTCATCAGACGAATATCAAAGATTTGAATCATGTTGATCTGATAAGGATTTCTATCATGGTAGTCCTGGATCCACCCAAGATCCATTTGACGCTGGAGGGTCTCTTGTACGAAAGAGCATCCCTGTTTGTTTACCGAGCAAGTCATACAGGAAATGTAATCGTGTCGTGGCAGACTATGGTACTAGCTTTACCTTGAGTGCATCGCCACCAAGTTGACATTCATTGCACGGATGTCGTGGTTCTGAATGATGTCGAAATTCGTATAGTTCATGTTGACTCCACGAACTCGATGCTCTTGGATCCATCCGATATCCAATTGTTCCTGCAGAGCTGTTTGCACCACAGAACATCCCTGCTTGTTTTTAGAGTAGATATCACACTAGTGATAATTATGAGGTGGCACATGGCCATATCCACTCTGTCTACAATGCATCTTGACCAAGTTGGCTTTTAATAAGAGTACATCGTGAATTTGATAGTTATTGTTAGACTCTCCCTCTATGAAATTGACTGCAGCTTTCTCGTGTTTAGGCAACGGGTTCGTGAGAACATTTGGATTTATATCTTTGAAAGTTAAGACCCCTCTCCTAACAAGCTTTTGCACATCAGATTTTAAACTGAGACAGTTTTCTATGTTATGCCCTAGTCCTCCTTGATGGTAAGGACAAGTCTGATTCGTTTTGAACCAAAAAGGCAGATTTTCTGGTACTGTAAAAGGAGACTTAGTTTGGACGTGCCCCTTGACCAGTAATAATGGAAGCAATTCCGCGTACAACATGGGTATAGGGTCGAACCCTGGTGGTGGCGTTGTACGGTTGTTGTTATACTGAGGACAAGCCTGATGAAGAGGTTGTTGTGTCCTTTGCTGATATTGCTGTTGATTAGGTTGGCTCTGCACAACCTGAGGTGGATACGTAGGAACAGGCGATGGGTTAATAGCAGGAGTTACAGCTGCTACTGGTTGATATCGTCACCTTTGCTTTCCGAGAGAGATATTCCCAATATCCTGCTCTTTTTTCTTAGGGAGAGCCCTACCGTATCGTTTTGTACTACTCGATGATCCAACGTCTTTAACCAGATGTCCTTCTCGGACGACTTCCTCGAGACGTACCCCCATACCGACCTTTAAGAAGATCTTTGTCATCTCATTTTCCTCTAGAGGTAGAGAAATCTGAGCGGCAATTTCACACCATCTCTGAGCGTATTCTTTAAAGGTTTCCTTGTCCTTTTGTGACATTGATCTGAGTTGATTTCTGTCCGGTGCCATGTCCAAATTGTGTTTATATTGTTGAATGAAGGCAGCGCTAAGATCTTTGAATGTTCCGATCGTGGCGCGGTTTAAACCCATCTACCATTTTAATGCGGCACCGATTAAACTATCCTGAAAGTAGTGAATCAGTAGCTCCTGGTTCTTTGTCTGAGCTGACATTCGCCGAGCATACATCACTAAGTGAATTTGAGGGCAAGAGTTACCCTTGTACTTTTCAAAATCGGGCACTTGGAACTTATGTGGAACTTTCACATTGGGGACCAAGCAGAGGTCTGCGGCGTCCTTTCCAAATAGATCTTGACCGCGAAGGGCTTGCAGTTCTTTCTGCATTTCCAGGAACTATTCCTGGAACTCGTTTATTCTGTCGAACATGCTGTCGTTTCCACCAGAAGGTAACTGTGGAATCTGTCCTTCCGGGACAGTGGGTACCACGGGCGGTGGTATAGTCATTATGGCCGAGACTCTCAGTGTCTCCAGAAGTTTGGAACCTTCAGTAGTTGCTGTCATGTCCCTGGCATCTTTGCTTTCCCGAAGTTTGTAACCTTCAGGCCCAGCGGTTCCTGCTGCGGTTCCCTGATCTTCAGTGATCAGCGGAACATATCCTTCCGGGATATAGTTAATAGGCATGCCCCAGGGACAATCTTTCGGCATTTTGTACCTAGGATCGAACTTCTCCACTATGAGCGTTGGTGTGATCTCTGAGATCACAGTCCTTTGTTGTTGCATTGGAGCTTCTGCTAGAGCTTGCATGTCGTTATGAAACTTTCTCAGATCCTCTTTCAGAGTGTCGATCTCTTCCCTCAACTCTCTATTCTCTTCCTCGAGATCATCCATCTTTTTTTGACGATTGGCCCGAGTTTATACGAATGAGACAGTTTGACTTTAGAATCGAGACACAAATGTGAGATTCGTAGGTAAGAAGAATGCCTTTACGTGAGAATGATGAATGATATGCAATGATTATATATGTTATATGTTTATTCAAAGGAAACTTCGACAATTAGATTGCAAATATCAAAAAGTGGGGAAGATCCCGTTTTATTGAATTCAAAGGATTGCGGAAACGGAAATACAGTAGATTACAAAGTGCTGAAAAAGGAAATCTAAACTAATGGATCCTGAGTCCTCTCTAAAGAGAGCTCAAGTGTAGGTTCGGGTGCTTTCCTTTTCTTTGACCGGGGATCTTCGGCCATTGTCGGGTTGTCATTCCTTTTCCAAGTGAAAGGAGCGAGCAAATTCCTTTGGTCTTCTTGATTCTCTACACCATGTTGCTCTAAAATCTCGATTAGAGCATCTTTTTCTCTTAGTAGCTGCTGTATTTTCTTGCACTCCACATTGAGAATACGATACTTGTTCCTCCAAGACCTCTTCTCTTGCTGAACTTTGCTGTTAGTAACCTGAAGCTTTTCCGTCTCAGACATAAAATAAAGGGCAGAGTCCCTTAATGGAAGAACTTCCTGACGAGGGTAAGGCATCCTCATCTTAAGAGCTCTAGTTTGTACCCAATAGAGATAAGGCTCCATCGAGACACAGTCCAGTTTTCCTAGAGACTCTCCTCCTTTCCTATGAACGTGTTTCCAGGCGTGCACTATTTCTGTCTTTAGTGCCCTGTCGTTTTCTCCTTCCTTGAAGAAAAGACCTTCCAGATGAGCATTGCACGGTACACGCCTCATTGGATATCCAAATTGACGATGAACTAACACCAGACGATAGTTAATTCCTCCCTTAGTTCCTATAAAGGGTACATTTGGGAAATTTCCACAACGGTCAATGACTATGATCCCATCGTAGATTCGATTGTACCAATCGATGTTAGAGTTGGTAAGAGACATGATTCTCTGCGACCAACGTAAAGTATTCGTTTGATCCCAAAATGCTGCAGACTTGGGCAAATGGGAAGTGAACCATTTGTAAAGCAAGGGCACACAGTACGTGATCATTCCTCCACTGTATAAATTCCTTAAATGTACCGAATGATACGCATCCGCGAGTAAGGTCGGTATAGGGTTTCCGATCTGATATATCTTAATGGCATTGATATCTATAAAGTTATCGATGTTGGGAAACAAAAATAACCCGTAGGTGAGCAAAACAAAGATGCTCTCGAAAGCGGCCACGTTCCCTATACTGGCAAAGTACAGGGCTTTCTTTATCAAGAATTGGGCTGGAAAACATTGGATGCCACCCTTAGTGGTCATGTGAGTCCTGACTTCTGACTCGTTCAAATAAATTGCTCTTGCAATGGTTTGATCCTTTGGAATTTCTTCCAGTCCAGAAAAAGGAGTCTGATCAGTGATATGCAGATCAGTCAAGTGAGAATACTCCTCCAGTGTTGGTGCTAGTTGATAATCCGGGAATGTGAAACAGTGATAGACCGGATCGTAGAACTGGATCAGTGTGGACAGGATTCCTTCAATTACATGGACCCTTAATAGGGACAGGAGTCCCCCATACTTAGCTCTGAAAGCCTCTTGGTTGGTGATCATCCTCGCCAAACCTATCAAATCCTCTAACTGTGGAACCTTGAAGGTGTACTTATGAGTTTTCCTTCTTCCGAAATCCATTAGCGCAACCTTCTTTCTCTGATATTTGCAATCAATGTCTCAGTTTAATTTGAAAAAGAGAGACTAGAAGAGAAATTTTTTTAATGTTTTTAAGATGAATGTATGAATGCAGCACACAAAACATAGAAAAAACATGGGGTCAAAGGGTCGGTGTCATGAAGTCAAGGCTCTACCCCCCCCCCCCCCCCCCCAAAGGTTTATACTGGTGATTTTTTGTACCTGCCCGCAAAATCATTGACCCCTCTTGGGATAACAACAGCAAGCGGATCGCCAGCGAGCTGTCTGACTTGCCCGCAAAAATTTCTCTTCTAGTCTCTCTTTTTCAAATTAAACCAAGACAATGTTTGCAAATGTCAGAGAAAGAGATTGCGTTATAGATTTCGGTAGAAGAAAAACTCACAAGTACACCTTCAAGGTTCCAAAACTAGAGGATTTAAGAGGGTTGGCTAGGATGATAACCAACCCTGAGGCTTTCAGAGCCAAGTATGGAGGACTGATGTCTCTATTAAGGGTCCATGTAATTGAAGGAATCCTGTCTACACTAATCCAATTCTACGATCCGGTCTATCACAGCTTCACATTCCAGGATTATCAGCTAGCACCAACACTGGAGGAATATTCTCACCTGACTGATTTACATATCACTGGTCAAGCTCCCTTTTCTGGACTGGAAGAAATTCCAAAAGATCAAACCATTGCAAGAGCAATTTATTTGGACGAGTCAGAAGTCAGGACTCACATGACCATTAAAGGTGGTATCCAGGGTTTTCCAGCCCAGTTTTTGATAAAGAAAGCCATGTACTTTGCTAGTATAGGGAACGTGGCCGCATTCGAAAGCATCTTTGTTTTGCTCACCTACGGGTTATTTTTGTTTCCCAACATCGATAACTTTGTAGATATCAACGCCATTAAGATATTTCTGATTGGAAACCCGTACCAACCTTACTCGCAGATGCGTATCATTCTGTACACTTAAGGAATTTATACATCAGAGGAATGATTACATGCTATGTACCCCTGCTATACAAATGGTTCATTTCCCACTTGCCCAAGTCTGCTGCATTTTGGGATCAAAAGAATACTTTACGTTGGTCGTAGAGAATCATGTCTCTTACCAACTCTGACATCGATTGGTACAATCGAATCTATGACGGGATCAGGATCATTGACCGTTGTGGAAACTTCCCATATGTACCCCTTATAGGAACTAAGGGGGGAATCAATTATCATCTGGTGTTAGTTCGTCGTCAATTCGGATACCCGATGAGGCATGTCCCGCGTAATGCTCATTTGGAAGGTCTTTTCTTCAAGGAAGGAGAAAATGACAGAGCACTAAAGACAGAAATAGTGCATGCCTGGAAACACGTTCATAGGAAAGGAAGAGAGTCTCTATGAAAACCAGATTGTGTCTCGGTGGAGCCTTATCTCCACTGTGTACAAACTAGAGCTCTCAAGCTGAGGATACCTTACCCTCGTCAGGAAGTTCTTCCATTAAGGGGCTCCGTCCTTTACTTTATGTCTGATACGGAAAAACTTCAGGTGACTCTCAACAAAGTTCAACAGGAGAAGAGGTCTTGGAGGAACAAGTACCGCATTCTCAATGTGGAGTGTAAGAAAATACAGCAACTATTGAGAGAAAAAGACGCTCTGATTGAGATTTTAAAGCAACATGTTGTAGAAAATCAGGATGACGAAAGGAATTTGCTCGCTCCTTTCACTTGGCAAAGGAATTACAACCCGACAACAGCTCCAGAGCCTCGGTCAAAGAAATGGAAAGTACCAGAACCAGCACCTGAGCTCTCTTTAGAGAGGACTCAGGACCCATAAGTTTAGATTTCCTTTTACAGCACTTTGAAATTTAATGTATTTCCATTTCCGCAATCTTTGAATTCCATAAAACGGGGTTTCCCCACTGTTTGATATTTGCTATCCTATTGTCGAAGTTTATTTTGATTGATTAACAAAAAAATTAATATTAATCATTGCATACCATTCATCATTCTCGAATAAACGCATTCTTCTTCCCTACGAATCTCACGTTTGTGTCTCGATTCTAGAGTCAAAGTGTCTCATTCGTACAATACTCGGGCCAATCGACAGAAAAAGATGGATGATCTCGAGGAAGAGAACAGAGAGTTGAGAGAAGAGATCGACACTCTGAAAGAGGATCTGAGGAAGCTTCATAACAACATGCAAGCTCTAGCAGAAGCTCATATGCAACAACAACGGACTGTGATCTCTGAGATCACATCTACGCCCATAGTGGAGAAGTATGATCCTAGGTAGAAAATGCCAAAAGATCGTCCCTGGGGCATACCACTTAACTATATCCCGGAAGGGCATATTGCGCCGATCATGGAAGATCCGGAAACTGCAGCAGGAGCCGCTGGGCCTGAAGGTTACAAACTTCAAGAAAGGGAAGATGCTAGGGGCATGACCACAACTCCTAAAGGTTACAAACTTCGGGAGGCACCAAGAGTCTCTGCCGTGATGACTGTACCACCACCCGTGGTACACACTGTCCCGGAAGGACAGATTCCACATATACCTTCTGGTGGAAACGAAGGTATGTTTGATAGAATGAATGGGTTCCAGGAATAGTTCCTGGAGATGCAGAAATAACTGCAGGCCATATGCGGTCAGGATCTATTTGGAAAAGACGCCGCGGACCTTTGTTTGGTCCCCAATGTGAAAGTTCCGCAAAAGTTTAAAGTGCCCGAATTTGAAAAGTACAAGGGTAACTCTTGCCCTAAAAGCCATTTGGTGATGTACGCTCGGCGAATGTCAACTCAGACAAAGAACCAGGAGCTACTGATTCACTACTTTCAGGATAGTTTAACCGGTGCCGCACTCAAATGGTACAGGGTTTAAATCGCACTAAGATCGCTACTTTCAGAGATCTTGGCGCTGCTTTCGTTTAGCAGTATAAGTATAACCTGGACATGGCACCAGACAGAGATCAACTCAGATCGATGTCATAAAAGGACAAGGAAACCTTTAAGGAGTATGCTCAGAGATGGCGTGAAATTGCCGCTCAGATTTGTCCACCTCTTGAGGAAAAAGAGATGACAAAGATTTTCTTGAAAACCTTAAGCTCGTTTTATTACGACAGAATGGTTGCCAGTGCGCCCAGTGACTTCACCGAGATGGTGGGCATGGGAGTTCGTCTTGAGGAAGCGGTCCGAGAAGGACGTTTAGTTAAAGACACTGGATCATCAAGTAGTACAAAAAGAGCTGGATATTGGGAATACCCCTCTCGGAAAGCAAAGGCGACGGTACCAACCAGTAGCAGCTGTAACTCCTGCTATTAACCCTGCGCCTGTTCCAATGTATCAACCTCAGGTTACGCAAAGCCAACCGAATCAACAGCAATATTAGCAAAGGACACAACAACCTCTTCAGCAGGATCGTCCTCCGTACAACAACAACCGTACAACGCGACCACCAGAGTTCGACCCTATACCGATGTTGTATGCAGAATTGTTTCCACTCTTACTGGTCAAGGGGCACGTCCAAACTAGGTCTCCTCTTACAATACCAGAGAATCCGCCTTTTTGGTTTAAAGCGGATCAAACTTGCCCTTACCATCAAGGAGGACCAGGGCATAACATAGAAAACTGTCTCAGTTTTAAATCTGACGTACAAAAGCTTGTTAGGAGCGGGGTCTTATCTTTCAAAGATACGAATCCGAATGTTCTCACGAACCCGTTGCCTCAACATGAGAAAGCTGCAGTCAATTTGATAGAGGGGGAGTCTAACAACAACTATCAAATTCAAGATGTACTCTTATTGAGGACCAATCTGGTCAAGATGCATCGCAGACAGAGCAGGTATGCTCATATACCACCTCATAATTATCATCAGTGTGATATCTGCTCTAAAGACAATCAAGGATGTTCTGTGGTGCAATAAGCTCTACAGGAACAATTGGATCTCAGATGGATCCAAGAGCATCGAGTTCGTGGGGTCAACATGACTTATACGAATTCCAACATCATTCAGAGCCACGACATTCGTGCGATGAATGCCAACCTGGTGGCAATGCACTCAAGGCAAAACCAGTATCATAATCTACCGCGACACGATTACAATTCCTGTCTGATTTGCTTGGTAAATAAACAGGGATGCTCTTTTGTACAAGTGGTCCTCCAGTGTCAGATGTATCTTGGATGGATCCAGGACTACCATGATAGAAATTAGTATCAGGTAACTATCGTTCAAATCTTCGATATTTGCTTGATGAAAACCAGCTTGGTGGAGTTACACGCTACATAAGTCCAGCTCGGTTTTCTGACTTCGCATAATTATCAAAACTGTAAAGGATGTTGTGAGGGTGACCAAGGGTGCGCTCTTGTTCAAAGAACTTTGCAACACTTGTTAAACCACTGGTGGCATCCGATCTATATGGACGAAGACACGCAAACAAAATAATGTGGTTAATGGGAACCCTACAAAGCATCAAAGTCAGGATGTTCGATCAATGGACATAGATCTAGTGAGGTTACACTGCATTCAAAGCGGACGTGGCTAGGTGCCACCACATAACTACGAGCGTTGTAGAGTTTGCTCGGAAAATAATCAAGGATGTTACCTTACGCGAGCAACCCTTCAGAGTCAGTTGGACCGCAAAGAGATTCAATAATATTCAGTTTCAAGGTCCATCAACTGGTCGCCAGACTATTTCGCTGACCAGATCAAAGATGTTATTGGAATCTCTAATCCTGAGAGGACCAGAGATGTTTGTGCCATCATCCCTCTACTAGACGAATCAAAGGGTCTTAACCAGGAACTGATTGAAGTTACCTACGACAGTCAAAAAAATCAGAAGTCTCCTGTAGTTATCTATCTGTCGGGACCAGTGCCATACAAGTCTGATAAGGCGATCCCTGATAAATACGGTGCAACAATAATTTAGAATGGAAAGGAAATTCCATTACCCTCCGTCGTGAGTATTGCAGACATCAGTCGAGTAACACGGAGCGGTCGAATCTTCAACCGAGGAGTTGGAGAACCTAACAGAGAAAAGGAACCTCAAACAGAAGTTCCTGATCAACCGGTCAGTCAGTCCAGGGATCCCGACCTTTCAAAGAACAAAGATGACATGCTGAAGCTCATCCAAAGGAGTGAATACAACATTGTTGATCAGCTATTGCAAACTCCTTCAAAGATCTCTGTGTTGTCTCTATTACTCAGTTCTGAGGCTCACATGGAAGCTCTACAGAAAGTCTTAGAGCAGGCCTTTGTGGAACAGGATGTGTCAATACGACAGTTCGATAGGATCGTCTCTAACATCACTTCCTGCAATAATTTGGGGTTTAGTGATGAGGAATTGCCAGAAGAAGGCAAAAGTCACAACATGGCGCTCAATATCACAGTCAACTGCCATGACGACACCTTAGCCAGCGTACTGGTAGATACCGGATCAGCTCTCAACGTTATGCCGAAGTTCACTTTAATGCGACTATCATTTAAAGGATCCCCGATGAGGGGCAGTGAGATCATCGTCAAAGCATTTGACGGATCTCAGAAAGCAGTTATCGGCGAAGTCGACCTTCCCATAACTATCAGTCCTCAGACTTTCCAGGTCACTTTCCAGGTCATGGACATCCGAGCAACATATAGCTATTTGTTGGGAAGACCTTGGATACACCAGGCTGGGGCAGTCACTTCGACACTGCACCAGAAACTGAAGTTCGTCAAGAACGATCAACTCGTCACTATCTGCAAAGAACAAGCCTTGATCGTGAGTAACCTTTCATTATCTACTTGTGTAGAACCGGAGGTGGTTATTGGAACGCAGTTCAAGGAACTTTTGGTGAGCAATGAGAATCAATTAGAAAAAGGAATGTCGATTTCCTCGTACAAAGATGCTCTCGAGGTGATCAAAAGTAACAATGCCAAGGGATAGGGACAGCTTGTCATTCCTACTGATAACAAAATAAAGAAGGGTCTTAGTTTTTCCTCAACCTATACCCAGACAACAGCTAACGATGAAAGTCTTCATCCCATTCAGGACTTCTTCCATAGTGGAGGCTTCCTTCACCCAGTGTCTCAAGAAGTACATACCATCAACGAGGGAGACTCCTCCGATACAGATGAAGAATGGAAGTCATATCTTAACGAGGACGGTTATATCTCTCAGGAACAGGTGCCTATGCCATCCTGCTATCCCGCACAAAGTCTGAGATTTATACCAAGGTCAGACGTCAAAACGATATACGGAGATTGTGATCCAGAAGGATTTCGTGCTCCACCAAACTCGTTAGAGGAGGACACTCTGATGAAAGACAACTTTGACCACGACTATTATGGCCCGATGGATGATCTGCCTATCTGGAAGCCGTACCCAGGAGACTTGGGGCAAGAAAATCAGCCGGACAATGAAAATCAGCTGAGCATCATTGAACAGAATACATGCGTCTCCACCATGTCATGGGATCATTACTTAGGGCATTCAGAAAATATCCAGTACGATGATGAATTAGAAAAGCTTGCCAGACTAGAATTCATTAACTATGCTTTTCCTGAGGTCAACGTCATCGAGAGAGATGACTCCTCCAGTTTCACAGAAGTGTGGGACACCTTAGGACAACGAGTGGCAAATACCACTTCTTGGTCAAATACACCGCTCCCGAGAGCTCTCGTATCAGGTTCGAAGACATCCAGCCAACTGGATGGGGAGATTTACCTGAGAGCACAAATACTATGCAAAATACAACAGAGGAATCCTCCTAAGGACAACTCTACCAGGGAGACAGATTCCAGTGATCCTGCTCCGCCAGAAATTAGCGTTATTTCTAAAGACAAATCAAGGAAGGTACCAGACTTTGTGATTCATCGAGGAGTTTGCCGCCAATGGGTTGCTGTCGATGTTCCGAAGATTGTTCATAAGTCAAAGTAATTGCCGTCTTTAACCTTTCACCCTGCCCAGGTGAAACTGATGTTTTGATAGGGCACACTTTCTCTAAATATCCCTCTTCGCTTTGCCCATAGCGACATATTTTTGTTTTATAGGGCTGTAGTTTCAAGAATCGACCCGTTCATAAATAAAATAACGTCGTTTTGTAATTTCCGCATTTATTGTTGTTTTCTCTTTTTTCTTTTTCAGAAAATGGTAATCCTAAAAAATAATTCAAATAATAAAAACATGCAGTTTTCAGAAAATACACTACACACACTTTTGCATTCTTTATATCTCTTCTAAAAACAAATCATCACGTCATGCATATTGCTTGTTTTAAACCCCGTTGAAACATACGATCTGATGCCTTCTCCCAACTTTGAATTCCCGGTATTTGGGGCTGAAGAAGGAGCTGACGACAAAATTCCAGAAGAGATCTCCCGATTACTCAGACAAGAGGAAAGGTCCATTGAACCTCGCAAGGAGCCGTTGGAAACGGCCAACTTGGGCTCAGAGGAGGAAAGAAAAGAGGTCAGGATTGGGGCACTGTCAAAGCTCAAAGAGAGTTTGACAAAGCTTCTAAAAGAATTTCCCGATGTATTTGCTTGGTCCTACCAGGACATGCCAGGGTTGGAAACCAGCATCGTGGAACATCATCTACCGTTAAGATTAGAATATCCGCCAGTAAAACAAAGGTTGAGACGGATTCACCCAGACATGGCCATCAAAATCAAAGAGGAAGTACAGAAACAGATTGATGCAGGTTTCCTCGCCACATCAGAATATCCTCAATGGCTAGCCAACATCGTACCCGTTCTGAAAAAGGATAGAAAACTCAGAATATGTGTGGATTACAGAGATCTAAACAAGGCTAGTCCAAAGGATGATTTTCCTTTACCACACATTGACATGCTGGTAGACAGTACTGCGAAGTTCAAAATTTTCTCCTTCATGGATGGATTCTCGGGCTATAATCAGATAAAAATGGCGCCGGAAGACATGGAGAAAAATTCATTCATTACCCCATGAGGTACCTTTTGTTACAAGGTAATGTCGTTCAGTTTGAAGAACGCCGGGGCAACCTATCAACAGGCCATGACTACTCTGTTTCATGACATGATACACAAGGAAATCGAGGTATATGTCGATGATATGATTGCCAAATCTAAAACAGAAGAGGAGCATGTGGCCCACCTATCAAAGCTATTCGAGCGGTTGAGAAAGTACAAACTCCGCTTGAATCCCAATAAGTGCACATTCGGTGTCCGCTCAGGGAAACTTTTAGGGTTCATCATCAGCCAGAAGGGAATCGAGGTTGATCCTGACAAAGTCAAGGCCATTCAAGAAATGCCTTCTCCAAAAACTGAAAAACAAGTCAGGGGATTCCTGGGACGTTTGAACTACATTTCCAGATTCAAATTCCTTATGACCGCGACATGCGCTCCAATTTTCAAATTACTCAAAAAGAATCAGGACTGCGTTTGGATAGAAGATTGCCAAACCGCCTTCGACAGTATCAAGAAATATCTGTTAAACCATCGATTCTATCACCTCCAGTGGAAGAAAGACCATTGATTATCTACATCAGAGTCTTGGAAGATTCAATGGGGTGTGTACTTGGCCAACAAGACGAAACGAAAAGGAAAGAGTCTGTCATCTACTATCTGAGCAAGAAGTTCACCGAATGTGAGGCTCGGTACACGATGCTTGAGAAAACTTGTTGTGCTCTGGCTTGGCAGCCAAACATCTTCGCCAATATATGATTCGTCACACTATTTGGTTAATCTCAGAGATGAATCCAATCAAGTATGTATTTGAAAAACCTGCTCTCACAGGAAGAATTTCCAGTTGGCAGATGTTGTTATCAGAATATGACATAGAAAACCATGCTCAAAAAGCCGTTAAAGAAAGTATTTTAGCTGATCATTTGGCTCGTCAACCGGTTGACGATCAAGAATCAATCGTGTTTGACTTTCCAAATAAATATGTCATGTATTTGAAAATGAAAGATTGCGATGAACTGGTACCCAGTGAAGGGCCAGAACCAGGTTCCCAATGGGGACTAATCTTTGACGGAGCTATAAATCATTACGGAAACAGAATTGGGGCAATCATCATAACCCCTCAGGGTACCCATATTCCTTTCACTGCCATACTGACATTCATGTGTACAAACAACGAGACCGAATACGAAGCTTGTATCATGGGTCTCGAAGAAGCGATCGACTTAAGGATCAAAATCTTGGATGTATATGGCGACTCAGCCCTGGTTATCAATCAAATCAAAGGAGATTGGAACACATACCAATCAGGGTTGATTCCTTACAAAGATTATGCAAGAAGGTTGCTACCATTTTTCAACAGAATCGAGTTTCATCATATCCCTCTTGAAGAGAATCAAATGGCTGATCCATTAGCCACTCTCTCTTCCATGATTAGTGTAGGTTAATGGAGCGACCTACCTAAGATCGACATAATGCGCCTGGAACGGCCCACATACATTTTCACAATTGAAGCAGTCATAGACGACAAACCTTGGTATCACAATATCAAATGCTTCCTTCAGAAACAAGAGTACCCACCTAGGGCATCCAGAAAAGACAGGAAAACCCTCAGAAGGCTAGCTGGAAGTTTCTTCCTGGGCAGCGACACACTCTATAAGAGAAACTTTGACATGGTCTTGCTCCGATGCGTAGACAAACTAGAAGCTAACATACTGATGAAAGAAATTCATGAAGGATCCTTTGGCACTCATGCCAACGGACACACAATGGCGAGAAAAATTCTAAGAGCAGGGTACTAATGATTGACCATGGAATCCAATTGCTACAAGTACATGAGGAAGTGTCACAAGTGTCAGATATACTCTGACAAAATCCATGTACCGCCAACGCATCTCAAAGTTCTCTCTTCCCCATGGCCTTTTTCCATATGGGGAATCGACATGATTGAACCTAAGGCTTCGAATGGACATCGTTTCATCCTGATAGCCATTGATTACTTTACCAAGTGGGTCGAAGCAGCGTCGTACGCTAATGTAACCCGACAAGTGGTGGTCTGATTTATCAAAAACAATCTCATCTTCCATTATGGTGTTCTTAGCCAGATCATTACGGATAATGGATCTAACTTGAACAATAAGATGATGAAAGAGTTGTGCGCAGAGTTCAAGATTGAACACCATAACTCATCTCCCTACCGACCCAAGATGAACGGAGCGGTAGAAGCGGCTAACAAGAACATCAAGAAGATTGTTCAGAAGATGGTTGTAACCTACAAAGACTGGCACGAAATGCTGCCCTTTGCTCTTCACGATTATCGTACATCTGTCCGCACTTCAACAGGGGCAACCCCTTTCTCTATAGTATATGGCATGGAGGCAGTGCTCCCCATAGAGGTAGAGATCCCATCAATCTGGGTATTGATAGAAGCTAAGCTAACAGAGGTTGACTGGTGTCAAAGTCGACACGACGAACTGAATTTGATCGAAGAAAAACGAATAACGACACTATGCCACGGTCAGTTGTATCAGCAAAGAATGAAGAGGGCGTTTGACAAAAAGGTCTGACCTCGTGTCTTCAGAAAAGGAGACCTTGTGCTCAAGAAGATACAATTATTTCTCACTGATTCCCGGGGCAAGTGGACTCCGAGTTATGACGGCCCTTATGTGGCAAAGAAAGCTTTCTCAGGCGGCGCCTTGAGACTTACAACCATGGACGGAGAGGAATTTTCCTATCCCACGAATGTTGACGTAGTCAAGAAATACTTCTCCTAAAAAAAGAAGAAAGAAAAAAAACGTCTCGGTGGATTGAAAACCCGAAAGGGCGGTCCAGGCAAAAATTAGAGACATTATAAAAAATCATCTCGGTGGGTTGGAAATCTCAAAGTACAATCCAGGCAAAAGTTAGGGATAATGGCAAGTAACTACGTCCAACTAGGGCAAATCCCTCCACAGCAGTTACGACATCCATCAGAAAACTCCAGTCAAGGTCATCTTCGATAGAAGCTCATAATGCCCAGAATTCAAAGTTGGTAGAAGGATAACGATCGTTATGCAGAATCAAAGCACTCCTTCTAAACCAGTGCGCCTGAATGAAGGATCAGTATGTCAGATGCGAATACTCCATCTAACATCCCCAGCAGAGTCCTTATCTCCTAAGCCCGACCAACGATTGTCCCCGCAGGGACTATCTCTCCTAAGCAAGGCAGAATTGCTATCGTGAACCAGTGATATTTTTCATCTCCCATTGTGGCCGAGTATCCAGTTGTGTTCATCTACTAGTCTGTATGTCGCGTTAGCTTTTTCAGCATAAACATACATACATCATGCATTATTGATTTACATTCGCATTCATATTGCATCACTATCACTCTGGTCAGTCTTATCCCCAAGTGATAAAAGTCCTCTCAATCGAGTTGTCAGTTCTTTCCTCGTCAGGAACTGAACCATCTAAACGATATCTCTTCCAGTTTATTTCTGGATTGAAGTCAGTCCCTTGACCACTTTGATAACTTGAACCCCTGAAAAACAAGAAAACCTTCGACAAACATCACTCTTCGCCATTGAAGATGATATCTTCGCTTTTTAGGATTAAGGAAAATCCTCAGATTTGGCAGTTTAGCAGTTTTTCTCCGAAAGATCCGCTGACAAAAAGGTCATCAGCACCTCAAAATTGGATCACATCATATGGAATTTCTCTGAGAAGATCCCGAGAAAAGTATGATGTAATACCCTAAGCAGAAAGCAGTCTCTCAAGAGACTCGTTTTCCCCAGTAGAGTCGACCAATGGCGTCTCCAAACAAAGAAGTTTGTACACCTTTACAACTCAGACGACTGGGTTCCCCAGCAACCCTAACATCAAAATTTTTTCTATCAAATGGCATCTCCCCAGGAAAATTTGGCGAGAAGTTTGAGGAAAACCGCTACGAATAGCGTCAATTGTCAAGAAAGTTTATTGACAAAAGAAACTTAGACCAGTTCCTTGGTAGGAAACCAGGATCGAGGGGAAGTTTACATCAGAAACTTAGACCAGCTCCTTGGTAGGAAACCAGGATCGAGGGGAAGTTTATTTCAGAAACTAAGATCAGTTCCTTGGTAGGAAACCATGATCGAGGGGAAGTTTATTTCAGAAACTAAGACCAGTTCCTTGGTAGGAAATCAGGATCGAGGTGAAATTTACCTTTTTTAAGCATCATTGCTTAGCAAAAGAAGAAGGATGCGTGAACTACCATTCCTTACCACCATCAAAATTTTGGGTATTCCGATATTTAATCCTCTTGCACCCCGAATGCCCGAATCCCTTCGCCATTCACACCTTCGAATCCAAGAAGATTAAATAGGGGCATCTGTCATACCCCAAATTTTGACCACTAAGATTTCCTATCATTGTGCAAGTCATCATCACAATATGGATGGGCAATCATACCTCATTAGTCTCCCCAAAGATGGGTGAGCATTCCCTACAACTAAGAATTAGGGTTTCAAGCCCTCTCGGAGCTTTTAGGCAAAGGATCAATCAAGGAATGACATGATCTTCAACTTGTCTAAACCTCTCAAACATCCACAATGGATCAAGAGGACTCCCACATCAAGAATCAAGCACAATGTTGCAACATTCCAAGTGGATTAAGCCTCAAGATCGCCAGTGTCACCAAATTATGGTTTTGGTCGACCAGGGACCAAGATCGCCATGTGACCTTATGGACCCAATCATCAACTCAATTTAACCTCAGGAGATGCATTCACCAAAAATCAGGAATTAGGGTTTCTTGACCTAATTCACCCCTAAGTTGACTTTTGGGGGCAAAACATGAGCCAAGACCTCAAGACATGGTTTGAGGGTCTCAAATACACTACATTGATCCATTTGCAACAATGGATTGATCCAAGAAGCTTGATTCACAAGTTTCAAGTTCATCAGAACCACATTTAGGGTTTCGCGGAAAAAGTCAACTGTGCCTTTGACTTTTGACCAGGACATGCTCCCAAACCTTGGGACATGATTCAATACACCCTATTGTTGAATACAGAATAGGGCAAGCAGCAAAAATATTTATTTTCGGAAAGAATTCCCTCCGGGATTTAAGTCGTGTCCACAGAGATCGGTTAGAGGGAAAGAATGTCGTTCGACAGTCTCTCGCGTTTATGAGTTTGGTTTTAAATGGTTTCAAACAAGAAAATAGAAAAGTAAACATTAAAACATAAAAACAAATTCATTTTTCAGCAAGAAAAACTCGTCCAGCAATGCATATAAATCACTCCTCACAAACTTAAACTTACCGACCAGTTATACTCCACCTACAATACTCCTCAATATCACCCAGCATCGCTCACAACAAAGGTTATGTCTAACGCACAGTTGAGATAACAACCGTGTCACTCTCTTCGTCACTCTCACGAGCGAAGCCTCGAAACACGGAAGGCATTAAGCTTCGACGCCTATTGAAGATTGTTAGCTCTAAATCTATCTCTAGAATCCAGAAACTAACAGACAATCATCCCTAATCGAAGTTTGCGACGGTTAACTCTAACGCAACCCAAACCCCGCGCATAAAGCAAAAATCAGAGACAATCACCAATAAAGATTTGTAAAGCAAGTTTTATACAACTCCATGGGCGACAAATATACATGAGATCGTAGTCAATACATATACAAAACCCAACATAGAAGAAAAAGACAAAGAAAAAAAGAAATGAACCAAACACTTCACGGATTGTCGGAGTCGATCGATGAGAAATCCACCTCGGATCATCCACATGCAAGCTTCCATGTTGTTTTCAAAGCTAATCTACTAAAAAAATGAAGTTTGATGGAGTTGGAGCAAGAATCCCCAAAACCATCCCTAAAAAATGCTGAAAAATGAACTATATATATTGCAAATTCTGCATGGTTCGCAGTGCGAACGATCATTCGCAGTGCGAATGACTCAAAAAATGGCTCTTTAAGTGCCTCTGATTGCTAAACCGCCTTTTCTTTCCTTTGCCGGTTCGCAGTGCGAACGAACCATTCGCAGTGCGAATGCTCGCTGACAGGTTCGCAGTGCGAACATTGGCTTCTTTATCTTTTGTAACTCACTGCCAGTCTTCGCTGGGACCTTCGCTGGACCTTCGCAAAGCGAACATTCGCTACCAGTTCGCAGTGCGAACAAGACAGAAAAACAGTCCTTATTTTGGCCACAACTTCCACACCGAAACTCCGATTTACGCACGGTCGGAAGCGTTGGAAAGCTTATTCAATGCTCTGCAAGAATATGGCTAGATAGCCTTTATTAACTACGTACAAAATTGAGATAAAAATCAATTAAACTAAGTAATATTTAAACAATACGCAATACATACACTAAAACGTAAAGTAAACGTATTTATAAACAAAGTGGGGTTTATTTGAACCGATATAGACAAAAAGTATCAATAAGTGCAACAAAACTTATATACACAAATAGGTACAATCTGCACTTATCAAACTCTCCCCAACTTACCTAATTGTTTGTCCACAAACAAGAATCAAACAAACTTGAAAATGCACAAGCAATATCCAAAGAATGACGAATCAACAGGTTTTGAAAAACAGAACAAATGTATGGTTCAAATGAAAACGGTACACACAAAAAGTAAATACTTACCACTAAACTACGACGACAACATAGTCATGAACCAAATGCAAAATTCAAAAATCATGCCAAAAATTCTAAAACAACACAAGTTCTAAAATGAATCACACCTAGCAAAAATAATCATTGGTAGATGAAAAACATACAATAAGGTACTTTACACTCACACAACACTCATGCAAACAAAAGACTAAATTATGCATACATCCACAAATTCATATTGAACATACAAAGACAAGAATCACAAGGACTTTCAAGGTTGTAACGTGGTCGGGTAAACAAACAAGGGGCAATTTCTAAAGGTAATTGAAACAAAAACTTGCCTAAACCTAAGGGAGTGATCAACTCACAAAGACTCAAGCACCAAATTCCAATCAACTTCTTCCACAATCCCAAGTGTTGCACAACACACAATACTTATTTAACACAATTATTGAAACTCTTTTTGGTTCCTTTTTCAAGGATTTTTCTTTTTTTCTTTCTTTTTCACTTTTTTCTTTTCTTTTCTCTTTCATATTTTTCTCCTTTTTCTTTTCTTTTTCAATCCGCATAGAATCCGACCAATGAGTATACAATCATCCTCTCCCCAACTTTAATTCAACTGCATCATCATGTGAATACTCCCTACATTCTAAGGCAAAGAAAAAATCCATACAACAACACAAAATTGAGGTCCAAGAAAAAACAAAATCCATTAAAAAATAAGTGAACTAAATACTCATAGACAAGCATTCAGTTCAAATAAAAACATGGATCAAAAAGCTCAAAGGGGTTACGAATTCTCACACACTCACAAGGTGAATTGACTATTTGGCTAGGGTGGTTGTGCTCAAAATGAAACAATTGCCTTGATCCTTTTCATGCATTCATATAAACAACACAAACAAAAGATTCAACATAATAAAATCCAGTCAGAACAAGAATGTTGGTTCTCCGCGCATATATGAACAATGGAAAGCCACCTCACAAAAAGGTTGGGAACTAAAGTGATTCACAATAGAACAAGTATACAAAAGAATGGATGGCATGGAAGTTTGTAAAATGCCTAAGTATCATGAATATGCTAAAGTATAGAAAGCGATAAATACATACCTCAGACGTGTACAAAACTTAACAAGATCATTACCAAACATCCGCAAGTTGAAACGAACCAACTTGGAAAATCACAAAAGGATCCTCAAATAAGTCAATCAAAATCTATGAGCAAACAACAACCAAAAACATTCAAAAAGAAAAACTATAAAACATGCTTGTTTTACGTCGTAAGCTCGACGCCTTTGCGGTGCTTAATTAGTAACTTCCTTCATTCATGCCATGGTGATGCCTCACCGCGCAAACCAAAAGCAAGCGTCCTAACCAAACACTTAAACAAACGTCAAAAATGTACAAGTATCATAATAAACAAGTGAAAATATACAAAATGTACGATATTTACAAAACTCAAAAACAAAGAAACTATCGCAATGCGATTCAATATCAAAACCGATCCCCGGCAACGGCGCCATTTTGTTGAATGCAGAATAGGGCAAGCAGCAAAAATATTTATTTTCGGAAAGAATTCCCTCCGGGATTTATGTCGTGTCCACAGAGATCGGTTAGAGGGAAAGAATGCCGTTCGACAGTCTCTCGCGTTTATGAGTTTGATTTTAAATGGTTTCAAACAAGAAAATAGAAAAGTAAACATTAAAACATAAAAACAAATTCATTTTTCAGCAAGAAAAACTCGTCCTGCAATGCATATAAATCACTCCTCACAAACTTAAACTTACCGACCAGTTATACTCCACCTACAATACTCCTCAATATCACCCAGCATCGCTCACAACAAAGGTTATGTCTAACGCACAGTTGAGATAACAACTGTGTCACTCTCGCGACCGAAGCCTCGAAACACGGAAGGCATTAAGCTTCGACGCCTATTGAAGATTGTTAGCTTTAAATCTATCTCTAGAATCCAGAAACTAACAGACAATCATCCCTAATCGAAGTTTGCGACGGTTATCTCTAACGCAACCCAAACCCCGCGCATAAAGCAAAAATCAGAGACAATCACCAATAAAGATTTGTAAAGCAAGTTTTATACAGCGCCATGGGCGACAAATATACATGAGAACGTAGTCAATACATATACAAAACCCAACATAGAAGAAAAACACAAAGAAGAAAAGAAATGAGCCAAACACTTCATGGATTGTCGGAGCCGATCGATGAGAAATCCACCTCGGATCATCCACATGCAAGCTTCCATGTTGTTTTCTAAGCTAATCTACTGTAAAAATGAAGTTTGATAGAGTTGGAGCAAGAATCCCCAAAACCATCCCTAAAAAATGCTGAAAAATGAACTATATACATTGCAAATTCTGCATGGTTCGCAGTGCGAACAATCATTCGCAATGAGAATGACTCAAAAAATGGCACTTTAAGTGCCTCTGATTGCTAAACCACCTTTGCTTTCCTTCGCCGGTTCGTAGTGCGAACGAACCATTCGCAGTGCGAATGCTCGCTGACTGGTTCGCAGTGCGAACATTGGCTTATTTCTCTTTTGTAACTCACTGCCAACCTTCACTGGGACCTTCGCTGGACCTTCGCAAAGCGAACATTCGCTGCGAGTTTGCAGTGCGAATAAGACAGAAAACCAGTCTTTATTTTGGCCACAACTTCCACACCGAAACTCCGATTTATGCACGGTCGGAAGCGTTGGAAAGCTTATTCAATGCTCTTCAAGAATATGGCAAGATAGTCTTTATTAACTCTCTACAAAATTGAGATAACAATCAATTAAACTAAGTAATATTTAAACAATACGCAATATATACACTAAAACGTAAAGTAAACGTATTTATAAACAAAGTGGGGTTTATTTGAACCGATATAGACAAAAAGTATCAATAAATGCAAGAAAACTTATATACACAAATAGGTACAATCTGCACTTATCACCTATAACACCTATGAAATAAATCCATCAAGTTTGATTTAGGTCAAGGACTTGATTTCATAGAGGATCGCATAGTTTGGAATTCATCTGATAAAAAGTCAACTGTGCCCAAAAGTCAAAGTTTAACTTTTTTATTTTTTGATCAATTATGATTCCCTAACCCTAAAATGATGTTAATGTGTGATTTGAATCATCATTCATCAAGAAAAATCAAAGAAAGTGGGATAACTTGTAAAAGGGGTAACCATAAAAAACTTAGAAATTTTCTAAGTAATGGAACAAAGTGGATAGGGTGCCAACTTCCAAGGATCATAACTTGAGATCCAAGCAACCATTTTGGTTGATCCAAAGATGGATTTGTAGCTCTCATGGCATACTTTAAAAGTTTAAACTACACCTCATTCCAATTCCTCATGGATTTTAAGTTATGGAATGATCAAAATGGCGGAAAACATGAAATGTCACTTTTTCCAACACTTGGTGAAATTTTCACGAAGTCAGAATCTATCTTACTTTTTTTCCAAAAGTAGGGGGATTTTTCACTTGGATCCAAAAAGTATCAAGACAAACTATGATCACACATGTGTTGTATCATATAAGAGATTTCCAAAATAGCCAAGAACTCCATGAAACTCCACTTAAGCCATGCGATATGACAATGGCAATGTGCCTTACTGCAAACTGTCATGGCAAGGCAGATTGGTGCATTTTGCTCGATTTAAGCAAATTTTGCAAATGACAAACAAGTTTATCCATCTGAACACCTCAGGGAGGGACCAAGGAGGGACAAACACTGATCCATAAGCCTCCTAAGTCTTTGGAACTAAAAATAGCATGCCAAACCTAAAAAACCCTAAAGAGGCGACAAGACTCCAATTTTGTTTCGGAGCATTCAATGGATGCACCAAGGTGGCATGAACTGAACCATTTCCAACTGAATGAGTCAAGGATGATCTCTGAACTAGGGGACCAGCAGCCTGTGCTCTAACCTCTAGTCAATGGCTAGAGGAGACTTGAGATTCCAAAATGCAACGATTGGCCAAACCTCTGTTGCAGTTGCCATTCCCTATTGCTTGCAAAACAAACTTGCTCTACTATAAATAGAGCTCATTTGTGCTCAGTTTAAGTACACCAAAACCATCAAATAGATGCTTTCCTCAAAATCTCCTTCTCACTTCGAATTTTTCCTTCTAAGGCAAATCACTATCGGGTTTTGAGTTTGATAGCTATTCCAACCAAACCAATCACACACACACACACCTCATAAACATCATATAGAAGTGATCCAAGCACTTAAACAACATCTGGAACACTAGTTTCTCAAAATCAGCATCCAACTACTCAAGCTTTTAGCAGACTTGCAGTTGGGGTACCATCTTCAGTTCCAGCTTGTTTCAAACCATTCCAAGCATTCAGGCACATCACTTGGCACCTAGGGAAGCTATCCACATGATCGGAACCTAGCCGTAACACCTCCAACACAAAACACGATCACCATCTGTAAGAGGTAAGCCTCAACTTGGGCATCTCATGATTCATGCATATTTCCTCGCACAATAATTTTGCCATATGTTCATAATCATGCATAGAATGTTTCCCCTCAATTAATTGCTTTGTTTAAATCGTGTATCAAAATTCTCATCCTTCATGCAAATTTTAGGGTTCTTGAGGTTTTGTCTTGATTTCTTATTCCATGCTTAAAATAAATGAAATTAAAGACCAAATACATGATCGTGAGATGAAAACGAGTAGATTGATATGTGGATTGCATGATTTCATCAAGTATTTAGTGAGATTGGTGAGAAAATGAAAATCTGCAGAAACAGAGGGATGGCGCGTGCTCTTGGCATGTTCTTGACGCCATTTTTGAATATTTGAATATTTGAATTTTGTGATTTTATTTAATTGATTCAAAAATTAATTTCTCTATGAATTTTAATGATTTTGAGTTGATTCTTTTTTTAATAATTCACAAAAATGTTAAAATATTTTATTTTACCAAAAATTCCCAAAAATATTATTTATTTATATACTTGATATTTTTGCAAAGAATTAATTTTTATTTATTTTTTTACATTTAAAATACTTTTTCCTCCTTGATTTTCCAAATTTAATTGGTTTATAATCATTTTGTGGATATAAACATGATTTTTCGAACATTAATCCAAGATCACAACTTGTTTTTCACACATATTTGATTACTTTGATCATTTTAATTAAATTTTTATTTAATTAAAATACATTTTGAAATTAATTTAGGGTTTTTATCTTAATCACCCTAAACAAATCATTTTCAAACACTCATGGGCCTCTAATATAGTGTAAGACCCAATCCTTGTTGTACAAAAACCCTTTTGGGCCTCAGTCATTGTATAAGTCCCACTGTGTTTTCAAAATCTCGGGGCGATCGTCGCTTTCAAAACATTTTCATCTGGGCCTACCCTTGTGTTATAAGCCCCATTTCCTTTCTTTAAAAACACTTTGGGCCTCAAATAGAGTGTAAGACCCAACCCCTTTTTGAAACCAAAATGATTTGTGCCTCAGTCATTGTATAAGACCCACTGTGCTTTAAAAAAACCTCGGCACAATCACCGTGTTCAAACAAATCATATGGGCCTCTCCTTGAGCTGTAAGCCCTATCACTTGTACAAAAAATAATTCTTGGGCCTCTAATAGAGTGTAAGACCCAACCCCCTTGTACATAAAAAACTTTTTGGGCCTCACATATTGTATAAGTCCCTCTGTACAGTTTTCAAAACAACGGTGCGATCATCGTCAAAACTTAGGCCTCTCCTTGAGCTGTAAGCCCCAACAATCTTTTCAAAGCACTTTCTCCTTTGATTTTGAATACAATATTGTTATCAAAGTCTTCTTTGTTGAACAACTAACAAAACAACATGGAAGCTCTACAACGGGTAAGTGTTTATCCGCTTTCATTTATCGCTTTCATATGTATATAATTGTATTGTGGGGCTGCTTCACGTTAAGCCTTCTTTCACATCCTTTTATATACTTGTCAAATATCAACTGTGTAATACTAGTATAGTTATTTAGAGTTTTTCCTGGCAACTATGTCTAGCACTAGGTAAAGCCTTGTTGGTCACTCTTAAATACAAACAAAACTAGATCCCCCGTAGGATTCCAGATACAGTCTTCCCTTCTCTTGGGGTTAAACAATATGGAACAAAGAGAAATGCAGTATTCTCGGTGAACCTCTTCTCAGACTGTCACCCTTAGAAATTGTCAAAGAAACTCTAACTCCCCCCAGAGATAATCTTTTCTCCGTGAATGGCATCTCTTGAGTTTCTTCCAAATTCTCGAACTTTCCTGGAATGATCTCTTCTCTATGAATTGCATTTCTTGAACTTCTCTTGGTTTGGGGACCCACAGGCTTCCTAGAAGCATCCCCGCCTCCTCGTGGGCATTGTACAAGGACCCTTCGGCTTCTTATAAGTTCTCATGCCTTCTCTTAGGCTTAATACAAGGGCACTGATGACCTTTTAAAGGTATAAGACATAACTTAGTCATCCTTTGCTAGAGCAGTCTTTCCAGCGTCAAAACTCCGACCACTTTAGGGTTGATACTCATCCCTTAATGCCCGTGCCTCCTCTTGGGCATTGTACAAAAGATATAACTCTAGACATGGACAGTCTAATCTTCTTGGGTCTCAAAGACATTCTCAAGTTCCTTTCAAATGTAGGAAGAAACACTGATACCTCTGAAACACGGTCTCTCTCATGAGAGTTCCCCACCCTTGGGCCCGCCTATGGATCTAATCCTCAGCAGTAAGTTAGCCTCCTCTTGGGCTTTGTACAAATGATTCTCCCTAGCGGAGCTAACCTTTTCAGACTCCCTTGTTGAGTTAAACTCTTTTAGCCTCCATCTTGGGCTTTGTACAAGACATATAAATCACTCTCTTATTGAGTATAAAAGACTCTCTTGTTGAGTCAATCTCCTTTTAGCCTCCGCCTTGGGCTTCATACAAGGCACATATAAATCACTCTCTTGTTGAGTATAAAAGACTCTCTTTTTGAGTCAATCTCCTTTTAGCCTCCGCCTTGGGCTTCATACAAGACACATAAATCACTCTCTTGTTGAGTATAAAAGACTCTCTTGTTGAGTTAAATCCCTTTTAGCCTCTATCTCGGGCTTCGTACGAGACAGTAAAACACTCTCTTGTTGAGTATAAAAGACTCTCTTGTTGAACCAATATCCTTTTAGCCTCTATCTCGGGCTTCATACGAGACACTAAAAAACTCTCTTGTTGAGTATAAAAGACTCTCTTGTTGAGTCAATCACCTGTTCCAGACTCTCTTGTTGAGTCAACCTTTTTAGCCCTCGTCTTGGGCTTTATACAGGATAGATAAAAGTACTCTCTTGTTGAGCAAACCCTTTCAACCTCCATCTTGGCCTTTATACAAGATACATTCTCCCCAACAGAGTCAATACCCCGGTTGAGTCAATCAACCTTTTAGCATCAAAGTTGTGCCTTGCTCACAGCATACAAACATCAACAACTCCTCTTTAGAGATGACAAATTCTCTCTCATCCAATACCCTTTAGCGTCACATCTTGGGCTTTGAACAAGATACAAATAAACCGTTTAGCTTCACGTCTTGGGCTTTGAACAAGACACCAAAACAACACCTTTTTCCTCCCATAGATTAGGAGGAACTACGATCCCTCTGATTTCCCTGTTTCGGGAATACGTAGGCATAAGATTGCAAAAAAAAAATCTTAGCGAGCATACTAATTAAAAACTCAAAATCCAGTACCTTCATATATCCATCAAAAGCATCAGACCTAACACAGAAACCTATTCCCTAGTCTAGACCCTGTTTTTAAGTAAATAACCTTAACAAACGAACCCCCTATTTTGATAGCATCTGTAAACCAACAGTTTTGACTGTTTAACCTCAGTTTGCAAGCAGGGTTAATTGGAGACATCTATTTCCCTTCCTTAATCAGCTCAACAGGATAAAAAATGAATCGAACTGTAGTACCAAAGCGATAGTGATTCGAAACCACAAAAACCGCGCTACACCCTTAAATTGAAACTCGCCCCCGAATTTCCTCTACTCGACAACAGCTGCACTTATATCTCTGTCTTAGATCCACACTTAACTTTACTTCCGTTAGAATTTCTGTCGTAATCAATTCCAACTTGACTTCACAGATCAAAATCCTTATTTTCACAATTTATCAAACGTCACGTCCTTAATTATACTCTTGTTCAAACCTTGCTTCTCCTCAAATCATTTGTTGTTTCTTACTAAAACACTTGGTCGCATTCTACCTTCGGAAATAATATACCATTCTATATTCATCTACTGAGTCACAACCAAAACCGTAACACCTTATATAGGTTTAGGATAACAAAAATTCATCAAATTTTCGCGATGTTAATCAGTGATTCCTTAACTTCATGCAATCACCGACGACTATCCTTTCATAAATTCCTTAATGTTCAAAACCACTTCATAGATTGTCAAAAAACTTCTTTTACCAGTTCCATCTGGTCTGATGTTGCACACTGTACTCGTTAAATCTGATATTTCATCTCTTTCATATCACGCCAAAGGTAACACACTTACAACAAGATCTCCTTATTTCCATACTTACTAGCAATAATCTTCAAGTTCTTACTATTCTGACTGAACTCTTACATCTATTACCTTCGACTGCGCAATCCGAAGTCTCACAACGGAAAGCCACGAATTGTTAAGTACTACCAGGTAGCTAACTGTCTGCGGGGGAACACCCTTATCCATTAGGGTCCTTACTAACCAATGGCACAAGAAACTTACTGACATCTTATGGCAAAATAATTTCTTGGCCAACACACAATATCTTAACATCGGTCCAACACTCTCCAGACGATGAAGGTACAGGAGTTACACTGCTACTACCATAATATATACAACTCCAAATCCATTCTAAACTCAAAATAATTCATCCAAAAATAACTTAACAATCTCCGTCTCTGGTTACTACATTCCATAATCGATTATTCTTACGGTTTCGACTCACTCAAGGTATCTTGTTGATTCTATATCTCAATCAATCACATGTAACACTATCACGGAACATCAATCATACATGAGTCACCACTTAAACAAAACTCAACCCATTCAAGGTACAATTGTGAGTTTCCATACCACTCATCAATTCACATACAACACTCCACACACCCACACATTTTCGAAGTCCATACCACGTTCCTCAATTGAATCCACCTCTCTCAAACGTTATGTCCTATAAACGATCCAAGTTACATGCTTAACTTCGAAATGCCAAATTCTCATTCTTACTTGGAAGGATAACCTTCGAATTTCCTTCTCTGGGTAAAAGACAACTACACACAACTGGTACCCCTCTCACAAACTAAATTCGATGCCATGAACTCACAGAAGATAACAATTACTAACTCTGACCAACCGCTCATACCTTACTAATACCATAGTTACACACCGAAATATTCCTTGCAAGACCGATACTTCGTGAGTATTTTCCAACTTCGTCTTTAAGACTCTCAACGTTAATATACCTGAGACCTTCTCATACTCAACACAATTTCACAAATTACTTCTCCCAAAAGTTAAATTCCCTCGTCGTCTAAACAAATGACCAATTACGCAACACCTTTCAGAAGTTTCAATTTCAAAACACAAATCCTCTTCCATTTACTTGAAATCCCATTTTCCATTCACACAACACTCTCCAATCGGAGCAACATGAGGTAACAAAACACAGATGATGGCTCCTAAGGGATTTCACAATTTACACACATGTTAATCGATTAACCACACTATTTTAAATTGTTAACACCACTGCAGAATCAAAACCAGTTTCTTCTTCTTTCAAAGTCATCCCTACTCAAACCTCAAATTCGTCTTGCTCTATCGTGGAATATCATTCTTAACTCGTGGTTCTTTAACTTATATTTCATTCACTAACCATGATCCACTCAAGGTAAAATCGACAAAGTCGACGACACACTCTAACCAAGTGACAAGGCAAAATTCAAAATTCTGTCGCGGTCACACTACAAAAATTAAATGGGATAATTCATTTTCTACTGATACAACCACCATGTCCTCCCACTTGAATTTCCTTGGAGAGAATTAATACAACAACCTTCTTAGTCCAACAAAAGGTAGAGTCCAAATATTCCGATTATTCACAATACAGAAGTTCTCTATACTTGAAAATAAATCGGGGCACTGCATCCTCTTGAAGAACCTTTCCACCACTTCGTACACATTAACCAGGATTTCTTGCCCTTCACTATCTATTGCACATTCCACTTACCAAATTACTTAATGGAAGATTCGCAACCGACAATCCTCATCAAGTAATTACCAAACCCTTCCGATATAAATCGTTCCATGATTTACACTTCCTTAATTTTAGCCTTAACAACATGTTAAGGATTTTATCACACGTTCGTCCAAAATATGCTCCGTTGTCACTTCCTCTTAACATACCATCGATGCCGCTTTCCTTTGTAATCCTCTTAGGTCCAAATATAAAACCATCTTACTAAGATTCCCTTAAATTCTAAGATACTTACTCTATTTCTTAATACACTTTCTTCCGGTCCGTATCACTACACTTTATGTTACTAAATGAAGCTCAAACTTCCTCCGACACAATACCTTATATTGTTCCTTGGGTAATTTAACAATTCCAAATTGGTCTCTTACTGAAAACAGAAATCCTGATGTAATATCTCAACTTAATCTCTCTTCATTACTGAATATACGCAATTCATCACCCACTCTTCGTCCGACACCTACTTGTTTTACTTGAAGCATGTAAACACATCCTTGTGTTTCTTTCACACACTTCTCTACTACTACTTTAGGTTCTCATAAAAGCCGAACGTCCTTAACTTTCAGGCTCTAAAATTCCAAAGGATTGCTTGAACAACACACCACTATTAAATTCCCATGCTACCCAAGCACAACTTCTACGAAACTTCACTGAGCTAACCAAAACTTCTCACTAATAACTCTTGGCTTGAGCCTTCCCTCACAGCACAAGTTCCGACCACACTTCGGAGTCCTCTTGGTCGCTCAACCATGATTCTACCTATTACATACATAGCATTAGGTTGATCAGGCCCAACACTTAATAGTATGATATTAAGAGTCATGCTGCCAAGACACACTTAAGAGGCAGGAATAGATTTACTTATGATGTTTCAAGGCTAGGTCGAGAATACGACCTGCTCTGATACCAACTGTAATGCCTTGTATAATATATATCTAGAATAATACAATACAAGCATTTTATTTGGTACTGACACCATCATAAGTGCCTATTGGCATAATTCACATACTTGTCCATTTCTAAAACATAAATACAACATATGGCACAAGTCATGGAAACTAGCCAACATAATAAAATCTAAAATCAATATACAATATTCCTCATTGTACAAGAAAAAAATACACAGCGGAATAAGCTCAACTAAGCTTCTCTTGAAACATCCAAGCATAGCTCCACTTGTAACCCAAACCTGCAAATACCTCCTGAAAATAATCAACAATAGTGGGGTGAGATACATCAAATCTCAGTGAGTTCCCTATCTTATAGATTCTCTCGGCCTTACAGGGTTCTATCAATTCTAAATCAAGTCAAGGGGAAGGGAAATGACCTTGAGTTCTCAATCTCACAATCTCACACTATATGGAAACATGTCATGAGTCTGTTAACTCATAAATCCCACGAATGGAAATATGTCCTGAGCCTGTTAACTCAAGAAACTCACTAATCGATAACCTTACCAAGGCATCCCCTTTTCCCGTCCGCTTCTACGTCTAGAAGTCGACCCGAGTCATGGATCCTTGTAGTTACTTGACATACGAAATGGATTCGGGATCATCGGCCTGTTAACCGTGATCCATCACTTCTCATGTCCTGTTAACCATCAAAAGTATCTTTACCAAATAGGCTCCATTCGTACTACACGCGGGAATCAAACCTGCCAAGTAATATAGCATACGTTTCAGAGGAGGAGCTCGAGACTCATGAAACTACACCTCAAGATAAATGGTTACGATTACGTGATCATATACACAATGTGATTGTATTCGATAATTACAAGACCACATTCGCCTTAAGGCCTCTTTTAACTCTTCTCATAAAACACAAAGGTTTCCACATGTTCCAAACTAGTGTCTCACTCGCTCCTAGACAAATCTCGTCACGGATGTACCTTCCTACATCAGGTGCCCGAGCCTTGCCATCTAGGTTATCTACTCCAGGCCAGAACTCGCCAATGAATGCACGAGTGTCGCCATCCAGAGGTTATCTACTCTAGGCCAGAACTCCTCACTGAATGCACGAGCGTCGCCAGCCAGAGTTTCTATCACAATTCTATTCACAACCTAGAATTATAACAATCTTAATTATGCCATTTGTTTTGGGGTAAAGTTTCCTCACTTTTCCTAATTCATTTTAACATGCATATTCTCTCATTCATACTTAACAATAATATTAGACAAGCATATTACAATATCAATCATAAAACACACAAGATAGCATAATATGTCAAACATAAACCACATAGTAATTCACACACATTTTTAAGGCATAAAAGCCACTACTA
This sequence comes from Lathyrus tuberosus, assembly GCA_022829125.1. NCBI lineage: Eukaryota > Viridiplantae > Streptophyta > Magnoliopsida > Fabales > Fabaceae > Lathyrus > Lathyrus tuberosus. Next base: position 1,009,633 of record JALAZF010000930.1, on the reverse strand, counting down.
TCCTCTACCAAGCATCCTTGGTTAAATCATGGTCTCACACACCATTTAACAACACATCACATAAAACATCATTTCCGAGTTCCCTCCGATTCGTTTAATCGGGTATCGAAGTCAATACTTTTCACTTTTATCCCGTAGGATATTTTCACAGCTTTATATCGGCTATCATTATGCCGCAATCGGACTTATGATCCAAAATAGATGGATTTCAACATATCACATAACATTGTTATCATTCAAATGCCACTGATTCATTAATCCCACATCATACTTAAGATTTTCACTTTTTTTTTGGGTAGAGGGTCGTCATAGCTTTCCAATGATACCAACAACGTCTTGATCCGAGTTACGGATCAAAAGTTATGAAGGAAACAAAACAGGACAATCTGTCATGTTCGCTAGGCGAATCTCCAGCGAGCATTTGCTTTCCCCTTCGCTTCTCGAACCTCTGGGCGAATCAAGTCAGAAGAAAAAGGGCATAAAGTCTGCTAAGCGAACACTGGGCGAACATTCGGCTTCTATTCGCTTTGGGGTTCGCTAGGCGAACCCTCGAGAACCATTCGCTTTGGCCTTCGCCAGGGGTTCGCTAGGCGAACCCTGCAAAACCCAAAAATCTCAGCAGCGTGAAAACAGAACCCTTGGGTCAAAAATCCATTCTTTCCTTACCCAATTCACTTCCAATTCATACTAAAATAACCAAAACATGTTCCAATCATAACAACAAGTATTCTACGTGTTTTATATCACATTTCATCCGTTAGATTTCATGGATTTATCCGCTTAATCATTTTCTCTCAAATCTAACATAAGTCCAAATCATAGATTTCTAGAACTTAGAGTGTCTAACTAGAACCCACCTGATAATCGAAGAGGAGTTTGAAGAAGATGATGTTGATCCGTGAGCTTTCTCTCTTCTTCCTCTTTCTCCAACCAATTGATCAGTTATTAAAGTTACCTTAAAATCTTTTCTCAAATTAAACTCATTTATCTCTTCATAGTTCAATAGTTGCTCTATTGATCCCAATTGATAATACTTAAATTACTTAGAGGGTTCCATTAATCCAACTTACCAAAGATATAGCACATAGATACTCATCTGATCTCATCTGATATCCAATTGAGCATTTAAATAATATGGGGTATTACAATTTCGTCAGAGGGGTAATCGAGTTTGGAGAAGTCCAAGTGCTAAAGGTTTCGACAAATTATAATGTTGCTGATATGATCACCAAGACGTTGTTCAGTTGCAAGTTTTTCCACTGTATGCAGTTGATAAAGCTGCATGAAGAAAGCTAGTTTGTTCTTGATGTTATAGAGTTTGTTCCAAGGCGGGGATTTGTGAAATATTGGATCAAACTCTAGTATTGCCGATAGAGGTTTAGCATGTCGTCGAAGTATGATCACATGCTGTTGTCGAAGACCTACATGCTGTAGTCGAAATGTGTTCTAATACATAGTTGTCGAATTAGGCCTGTTTGTTTTGTCCAATTGTTTAAGTTAGCTTGTACCCTAAGTTAGCTTGTAATGAGTAACTGTTAAAAAGCCCATTAATTTAGTATGTTAGGTTTATTATAAATAGCATACTAGTCTCTCATCTTAAGGAGTGGAAAAATCGTGATTAGGGTGAGAGGGTTATTTGTTATTCTTGAGTACTTGTAATCTGATTTGAAGGGAAAGTAAAGAATAACAATTATAATAAATCCTTGTTGTTCTTCTTGTTTTTTCCTGTTAACTCTAACCTTTGTGTGTTTCTTACCGATAAAGAAATCGATTATACTTTATTTTAAGGCATCGTTTTTCACAACAGAAAAGAAAAAAAATAATGAATGTTCTAATAAAAGTTATAGTAAAATAAAAAACTTTACCATGATTTAAGTTAAAAAAAGTTATTTTCTCAAAAAACAAAAATAATTTTTTTTATAGTAATAGAGTGCATTATATTTAGTAATTGTTGTTAATTTTAGTAATGGTATGAATTTTATTTTAGTGAAATTATGACTGTGTAAATATTTTAACTATTATTGCATATTCTATTTTTTTAAATATAAATATCTGTTAAAATGTTATTAAATGATCACTTTACGGGTGTTGTTTCTCCGTTCATCATTCAAGAGACGATGGCTATCCGCATTAACCGAGTACACTTTTTCATTTCAATTCTTTGCGATGTTGGAATTAACCCAAAACCTATGGGAATTCCGACCTTATCTTGATAAATAAGAAGGGTTCATAGCGCATCAATACCAAAGAAAAGAAGAAAATAGAGAAAGAAAGGAAATTAGTATTCTAAGAGAATTTGGAGAAGAAGGTTGTTACCCACAAACTGTGAGATTTTTCTCTTTCTATTTACTTGTAACTGCAAACCGTGAATTACAATGTGTTGTATGTGTTACAAAAATAAGGGTTACTCCCTATTTATAGATTTAGGTTTACTTGTTCTCCAAGCCAAAGCGCAAAACTATAAAAGCCCAAAATACCTATTTTAGAACTATATCAAATCAAATCTAAATCAAATCTGTGTGAAACAACTGTTTCGACACATCCTTGCTTCAACACTTCGACTACTCCTTGTTGTTGTCGAGCTAAGTTGCTTCGACACAAGGAATTACAACTCAACACACCACCTAATTCATTGTGTCTAAGCTGTCTACATTCATCACGGCTCTTAGTCCTCTAATAACTTCGACCTGCACTCCCTTCGTCATGATATCTGCAATCTGATTCTCAGTTCTGCAGTGTTCCAAGTTCATCTTCCCTTCTTCTACCTGCTCTCGAGGATAATGGAACCTCATTTCGATGTGCTTGCTTCGACCGTGTACTATTGGATTCTTCGCCAAGTTGATTACAGACATGTTATCGATCTTCATGGTAATTGCTCCATAACTCTTCCCTGTAATCTCTTCGACCAAGTTCACCATCCAGGTTGCTTGACATGCACAACGAGAAGCAGCTATATATTCTGCTTTGCATGATGACAATGCCACTACTGGCTCTTTTCTCGAACTCCAAGCAACTGGTGCACCACCTAACATAAACACATATCCAGTTGTGGATTTTCTATCCTCAACATCACTGCACCAGCTAGAGTCGGTGTATCCCACTAAATTGCATTCTTTCCCTTCATCAGCTGTAGGAAACAAAATGTCGTAGTCAAGAGTCCCTTTCAGATACCTCAGTATCTTCTTCGTTGCTGCTAGGTGTGATAAATTTGGCTTATGCATGAATCTACTTACCATACCCACACTGTATACTAAGTCAGGCCTTGTGTGACAAAGGTATCTAAGTGACCCAATAATTCTTCTGTATTGGGTTGGGTCGACATCATCTTCATCTGAATCCTTCGACAGTTGCAGTCTGGTCTCAGCTGGAGTCGAAGTTGGGCTGCAATCTTGCATCTCAAATCTCTTGGGTATTTCGCTTGCATATCTTCTTTGGTGCATCATCAAACCACTACTAGTCTTGTAGAATTTGATGCCAAGGAAATATGAGAGATTTCCCAATCTGACATTTCAAACTCCTCGCTTAGGTCATGTCTGAAATCTTCGATCTCCTTCTTCAAACTCCCTGTTATCAACAGGTCATCGACATAGAGGCATAGTATAAGCAATTCATTATTTCTTCTCCTTACATATACTCCATGCTCAGTCGTACACATCACAAATTCCTTCTTCCTTAAGAAGCTATCGATTTTCTTATTCCAAGCTCTTGGGGCTTGCTTAAGTTCATACAGGGATTTATGCAGCCTGTACACCTTTCCTTCTTTGCCTCGTTTCACATACCCAGCTAGTTGTGTGACATAAACTTCTTCATCTAAGGGGCCATTAAGGAACGTACACTTCACATCCATCTGACATGTGTGCCAATTATTCATATTTGCTAGACCAGCAACCAACCTGATTGTTTCGATCCTAGGAACAGGTGCGAACACTTCATCAAAGTCGATTCCTTCCTTCTGAAGAAATCCTTTCGCCACAAGTCTCGCCTTGTGTCGAGTTACTTCTCCTCTAGGATTCATCTTCACCTTGTAAACCCACTTCACATCAATTGCCTTCTTGCCTTGAGGCAATTCAACAAGTGACCAGGTGTTGTTGACTTCGATGGACTCTAACTCCTCATTCATTGCTTTCACCCACTTCGAATCTTTCAATGCCTCAGCTGCATTGACTGGTTCGACATTTGTGTAGAAAGCATAATGTACCAGCTCACCCTCTTCATCAACCACATCATCTGATGTAATTACACATTCTTGCAACCTTGCAGGTATGTGTCCTGTTCATCGAGGTCTACTTGGACCAGCTTCATCTATGACTGGTTCCTGTCGAACTTCTCTTTCGACTTCAGTGGCTGGTTCTTCACAAGATATTCTTACTGAATCCTTCTTGGTATTCTCAGTCTAGTCTCATTCTTTAAGCTCATCTATGAGCACGTCCCTGCTAATCACTACCTGCTTATTCACGGGGTCGAACAACTTGTAACCTCCAGTCGAATGATATCCTATTAAGATCATCTGATTCGAGTTGTCATCAAGCTTCCTTCTCAACTGATCTGGCACATGTCTATGTGTTATCCAAACACCTTCAAGTGACTGAGGCTAGGCTTGACACCAGACTAACATTCTTCTGGTGTGATTCCTTCAAGCTTCTTCGTCGGACATCTGTTCAAAATATATGTTGCTGTCGAAACCGCTTCTCCCCAAAGTTCTTTGGGTAAGTGCTTTCCATTCAACATACTTCTCACCATGTTCATGATGGTTCTATTCTTCCTTTTTGCAACTCCATTTTGCTGTGGAGTGTAGGGTGGCACCACCTTATGCACAATCCCTTCTTTTTCACATAATGCATCAAACTCTTTCGACACATAGTCTCCACCACCATCAGTCCTCAAAATTTTCAACTTTCGACCACTTTGCCTTTCGACCATGGATTTGAATATGGAAAATACCTCAATCACATCACTTTTCTTCTTGATGAGGTAAGTCAACAACTTTTGACTGTAATCATCTATGAACATGACAAAGTATCTGTTGCCACCAATTGAATCCACCTGGATTGGACCACATACATCATAGTATATGACTTCCAGAATTGCCTTCGACTTCCTTCCTGCATCCTTGCTGAAGCTATTTGATGCGTTCTATCCGCAAGTATACGGATTACGTCAGAGTAATATAAAAGATTTATCGATCCCACAGAGACCAATGTCAATCTATCGCTTACTATTGTTACGTTGTTTATCTAAGGCTAAAAATCAGAGTAAAAGTTTTCCACAGAACGAAAAATAGAAATAAATCAGAATAAGACTATGCTGGAATGGTAATTGGAAACATAATGATAAATTGGTTTGCAAAACAAGATATAAAAAACGTGTGAAGTGTGAGAGTGTATTTCTAGAGAATGAACACAAGTGTCACGCTTAAGTTCAGTTCCATAAGACAAATCACACAAATGATTAAAGTAATAATGTAATGACAGAGACAGAAATTAAACGAATATAAAGCAGTGCTATAAAGTAAATAAATATAAAGGCAATGCGGATAATAATAAATTGCAAATTATAAAAGAAACCTGCTCTAAAGCGGAGACTTAATCTCGTACAGAGCTAGAAAGTAAATTGCGGGAAATGAAAATTTGACTTGAATGTAAATAACTTCGAATATAAAACTCCTAACTATGATTGCTCCAATCTAACTAACAGCGATAATGCAATATCCCCTCGATGTGACGGATTATTGCTTTACAAAGTGGACTTTATGCCTAAGGTTGGAAACTAGAATTGGATAATCCAAAAGTGAAAATGCAAGGCTTTTTAAAGTAATCATGAAGCTGTAACTGCCACGCAGCATTATGGAGAAACGGTTGAGTAATAATTTCCTTCGTGTGTAACTGCTTCTAACATTCCTGACCCTTGCCCTGTTGTAACGTTTGGCGCCCGCCGACCCCCTCTCTGCGTCCGCCAAGTGTGCATTTTGAATAAAACATATTTCGTGACCGTTGGAGTGTGGGTGAAACGTACTGCTCAAATGACATCCTCTATGGCGTTCGCTGAGTGAAACGGCTAGTGTACAATTTGCACAGGAAATCTCCGTTTTAGCCCCGTTTTGCGTCGTTTCTTTACTGCAGGCTTAAATCAGGCAATGTATCTGAAAGTAAAACAAAATACCATAATAACAAGGGAAAATAACAAATAAACAACTAAAAACATGTGCAATCGGAGTCAAATATATAGTGTGTTTTAGTTTTATCAAATTCTCCCACACTTAAACCTTTTCTTGTCCTCAAGCAAACTCTCATAAGCAGAAAAAGAAAAACAGCAAACATACAAGTATCTTATCTGGGCTAAAGGCTTAAATCTGATCAATGATGCATCAGTAGGTACTAACTAGTGAACCAAGGGTATCGTAATGACACTTTCCACGATTTGCGGACATAAGTTTCTCTCCTATACAAACCAATCCAAACCATGATGTTATACTTAAACCTATCTTACTCATTCCTTTCTTACCCCTTTTCATTTAGGTGCAATCACATTAAGCCCGTTATCTTTCATTCTCATGGTGAACATAACCTGTGGTAATCCTGATCCTATTAAAAATCTTGATACTTTTTGCAAAAAAAAAAAAATGTCTTTCCTTATTTTTTTTTTTTGCAGGATCTTACCTATTTGCATTAGTTTGTCACTTAGCGGTGGCTAAGATGGTGCTGACTGCTAGAATAAACTACTTAAGGGTAAGTGATGAAGGGTGAGATTTTAAGGCTACCGTATAAAAAAAACTGGATAGGCTCCTATAATTGAGAAACTTACGGTGTAAAAATGATATCGATTTTTGATCTCTAAGTGCTTGGAAGTTCTCGAGATTGGACTTCTGTGACTCCTGCATAAAATCCATCATCTCCTACTGTTGTTGGTACATGGCATAGAACATGCCATCACGCTCTTCTTCGCTGGCTTGCTGTGCTTGCCACATTTCTTCGGTGATATAAAATCCGGAAGAAGTACCTGCAGGATGGTTAGTAACAGGTGTGGTGTGTGCAGGTGATACATGAATAAGAGACTGTTCCATACGGTCAAACTCATCATCCGTCTCGTTTCCTTCGTCCTCAGGGATGTTTGGTAGTAACGGACCTAAAATAGGTGCAACTTTCAAATCATAGAGCCAGTTTCCTCTTTGGTGCACATCAGTGCGTCTTGAGCAAGGTAAAACGACACTCGGGACAGCGACATTGCAAACCATGAGGATATAGCCTCCTTCCGGCCTCGCTTTGCATAAACGCATATCTAGCAGAAATCTTAAATCAATGATGCGAGGCAGGAGTGGTTCCAATGTGGCCAACTCGGTGTCCAGGTGGAGGGCTCGTGCAGTGAAGGTAATCAATCCTCCAAATGACATGAAGCTGCCCTTTTTCTCAATAGCCCGCATATGAAGGAAAGAAATGTTTTTTTTTTACAAAAAGTATCAAGATTTTTAATAGGATCAGGATTACCATAGGTTATGTTCACCATGAGAATGGAAGATAACGGGCTCAATGTGATTGAACTTGAATGAAAAGGGGTAAGAAAGGAATGAGTAAGATAGGCCTAAGTATAACATCATGGTTTGGATTGGTTTGTATAGGAGAGAAACTTATGTCCGCAAATCACGGAAAGTGTCATGACGATACCCTTGGTTCACTAGTTAGTACCTACTGACGCATCATTGATCAGATTTAAGCCTTTAGCCCAAATAAGATACTTGTATGTTTGCTGTTTTTCTTTTTCTGCTTATGAGAGTTTGCTTGAGGACAAACAAAGGTTTAAGTGTGGGAGAATTTGATAACACTAAAACACACTATATATTTGACTCCGATTGCACATGTTTTTAGTTGTTTATTTGTTATTTTCCCTTGTTATTATGGTATTTTGTTTTACTTTCAGATACATTGCCTGATTTAAACCTGCAGTAAAGAAACGACGCAAAACGGGGCTAAAACGGAGATTTCTTGTGCAAATTGTACACTAGTCGTTTCACTCAGCAAACGCCATAGAGGATGTCGTTTGAGCAGTACGTTTCACCCACACTCCAACGGTCACGAAATATGTTTTATTCAAAATGCACACTCGGCGGACGTCGAGAGGGGGTCGGCGGGCGCCGAACGTTACAACAGGGCAAGGGTCAGAAACGTTAGAAGCAGTTACACACGAAGGAAATTATTACTCAACCGTTTCTCCATAATACTGCGTGGCAGTTACAGCTTCATGATTACTATAAAAAGCCTTGCATTTTCACTTTTGGATTATCCAATTCTAGTTTCCAACCTTAGCCATAAAGTCCACTTTGTAAAGCAATAATCTGTCACATCGAGGGGGTTATTGCACTATCGTTGTTAGTTAGATTGGAGCAATCATAGTTAGGAGTTTTATATTCGAAGTTATATACATTCAAGTCAGATTTTCATTTCCCGCAATTTACTTTCTAGCTCTGTACCAGATTAAGTCTCCGCTTTGGAGCAGGTTTCTTTTATAATTTGCAATTTATTATTATCCGCATTGCCTTTATATTTATTTACTTTATTGCACTACTTTATATTCGTTTACTTTCTGTCTCTGTCATTACTTTATTACTTTAATCGTTTGTGTGATTTGTCTTCTGGAACTGAACTTAAGCGTGACACTTGTGTTCATTCTCTAGAAATACACTCTCACACTTTGTACGTTTTTTATATTTTATTTTGCAAACCAATTTATCGTTATGTTTCCAATTACCATTCTAGCATAGTCTTATTCTGATTTATTTCTATTTTTCGTTCTGTGAAAAACTTTTACTCTGATTTTTAGCCTTTGATAAATAACGTAACAATAGTAATCGATAAATTGACATTGGTCTCAGTGGGATCGATAAATCTTTTATATTACTTTATTACTTTAATTGTTTATGTGATTTGTCTTCTGGAACTGAACTTAAACCTGACACTTGTGTTCATTCTCTAGAAATACACTCTCACACTTCGCACGTTTTTTATATCTTATTTTGCAAACCAATTTATCGTTATGTTTCCAATTACCATTCCAGCATAGTCTTATTCTGATTTATTTCTATTTTTCGTTCTGTGGAAAACTTTTACTCTGATTTTTAGCCTTAGATAAACAACGTAACAATAGTAATCGATAGATTGACATTGGTCTCTGTGGGATCGATAAATCTTTTATATTACTCTGACGTAATTAGTATACTTGCGGATAGCACGCATCAAGTATTTGGCGCCGTTGTCGGGGACCAATTACGTCAAAATTTTGATTGCACATCCGTATATAGTGTGTTTTAGTGTTATCAAATTGATGTTGTGCTACTTGAGAGATTTGGGTTTCAAGCATTTTGTTATGGGTAATTACATAATCGAGTTTAGGACCCAACTGAGTAATTAGTCCATTCATATGAATGTTTTGGTTCATGAACTCCTTGTTCTGTTGTAATTGAGCTGAGATGAATTCATCCATCTTTTTCTCAAAATTTGATTTCTGAGGGGCATATGGTGCAGATTGATTGGGTCTTTGAGTTTGGAAACCGGGTGGTCTTTGAGGTGTTGAATTTTGAGTGGGGTTATTATTCTTATAGGAAATATTTGGGTGATTCCTCCATCCAGGGTTGTATGTGTTTGAATAAGGGTTTCCTTGGGCGTAATTAACCTGATCTGTGGTACTCTCGGCTAAAAGGTTGCATTCAGCTATAGTATGTCCTGAGGTTCCACAGATTTCACATCCGGGTTGTATAGCTGCTATGGTTGTTGTGGGGTTGATAGTCAGGTTTTCTACCTTTTGAGCAAGAGCATCCATCTTTGCGTTCATATGATCAAAACAACTCACTTCATACACACCTCCTTTGGTCTCTTTCTTCTCCACTGGTGCTCGTTCGGTTCCCCATTGGTAATGGTTTTGTGCCATATCCTCAATGAGAGCGCAAGCCTCAGGGTAGGGTTTATTCATTAGAGCGCCACCAGCGGCAGCGTCTATGGTCATCTTTGTGTTGTACATGAGTCCATTATAAAAGGTATGGATTATAAGCCATTGTTCTAAGCCATGATGTGGACATGCTCTTAATAGTTCCTTATATCTCTCCGAAGCGTCGAAAAGTGATTCTCCCTCGCTTTGGGTAAATCGAGTTATTTGGTTTCGTAGAACAGCAGTTTTACTCGGTGGAAAGTATCTAGCAAGGAATACTTTCTTTAGGTCATTCCAAGTGGTTATAGAGTTGGCAGGAAGGGAATCTAACCATGATCGGGCTTTATCTCTGAGGCAAAATGGCAATATTCTTAGACGTATTGCCTCAGGAGGAGCTCCGTTCGCTTTTAAGGTATCGGCTAGTTGAATAAAGACTTTAAGATGTTGGTTCGAGTTTTCCGCAGGAAGACCTGCGAACTGGTTCTGTTGTACTAATTTTAACAGAGATGGTTTTAATTCAAAGTTATTTCCTGGTATAGCTGGGTTAACTATACTAGAATGAGGTTCTTCGTTAGAGGGTAGGGCGAAATCCTTAAGAGGTTTTCTTCGTTTGCCATTGCTCTTTTGAGTTTTCGAAGTAGAAGACGAGCTCGGGCGTAACGTTTAGGTTCTTCTAATGGATCAACTAAGTTTCCGGTACTGCGAGTTCTTCGTATTTACCGGCTAAGGGATGCCTTAGTCTAGACAGTGTAACAACAGGGTACGAAATTTTGACGTAATTGGTCCCTGGGAACGGCACCAAAAACTTGATGCGTGCTATCCGCAAGTATACGGATTACGTCCGAGTAATATAAAAGATTTATCGATACCACAGAGACCAATGTCAATCTATCGATTACTATTGTTACATTGTTTATCTAAGGCTAAAAATCAGAGTAAAAGTTTTTCATAGAACACAAAATAGAAATAAATCATAATAAGACTATGCTGGAATGGTAATTGGAAACATAACGATAAATTGGTTTTCAAAATAAAATATAAAAAACGTACAAAGTGTGAGAGTGTATTTCTAGAGAATGAACACAAGTGTCACGTTTAAGTTCAGTTCCAGAAGACAAATCACACAAATGATTAAAGTAATAAAGTAATGACAGAGACAGAAAGTAAACGAATATAAAGCAGTACAATATAGTAAATAAATATAAAGGCAATGCGGATAACAATAAATTGCAAATTATAAAAGAAACCTGCTCCAAAGCGGAGAATTAATATGGTACAGAGCTAGAAAGTAAATTGTGGGAAATGAAAATCTGACTTGAATGTAAATAACTTCGAATATAAAACTCCTAACTATGATTGCTCCAATCTAACTAACAATGATAGTGCAATAACCCCTCGATGTGACGGGTTATTTCTTTACAAAGTGGACTTTATGCCTAAGGTTGGAAACTAGAATTGGATAATCCAAAAGTGAAAATGCAAGGCTTTTTATAGTAATCAGGAAGCTGTAACTGCCACGCAGCATTATGGAGAAACGGTTGAGTAATAATTTCCTTCGTGTGTAACTGCTTCTAACGTTTCTGACCCTTGCCCAGTTGTAACGTTCGGCGCCCGCCGACTCCCTCTCCGCGTCTGCCGAGTGTGCATTTTTAATAAAACATATTTCGTGACCATTGGAGTGTGGGTGAAACGTACTGGTCAAACGGCATCCTCTATGGCGTTCGTTGAGTGAAATGGCTAGTGTACAATTTTCACAAGAAATCTCCGTTTTAGCCCCGTTTTGCGTCGTTTCTTTACTGCAGGCTTAAATCAGGCAAAGTATCTGAAAGTAAAACAAAATACCATAATAACAAGGGAAAATAACAAATAAACAACTAAAAACATGTGCAATCGGAGTCAAATATATAGTGTGTTTTAGTGTTATCACTATTCTTGTGTTGTTTCGACTGAACACACTCTTCACAGACTTCACTTGGAATGTCGATTTCTGGTAATCCTGAAACCATATTTCTTCTCTTCAGCTCTTTGATGCCATTGAAGTTGAGATGGCCTAGTCGAAAATCCCATAACCACTCATCTCTGCTGGCAGCAGTTGCTAGGCACTTGTGCTCCATCACCTTGAGTTCAATCTTGAAGGTCCTATTCTGAGACATTGGAGCCTTCAAGATCAACCTACCACCTGCGTCGAGGACTCCCATCATCTTGTCTTCGACAAATACCTTGTAATTCTTTTCGACCAGCTGCCCTATACTAAGTAAATTACTCTTCATGTCTTGTATGTACAACACATTGGAAATTGTTGACCTCTTGCCATCTTTCCTCGTAATTAGAACATCACCAACACCTTCAGCTGCTAGAGTGTTGTCATTTGAAAACTTCACCGTGTTCTTCGACGAGGGCTTCATGATAACAAACCAATCTTTCCTTCCAGTCATGTGTGATGAGCAGCCTGAGTCCAAGTACCACTGATCTTGGAATTTTTCTTCATCTCTTGTTGTGACCATCAGCAACGTCTCTTCTTCTTCATGTTTCGCCAGCTTTGCATCAGTTTGTTGATTTTTCTTCTTTTTTGGACAGTCACTAAAATAGTGGCCGTACTTCTGACAATTGAAACATTGAATGTGACTCTTGTCATATTTTCAACCACCACTTCTTCCTCTACCTACAGCACCACCTCTTTGGTTGCCTTGGTTCCAGGGTTTTCTCTGATTCGACCAGTTTCCTTCATGATGATTTCGACTAGTTGAATTGTTGTAGCCTCCTCTACCTTTGTTTCCATTCCCGCTTCCTTTGCCTTTTCTTTCCTTTTCTGACTGCGCCTGCAAAGCCATATCGCTCTTCGACTTTCCTGCAGCTCTTTCAGCCATCCTTTGTTCGTGAGACTCAAGCGTCCCTTGAAGCTCTTCCTTCATCAATACAGACAAGTCTTTCGACTCTTCTATGTCTACTACCACGTGGTCGAACTTTGGAGCCAACGACCTCAAGATCTTTGCAACAACTGATCTTGATGTCAACACCTCTCTACATACCTTGATTTGATTCACCAGCTTTGTAATTCTGGTGAAGAAATCTATTATACTCTCATTGTCTTCCATCTGAAGCAACTCATAGGTTCTCTTGTGAGTTTGTAACCTCACCTCTTTCACCTTCTCTGCGCCTCCAAACAACTTTTCAAGAATCTCCAACGCTTCCTTTGCTGACTCTACATCACTAAACTTTTCAAAGTTATCTGGATCGATACACTGATGGATTATAAATAGAGCTTTATAATCTTTCTACTTCAACTCTTTGTGTGCATCCTTTTTTTGATCCGTTGCATTCTCTGCAAGCGGTGTTACTCCTACCTTCACAAGATCCCAAAGATCTTGATAACAGAAAACCACCTTCATCTGCTTGCACCAATTCTCATAATTATCTTTCTTGAGAATCGGAAGACTCTCCGGAAAGTGCCCGTTCAGATGATTCATTTCCATCACAATTTTCCTTCCTTGAATCGCAACCAGGCTCTGATACCAGATGTTGGAATTAACCCAAAACCTATGGGAATTCCGTCCATATCTTGATAAACAAGAAGGGTTCTTAGTGCATCAATTCTAAAGCAAAGAAGAAAATAGAGAAAGAAAGGAAATTAGGATTCTAAGAGAATTTGGAGAAGAAAGTTGTTACCCACAAACTGTGGGATTTTTCTCTTTTTATTCACTTGCAACTGAAAACCGTGAATAACAATGTGTTGTATATGTTACAAAAATAAGGGTTGCTCCCTATTTATATATTTAGGTTTACTTGTTCTCCAAGCCAAAACTCAAAACTATAAAAACCCAAAATACCTATTTTGGAACTATATCAAATAAAATCTAAATCAAATATGTGTTAAACAACTGTTTCGATACACCCTTGTTTCGACACTTCGACTACTCCTTATTTCTGTCGAGCTAAACTGCTTCGACACAAGGAATTACAACTCAACATGCAATGCTTTAATTTTGTATCCAGGTAACACATTTATTTATTCTCTACCTATTTTTTCATGTATGTTTTAAAAATAATTTGTAATATAATTGATGCGGCAAACCCTTTCCAATCTAAGCATAGAACTATTCTTGATAAAGGAGCCTCTAATCTTAGATCTAAGAAATTTCATATCACAGACATAAATCGTGAAAACTTGTCGCATTTTAAGTTTTAGTTAAATTCATTATTATGAAAAACGTATATGAAGTTTATTTTTGAAAGATTTAGCAAATCCATTTTAAAAGTGATATGCAATAATTATAGAGATTAGGTACATGAATAATTATAGTAATGGAGTGAAAAATGATTATTATTTGGGTGTAAGTGGTAACTCTTTGTATTGATTGTAGGTGGTGCAACGAATGACGATCCCAAATATGTTTGTTATTTCACAGCAGAATGTCCATTATCTAATGAAACTTGTATACAGAGATGTCAACGACGAGGTTTGAGTAGTGGTACTTGTCGTGGACATCAATGTTGTTGACAAATCTAATGTAGCTCTATGTACGAATACTATTATCGTTATTGTTTCAATCAATAAAAATAAAAATAAAGACATTAAAATAAATTTACATATTGATCTCAATTTCAACTTTTCTATGTACATAATTATTATTTCTCGTGACCGAAGACTGTATCGAGGGTTTGCCCAAAAGGATTTGGGAGTCTATCAAACAGATGGAAATTGAGGGCGCTGAAGATGATGAGTACTTTGAGGGTATTATCAAAAAAATGGAAGACTCAGATAGGAAAGCTTTTGAAGCTCAGAAGGAGGCAGCCAATGTGGTTAGATGAATTTTATCAGTTATAACGTAAGCGGGTGTGGAGGTCCAATCAAGAGAAGGAGGGTTGCGCGTACTGTGACTGAGGGAAGGGCAGATATTTGTTTCATTCAGGAGACAAAGTGTAGAAAAACGAACGATTTTCTAGTTCAGGGGTTATGGGGAAATGAAGAAGTTTCTTGGTCTGCTACTGATTCTGCTGGAAATTCTGGTGGACTAATCACTATGTGGAAGAAGGATGCTTTGAAGCCAATTTATTCTATCAGAGGTGAAGGTTTTTTATGTCTTAATGCAACCTGGAAGAATTCTAATGTTTACTTTGTTAATGTGTATTCATCATGTAATATCCGAGACAAGAGAAACTTGTGGTCAAGATTGATACAGTTGAAGGAGTCCTCCCCTGAAGGAAGTTGGGTACTTGGTGGAGATTTCAACGCTACAAGATTAAGGGATGAAAGTAAAGGTACTTGGGTGAGAAGCACATGGGAGATGGAGGAATTTGATAAGTTCATTTCAGAAATGGATCTGGTGGATCTACCTGTGTCTGGTAACTTATTCACTTATTGTAGTTCAAATAGGTCGGCTATGAGTCGGCTAGATAGATTTTTAGTATCTTGGGATTTGGCTAAGGCATAGAACACCACGAAACAAGTTGTGGGAGCAAGGGATGTTTCCGATCACTGGCCTGTGTGGCTAATTGGTATAGAGGTTAATTGGGGCCCAAAGCCCTTCAAGGTATTTGATTCTTGGTTTGAACACGTGGAGTTCAGGAATTTCGTAGATCAAGAATGGAATTCTTTTGTTGTTAAAGGGAATACTGCTTTCATCTTCAGCAGAAAGTTCTAAATGTTACGTGACAGATTAAGATGGTGGAATGCTAACGTCTTTGGTAAAATTGATCTGGAGATAGAGGGTTGTGTATATCTGATGAATCAGATTGAAATGTTGATGGCTGAGGATTCTTCTAATATTTCTGCGAGGGATCTTGGTAACAAGATAGAGGCGCAAAAACACTTCTGGGAGAAGTCTCGTTCTAAAGAGTCGATGATTTGTCAGAAATCAAGCATTAGATGGATTAAGGAAGGAGATCAAAATTCGGCTTTCTTCCATAGGAGATTCAAACACAGAGCTAAGATAAATTGTTTATCTTATCTAAAGGTGGGAGACAGAATTATCGAAGGCGTCGAGGAGTTAAAGAATGAAGTGAAAGATTTCTTTGCTGCCCAATTCCGTATAAGGCAGAGTCCTAGTCTGAAGTTTGATTTTCAGGACTTGGCTAGGCTTTCAGTTGAAGATAGCACTTTTATGGAACGTGATTTCGAAGAGGAGGAAATTCGAGAGGCTGTTTTCTCATGTGCTGCTGATACAAGCCCAGGTCCAGATGGCTTTAGTTTGGGTTTCTGTCAAAAATTTTGGGACATTATTAAGATAGATTTTATTAAGTGTATACAGGAATTCTGTATTTCGAGCAGACTGAATAAGTCTATATCCTCTTCTTTTCTTGTGTTAATCCCAAAGCGTGCTAATCCTCAAAGTCTGGATGAGTACCACCCCATTTGTTTGGTCGGGTGTGTATACAAGGTTGTATCCAAAATCTTAGCTAGTAGAATGAGAGGTGTTATTGGAAAGATCATTTCCATTAATCAATCTGCTTTCATCCCTGGTCGTCAACTACTGGATGGTGTGTTGATCTTGAACGAAATTATTGACTTGGCCATGAAGAAGAAACTTTCTTGTGCAATGTTTTAAGTTGATTTTTCCAAGGCTTACGACTGTGTGGATTGGAATTTCCTACACCATATGTTATCATCCATGGCATTTGGGGAGAAATGGATGAAATGGATGGAGGGGACTGTTTTCTCGAGTTTTATGTCAATTCTTGTTAATGGCAGTGCTACCTCTTATTTCAAGGTTACGCGTGGGTTACGCCAAGGAGACCCTTTGTCTCCTTTTCTATTTGCAATTGTGGTTGAAGGCCTTGCGTATATGGTAAGGAAGGCTTCTGAATCCGGAGTATTGAAAGGATTTAAGGTAAGCAACAGTTGCAGCTATGACATTTTGCAGTTTCCCGACGACACAATCTTACTATCTGACGGCAAATGGAGTAATTTTTGGGATTTCAAAGCTATTCTTAAAGGCTTTTCTATGATATCTGGGCTGAAAATTAATTCTTCAAAGAGTAGTCTGATTGGTATTGGAGTGGAGGACTTCACTTTGAGAGCAGCTGCACAGTTCCTCATGTGTCGAGTTGGTACTCATTCTTTAAAATTTTTAGGCATCTGTGTTGGTTCTAACCAAAGACGTAAGTCATTTTGGAGGCCTGTTATTAAGGTCTTCAGGGATAGACTGTCTGCTTGGAATGGTAGGGGGCTTTCAATAGGAGGGAGAGTTACTTTGATAAACTCAACCTTGACGAATATGCCCATACATCACTTATCTTTCTTCAAAGCTCCTAGTTGTGTTTTGAAGGAAATCGTTGCTATTCAGAGGAGCTTCTTGTGGTCTGGATCGGATTCGAGTAAGAGAGTCGCTTGGGTCAGTTGGGAAAACATTTGCAAACCAAAAGAGAGAGGAGGTCTGGAAGTGAAAAACCTGAGAACTTTCAACATTGCATTGTTGGCCAAATGGCTATGGAGGCTTCTCACGGAACCAAGAGCAAACTGGTGTGGAATTTTGAGAGAAAAGTATGGGGATTTTAGCAAGTATATTCTCTCTTTTGATGAGTACAAACCAAACAAGTTCTACTTTCAGTGGTGGAAAGATATCATGAGAAATTGTGTTTCATCGAATTCCATTTCTTTTGGAGACTTCATTTCTGTTAGGCTTGGAGACGGCAAATCTATCCCTTTTTGGAAGACTCAATGGGTAGGATCTCAACCTCTTAGAGAAGTTTTCCCTAATCTTTTCCAGGAGGTGCTTTCTCAGGAGTCTTGCGTGGCTGACATGGGGTCGATGGTGAGATCGAGGTGGGAATGGAACATTCAGACAACACGTGAACTGTTGTCTTTGGAAGCAGCAGATGAGTTGAGACAGCTGCACTCTATTTTGGTCGACGTTAGCCCCTTTCAATCAAAACCAGACGTTGTGCTGTGGAATTGTGGATCTTCATGCTCTTTTTCTGTCAAATCTTTCTATACAGGCATACAAGACGCTTTGGAGCCGAGTCAGTTTGATGGCATTTCTCTTACACCTTTGAACCTTTGTTGGAATTCTTCTATTATATCCAAAATCAAGTTATTCTGTTGGCGGCTGATCCTCAATAGGTTACCTACTCGAAACAATTTAGTGAGGAGGGGGATCATTACCAACAGCCATGAAACTTGTTGTGTTTTCTGTTTTCATTTCGACGAGGACGTCGAGCACTTGTTCTTGACCTGACATTGGAGTATGATTATTTGGAACAAGGTATGCATTTGGTTAGGGAGGAATCCAATTCAAGATAGCTCTATTTCTTCCCACTTCTTAGCTTGGACATCAGGTTTTCAAGGAAGAATCAAAAGCAACTTGGCTTCTAGTTTTTGAATGGTGGTTAGTTGGGTAATTTGGACTTCTAGAAACAATATCATTTTTAGGGGTGAGCTTTGTGATCCGGAGTTGTGCCTTACCCGCATAAAATTTTACACTTGATGGTGGATTCTTACTTTAGATAAAGGGTATTTGAACTGTGCTTTTTATGAGTGACACAAGTATCCTCTTCAATTTTTATAACTGATTTGTTTTGGGGGCTGTAATTTTGACTGGTGCTACATTTTGTACCCTTTGTTATATATATATATTTGGCTTATAAAAAAAACTGTGACTGGAAATAATTTTACATTGATTCAAATAATTACGTAACATCTTAATATCATTGAAACCAATCCTATCAATTTATGGGTGCGTGAGAGTATATGTTCACTTTCCCTTTTAATTTTATTCATCACTCAACCAAAAATGGTTGAGAAAAGATTAGTCACTATTAATCGGTTGAAGGTGTGTGCTCTCAATGGCTTCAATTGCAACGCATTTTCAGCCACTTAGTTTGATCCTTGTTGCAATAGCTTATAGAGTAAATTTAATTGAGAAGAATGAGAAAATATTTAATAAGGTCAACTTGAGTTTGATAAGCTAAAACAACTTTCTTTTCTGAAATTAGCATATAGAAGTGTTATATAGAAGTATTGGGGTTGATTGAAAATATACATGTTACATAAGTTTCACATTGCTTAATTTTGTTAATGAAAAGAGAGTCCAAGATTATATATAGGATACAAGATATTTGAAGTCCCACGTCATTTAGTTTTGTGAATGAAGTGGGAGTCCAAAGCTATACATATGATTCAAGTTTTTCATTCCAAGATGCACCAATCAAAAGCACTTTAAACTTGTATTTGACTTTCTTTGTTTGCTTATACTCTTGTATTAGAGTGTTATGACTTGTAGTTAAATATTTTTTTGGTAAATATTTCTTTTGGGGTGTGTGAGTGTGCTTGAGGGATGGGTTAGTTGAGGGTATATTATGTGTTGTAACAATTTTTACATAATGATATTCTCTGGTTGTCTATTGACAATGGCCATGGTTTTTTCTTCGGTTTTGGAGTTTCCACGTTATGTTCTTGTGTCGTAATTGTGTTCCTCTTTTTTCCCCATGTTTTGCTTTATTTTTTCCTAACTCTTTGGGAGTCTGGGAGAGTCACGAACACCAATCAGACTAATGCTCCAGGACCACAAGAGAGGAAAACGCCACATCTCAACCAAAAATCTTAAGGTCTTAGATAAATGCGTCCTCTCACTTATAAATCCAACATTCCACCCATTCATAGGTAATGTGGGACTATAACTACTCCTACTTGCACCTAACATTCTCCTCCACAAGTGTGAGTCTCCGACATCCAAAACCAGGATCCAACATCGGATCCAGCTTCCTTTCCCCACAAAGCCGAACCAGACTCTGATACCACTGTTGGGGAGTCCGGGGAAGGCGGAAGTACCAACGAGATCAATGCTCCAGGATCAGAAGAGAGGGAGACGCCTTATCTCAATCCAAAATCTTCAAGAATATAACTTTCTTCTATGGAATCAACATATAGAAGGGGTCATACTCTCTCACAAACTCCACAAAGTGGTGGTTAACCCTCAGATTTCACCAAAGTTCAAGAATGAACAAGAAAGTCTCGCAAATGCTATATCCGAAGAGTATGAATCTTGGATTGTGCAAGATCAAAGCCCATTTACATGGCTACTATCCACTATTTATGAGTCAGTTCTTCATGGAGTTCTTGCGTGGAAACATGCTTAGAAGTGTGGGATTATAAAGTCCACAAAAACTTTAACTCCTAGATGAAGGCAAGACTGTAAGTATGAAATGTAATCTAAGAGGAGGGTGAATTAGATTAATCGGTATTTTTGAGATTTTCTGGTTTTAAGAGTGATAACAACATGTTCGTTTTTTCTGGAAACGTTATGATCGGTAAAATGAAAAAAGTATGGGCAAAAAGTAAAAGACACCAAAATATATACTAGTTCCCCTTTCCAATCAAGGGTGTTGGAACAAAATTAGTTTATACCATATCCCTTAGATTTTGATTATAACAAAGAATTTAAAGAAAAATTGGATATTCTAATATCTATTCAAGTATATAGGATTATAAGACTGAGAACAGATGAATAGAAGCTTGAGGATTCTGAATCTGGAGTTCAGACTCTGATTTTGAAGATCACTTTTGAACACTCTAGCTCTAATGAAAGATCTAGACTTTGAAGAAGTCAAATCCGAGGAAAGTCAAACTCTGATGATCTAGACTCTGAAGCTTAAGTAGCCAATAAGTAGACTCAGAAGAGATCTACCTCTGAAGAGTAGAGTCTGAAGAAAGTCAACCTCTAAAGCATATTCTCTTCAATTGAGGCAACTCTGACAGACTCAGAGACCTTTTTATCATGTGAAGACTTAAGGAAAAATATCTTCTTTGTTGTATGAGCTTCAATGGGTAATTTCTCTTGCAGTAAGATGCTTTTTAGATGTGTCCAATCAAGTACAAAGTTAGCCCAACTTTTCGGTGAAAGTCTTCAACGTCTCTTTTCCTCCTCTCTATATAAGAAGCGGATCAAAACCTGAAGAAGAAGACTAGTACACTGATATACAAGACTTTGAACCCTAACATTTCAAAGATAAGTCACTCTATCAAATTTGCTTGACTTAGAACATCTTAACATTGTGTATATTTTAGAAGTTCTTAAGTCTTAGAGTCTTTCAAAGTTGTATTTTATCTACACCTCTGAATATATATCAAGTGTAGTTGTTAATCAAATCTCTTAACCATTTTTTATAGAGTCAAAAGTCTCTTGATTCAATGCTTGATCATCTGAAGTCTCTTGCTAGTGTGCTTGAGCATATAAGTCTCTTACTTGAGGGCTTAAGCATTGGAAGTCTCTTGCTTGTGTGCTTGAGCATAAAAGTCTCTTACTTATGCATTGGAAGTCTCTTGCTTATTGGAAGTCTCTAACATACACAAGAAAACACACCACTTTCTTTTACACTTGAATAAAAAGCACACCACTTTTTATATCAAACAATGATCACTTAACACTTTGTAATCAAAACAAAAGTTTAATGAAGAATTTGAAATATGTTGTTGTAACAATTTAACTGATTTGTATAGAACTTAGTATTCTCTTTCAAATATGATAATTCAAATATTCACTCTAAGTGTTCAAGAACTATGCTATGATAGATATACAAATTTATGTGGAAATTTCTTGAAAGAAATAATGGTGTAACAATTGAATTGTCAGATAAAATATTTTGGTAGAGATGATTTAAAATGGTAGAAATTTTTTAATTTTATAGTGTTCATGATACCTCTTGAAATCATGAAACTCTTTAGAAAAAATATGATTAATTGGCAATGTTTCAAGAAAGGATGTAATGAACAAGTGCCATGAAAATGTGTAACATTTTTTCAGAATTTTTTAGAAATATAAAGTGACAATCGATTGCACTAAGGTGACAATCGATTGTCTTACACCAAATGTTTATAATTTTTCAAAAATTGCTTTGTGAAAATTGATTGCATATACATGACAACCAATTGTAATGCTTAAAAAAAATGCAATTTTCCCTTTGACAGAAGATTATGCAAAATTGTGACAATCGATTGTCGTGTTTCAAAAATTGAATTTTTACTAAGTTTTGAAAAAAAATGAAATACTTGATGTTTGAATAATTTTTATAGAAAGAGAGCTTGGGCACTTAGTCTATGAATAATGAAAAACATATTTGTACCTTAAAATCAAAAGACAACCTTGATCTTGATTAAGAATATCTAATAAGACTTGAAATCTTTTTAGTCCTGCCTTTTGTAAAAACATCTTGATTTTCTTTGTCAAACATTTGTCTTCATCAAAACATATATCCAGATAGAAACTTGTCTTCACAAAGAGTGCACCAATTTCGCTCGGAGTTGAAAACAAGCAAGAAGGAAACCGGATCCATCTCAGAATATATGCTACAGATTTGTGCTATTGTTGATTATCTCCTGGAAAGTGGTGACCCTATATCTAAATGTGATCAGGTAGATGATCTTTTACAAGGATTACCATATGAGTATAAGTCTTTCATCATGATGGCATATAGAAAAACTGAACCATTAGAAATATATGATGTTTAAGCATTATTGTATGTGCAAGAGGCTTAGTTAGACAAGTTCAAACCATAATTAGCTTCACCAAGGAGTTAGTACTGGCAGAAGTGCTAACTCAGCTAGTTCCAATCATTATGCTTGTGGTCGAGGCAAGCAATTCAGAGGTAGAGGTCGTGGGCACCAAACTCAAACCTACTAACTTGGAAATCGCCCCACATGTCAACTCTACAACAAATATGGTAACTCAGTGATTGAATGCTTACACTAGTTCAATGAGTATTATGAGTCAGTGCCATACAAGTACCAGTCTCAAGCATCCACATCCAACACAATGAATGCTACTAAGGATGGAGCCAAAACATAGGAGAACACGTCAATTCAAGCCACAACATATCCTGCACATCAAGATGAACTGCACATTCCACAAAATCCGGATTTACAAGTATGGTTTGCAGACTCAGGTGCCTCATATCATATCACATTTAATGCAGCTAATTTACATGTTATCGAGTCATATGATGGTACTAATAAAGTGGTATTAGAAAATGGACATAGTCTTGTTGTTAACACCATTGGGCATTCACAAATGCATTCAAATAGTGTGTCTAACTCCATGGTTAGATTATCTAATGTGCTACACATACCAAATATAACTAAAAACCTCATTTATGTGTCTAAGCTAGTTAAGGACAATCGTGTCTATTTTGAACTCCTTGATAATTTTTTTTTATCAAATCTCAGGATCTAAACAAGTGCTTCTTGTAATGTTTTTATATGCAAGTGGCCTATATTGCTTCAATAATATGTTATTGTGCACTTCAAGACATGCCTTGGACAGCAAGCCATCTAGCTTAGGTCATGAAGTGCACAATACTATAGTGTCAAATTCCAGTTCTTTACTTGAAAATAAAAGGTCTATTTGGTATTCTAGGCTAGGTCATGCCAACTCTAGAGTTATACATAAATTCCTACAATTGTCTAACATTTCCTATAATATTAATAAATAACCTGAAACTTTTTACAATTTTTGTTGTCTTGGTAAGTCTCAAAGATTATATGCCTATATGTCCAAAACTGAGTATACCGCTTTATTTGAACTTGTTCATACTAATCTATGAGGGCTATCTCATACACCATCTAGAAATGGCTTCTCATATTACATTGCATTTGCAGATTCTTGCTCTAGGTACACATGGATATACATGCTCAAAAATAAAAGTGATGCATTATCTGCTTTCAAGATGTCTCCATTAGATCATCCTTGAGAAAGGACACCTCCTCTTCAAGTTTTTCCTTGAAGCGAACAACTTCATCAAGGGAGACCTGCAATCTTTGCTCTGAGGTGGAAAAATCCTAAGTCTTGGTCATCGCTTCAATAAGCTTTGTTGCCAACACGTCATTTTCTTTCCACATGGTATCTATTATTTCCTGAACTTTGGCAAGATCCCATTAGTATCCTAAGAGCTTCGATTTGAGCTGATTCTTAGTCTTAAAGTTCTTCTCTCTGCCATCACGCTTCATTAGCATATTCCTTAACAAGTGGTTCTCCTTGAGATTAGAAAACTTGAGGGACAACTTGATACAGATAGACCTGTAGTCATGTGGGAAGTATTTAGACAAAAAAATGTGAGCGTCGGTGAAATCGATGGCATCAAAGTTAGGATAATTCCACATAGAGGAATAACAGGGTTAATCCTTCCTCGTAGAAGATGTTTTGATGCCCGCCCCTTCTGCATAATTCATCTTGACCGTTTTACCATTTGGAGCAAGGGAGAAGTCGACTTCCCATTTATTTTGGGTTTTAGGGATTGTAGGCTTAGGAGACGTCTCACCTTCAATTTTACTCTTAACCCCCATGGTGTACAAATCGTCCAAGCAACTCCAGGGGATGTCGAGTCTTAAGCGCTCAACTTTTCTCTTTGCCAGGCTTTGCTTTCTTTCATTCATGGAGATATATGACATATTTTCTGCAAAAATAAGAATAATAAATATAAGCCATATGACCAACAACAAATCCCAAATATAGTTCGTTGTTACATTGCATTGATATTGTTCCATGTATTTATCTTCCCCATATTCTAAGGCAATCATGGTGTGGGTTTCAATGACCTTAAACTCATCCAAAAGTTGGACTACCTCTACCCATTTGTAGTGAGGTAGACGAAGTTTTATCCTATGATCTCCACTAGATTATTCGTCCATGGTAGAAGAAAGAAAGGAATTTTATTCGCCCTAGCAGTGACTTTGGAGGAACCACCTTGCCCTTTCACTAAAACAAACTTGTACTTCTAATTCTTGTATTGATATGAGTATGGTTTGAATAACTCTCTCCCATGCAAAGCGCCTAGGGTCACGTAGCGCCTGCGTATAGTCGCCTTGGTAACATAGAAGAAGATGAATATCCCAATGGTAGATGAACCCCTAATCGTTGACATGTGCTCACAAACTCCTCAATTAGGATCTATCCATTGGGAGTGATCTAGGATGGGAAAACATTGAGAACCTTTAATACCCCCGCCTCGAACGGGGAAACGAGATGAGAACCCCTATGTCACGAATTTCGGGGAAGTAGAGGTAGAAGTAGAGACTGGGAGGGTCATCCGAGACAACCATATTAGCCTTCACTGCCAAAGAACTCTATGGTGACTTCTTCTTCGTCCCCTAAAGAGGAGGTGTTAATCTACTTCTAAAAAGAGGTTATATTTTCCTCAACGATGTAAATGGACTCGAAATCCCTGACATCCTTGGGTTCAGTGTCAGAGGTGGCAATTATCTTCTTGTTTATTGAGAAAATAAGAGGGAAAAAGGATTTAATATCGCTACCACCACTACTATTTCTATCAAAGCTAATGAAACTCTCATAACTACCAAACATGCATAGTTCCACTAATTTACAATAAATTGTCTCGTCGAGATATCTGTCATTTTGATAATAGTAATTCCATAGAGTTATGTGTTTCTTACGAGTCGAGAGCTCTACTTTCTAGGTTACCATTATCATATAAATATCCAATTATCGCCATAAATCCCTTTAATAGATGTTTGAAGTCTCGAGGTGATCAAAGATCTCATGGGCTTCCAATAAGACGCAAGATGTTTTTCACACTTCTAACACTTGTGGGAGATCAAAGACAATTTGGCGTCCGTGACTAAATCATCATTTATCGCATTTCACACCTTGCATGCTTTTCCATTAACTAACGTTTGAGGATTTTCCTTAGCTCACGTATGATTCACATCATTGACACCTAGACACATATCCCAGACTCACCCAATACATGAGGGACTCATATCATGGTTGAATGCCTCTCCCCATACATAAGGGACTCGCCTCCTATATGAGTGACTCACCCCATATATGAGGGATTCACCTCATGCTTGAAGGACTCACCCTAGGAATTCCATAGGGGCTCATCCAGACAAGGAAGGAAAAAACAAGACTAAATAACTTCATCATTTACAAGCCCTTGTGCTTTAGAAACGTTTATCAATATCTTTGCAATGGGCCCATAAGGGGTTATGTGATACGAAAAAGACGTAACATGTTGCCGAAATAACTTCTTGATTGCATGTTTATTAGTTTGAGCACCCATCATTTGGAACGGCCGCCCATTTCTCTTATAAGCTTCCTTCCCTGAGAAATGATGAACTGACGTGTCCTAGTCCATAACAACACATAGAGGGAGTCAAGGGGACTTTATCATGTTCTCCTAAATAAAATGGGATTAATTGTCTCATTCCCACGCTCTCTTCGAAGAGGTTGCTACTTATTAGGGGCCTGAGATCCAGGCCCAAAAACTCCTATAAATACCTCAACACCGAGTTTGAGAAGATCCATTCTCATTTACGGAGATATCATATATACATAGCTTTTCACCTTACTATGTGTCCTTGCTCTAAACTCTAGAATAAACCCCAAAAAGTCTCTAATATCCTTAACCATCATGGAGTGTCACGTATTGTACTTTTTACCAAGTACAATATGTTAATTTTATTTTTTTCTATGAAACTTTATTGATTATTTTCATCATTGATGGACCACGAGCAAAAAATATGTAAATGAATTATGTGTTTAATGATTGCAACAAAGAGAATTTTGTTGTCAATTTTTAAGGAAAAGGGAATTACAATACCACACCTAAAAAATAATTACCAGTTCACCAATTATTTTACTACTACTAAAACTTTAAGAATGTTATGGGTTTAATAGAAATATGGAAGAGAGTAAGGTGAGAGAGGAGTGTGAACGAGGAAAGAAAATTTCTCTTGAACTGTTTAAGGGAGAGAGAGAGCCCCAACTTTTTTCAATCTCTTCAGAATTAAAAAAATTAAAAGAAATAAAAGAAATGCTACTATGACACTAACTTTTTATTTATCCCACATTTTCTCCTAATTCATTAGATTAAATTTATTTAGAGAAATATCTAAAATTGCCTTTCTTTCTTACCTTTTCCTCTCTTCTTTCACTTTCTCTTAAATATTTGTCTCTTATTACCTTCTCTTCACAATCAATCACACCCTAAAAGTTACCATTTGAACTCCACCTTTTGATCATCCCTCATTTTAAAACAAACTTTCAAACCAGCCCACCACTCTATATATCAACATTCTCATAAAGGAGTATAAATTACATCACATAAATATTAATGTCTTTTTTCCATATCTAGGTAGTGAGTTCATTAAGTTGTACTTTTACATTTTGTTAAATTGTCCTCTTTGTTAATCGTTATGAATTTTTATTTTTTTTGCATATATCTTTACACATATGAATATGGATTCTCATGAGAAGTAATTGTTTGCTTTGTATCTCCTTTTTTTAAACAAGGTGATAGAAACTTCATTTTCATATTAAAGGTTTTCTTTAATAAGCAAAATAGATTAAAAGAGGCACAAGAGATGCACAACCCAATTACATACACCAATCAAAAAAAGGAAGAGACAAATAAAGCTTACGGAAAGACGAAGGACTACCACTGCCGACTAACCAAAAACACCACTTACATTGGCCTAGCACACCAATCGGACCAAGACAAAATATAACCTCGAACTTGACCCGCCAATAACCAATCCCACGAATACCGCTTGATCGAACCCCTTCCGTCAAAGTTAACCAAAGAACCTCCATCAGAGATAATGGCGTTTCTACAATCCCAAATAGTCCGGCAAATAGCAATTCCAAAAATCCAACCAAAATCCATG
Organism: Lathyrus tuberosus; assembly: GCA_022829125.1. NCBI lineage: Eukaryota > Viridiplantae > Streptophyta > Magnoliopsida > Fabales > Fabaceae > Lathyrus > Lathyrus tuberosus. The sequence continues at coordinate 982,107 of JALAZF010000930.1, read as the reverse complement.
AAACGGTTCACTTTGGCCTCCTTCCCAAAATCCACCAAACGATCAACTAAAGGAAAATCGGATAAAACGGGGTCAAAATGCAACCTTTGAATAGTTTTCCTCCATCAAAATGGTGCCGTTGTCGGGGATTGGTGTTTTTATTGGATCACATTGCGATAGTTTCTTTGTTTTTTAGTTTTGTAGATATCGTATATATTGTTTATTTTCATTTATTTATATTGATACTTGTATATGTTTATCATATTTGTGAATTTTACATATTTTTCATACTTGTGAATATAATGTATATATTTGTTTCTCTTCACGTTTGCCAAAAGTGTGGTTAGATGTGTAGTTTCGGTTAGACCTCGAAGAGATGAGAGCAAAGGCAGGAGTGAAAGTATTTGGCTCTTCCGAAGCAATGTGTTGGTTTGTAAATAATAGGCGTCGAGCTTACGACGTAAAACAAGCATGTTGTATTGTTTTTAGTTTCTTTATTGTTTTTATTGTATTAGTATAGGTAGTGTGGTGATTTGGTTAAACAAGTTGAAATTGGACCAGTTCTTAAAATTCTCAAATCTTCACTTTTCAACTTGTTTAATTCAATTTTACTCGATCTTTTAGTATGTTTATAGTAGTTTGTTTTAATTTGTTATTTTTGTGTTTGTCCAAGAGCTTGTTTTGAGTATCTTGAGGAAGTTTGAAGTTATTTTCAAAGTTGACCATTTCAACTTGCGGATGTATGGTAATGATATTGTTTTGAAGTTGGTACACGCCAGCTACTCGTTTATCGCTTTCTATAGCATAAGATGTTTATGAAACTTTTCATTCGTACAAATTCCATGTCATTCATTCTTTTACATTACTTTTTTTTATTGAGTCACTTTAGTTACCTTTTTACCCCCAAATGTGAGGAAGCTTTCCATTGTTCATATATGCTGGAGGCCGTAATTCTTGTTTTAACTGGATTTTATTATGTTTAATCATTTGTTTATGTTGATTGTATGAAAGCATGAAAATGATCAAGGCATTTTGTTTGATTATTGAGCACAACTACCTAATCAAATAGTCAATTCACCTTGTGAGTATGTGAACTTTTGTTAACCCCTTTTGAGTTTTTTTATCAATGTCCATGTTGTTTTTGAACTTGATACTTGTCTATGAGTATTAGTTCACCTTTTTGAATGGATGTTGATTATTTATTTTCTTGAACCCTCAACCATGTGTTGTTGTTTGAATTTTTACCTTGCCTTAGAAAGTAGGGAGTATTCACACATTGATGTTGGTTGAATTCAAGTTGGGGAGAGCAATGTTTGCTCACTTAAGTTGTTGGTTGCTATGCGGTTTTGAAAAGAAAAAAAAAGAAAGAAAAAAGAGAAAAAGAAAGAAAAGAAAAAGAAAAAAAAAAAAAGAGAAAAGTTTTGAAAAAGAAAAACAAAAAGAGTATCAAATAATTGTGCTAATAAGTAAGGTGTGTTTGGTGTAACACTTGGGATGAAAGAAAAAGTTTGATTGAAATTTTGTGTTTGAACTTTTGTGAGTTGATCACTCCCTTAGGTTTAGGCAAATTTTTGTTTCGATTAGCTTTAGGAATTACCCCTTGTTTGTTAATCAAGCCACATTACAACCTTGAAAATCCCTTGTGATTTTTGCCTTTGTATGTTCAATGTGAATTTTTGGATGAATGCATAATTTAGTCTTTTGTTTGCATGATAGTTGGATGGATGTCAAATCCTCACCTTTGTGTGTTTTTCATCCCTCGATGAACTTTTGCTAGGTGTGATTCATGATTTAGCTTGTGTTGTTTTAGATTGGTTGGCATGATTTTTTTACTTTGGATTTGTTTCATTTTCATGTTGTCAATGTAGGATAGTGGTAGGTGTTTACTTTGCTTGTTCGTTTTTTATTTCAACCATACATTTGTTTTCCGTTTTAAAAAACCTGTTGATTCGTGATTCTTGGATTATCGTCTTTTGTTTCTTTAAGTTGTTTGACTTTGTTTGAGGACAAACAATGTTTTAAGTTGGGGAGAGTTTAATAAGTGCCAAAATGCCGTGTTTTGAGTTGTTGTTTTGCGGGACTTATCGATTCATTTGTATTGAATTCTTTGAATAAAATCCCACTTTGTTTGTAAAAGTGTATATTTAGTGTATACTAGTATTTTCGTGTAAATATCCATGAGTTTAATTGTTTTTATCTCATTTTTGTAGGTAATCAAGAATTGATATTTAGTCATTGTTAGATAGAGCATTGAATAAGCTTTCTGACGTTTCCGACCGGGCCTCAAACGAAGTTACGGTTCGAAAGTTATGAAGAAAACAAGATGCTGACTTTTCTACGGTCATCTCTCGCCCCGAGCTCGCTGGGTGAGCCTGACGCGAGCCAGAAATTCCATAAGCTGTAGAAAAAGCTGCCTTGCCTCGCCGGGCGAACTGTTGTTTCGCTGAGAAAATTTTTCTGGGCAGAAACACATTAAATGGGGTAAAATCACATTTTTTAGGTTATGTTTTAAGGTATTTGTTTGCAATTCATCAAACCTTCATTTTTTAGTAGATTTAGCTTAGAAACAACACATGGAGTGTGCATCTTGACGATCCGAAGTCGAATCCACTTCAATCAGAGTTGACAAACCATGAGATTTGTGTTCTTCTTCTCTCTTCTCTTTGTACCCTCTATTTGTTGGGATTTTGTATGTAAGTTTATCTTGATTGTATGTATATTTATGGATCTTTGTATAAAATCTCTTTTTTGACTCTTTATCGATGGTTATCTTTGATTTTTAACTTAATGGGTTTAGATTTCTATAGACATATACGGTTCGAACTCGATCTAAGATAAACATTTGTTAGATTCTAAACTCTAGGCATAGATTTAGGTCTAATAATCGCGTGGGTATAGGTTTTTAATACTCCATATTGTTGAGTTGCGTGAGACATCACCGATGAGACGATACGATTGATCTCTCGACTTTGCGTTAGACATAACCTCTGTTGTGAGCAATACGTGGGGGTTTTGACGAGTGATTTAGGTTGAGTCTATTTGATTCAGATATTTTTAAGTTCTTGAATGGTAGAACGAAATACAACTCTTGACGAGTTTTCTCATGTTTTAAGAATGTATTTATTTTCTTATTTTATGTTTTTCCTTTTGCACTTTTATTCCAAACCATTTAAATCAAAACTCAATAACATTTAAATTGTCGAACGACAGTTCAATAACACTAATCTTTGTGGATACGATAATTTCCCGGATAAATACTTCCAAAAACTTTTGTTGCTTGCCGCTTTACCTCACCAACACATATACAACATAAACAAAGAAAAAAAGAATAAAGATGTTGAAGAATATCGTACTTCGAAGTTGAAGAATCTTATGCACGTAAGGAATGAAGATGTTGAAGAGTACCATACTTCGAAGCTGAAGAATCAATTGAACGAAGAGGGTGAATATTTGAGCATATACAACATAAACCAAGAAAAAAGGAATGAAAATGTTAAAGAGTACGGTACTTCGAAGCTGAAGAATCAAATGAACAAAGAGGGTGAAGATTTGAGCTCCAAATGAATGGACACGAAGAGGGTAAAGATTACGCCACCGATGTCGTCTCTGGCTCGCTTGTTCACCTAGGGCGTCTTATGAAAGAAATATAGAATAAGTTTTGTTTTAATTTATCAGTAAACCCTTTAATCGCGGTTGGACAACCCAACCCTAATGGAATTGTAAGTCCTCTAACAACGGTGGGTTTACTTCACCGTTGTAAAATCATTTACAATTTATTATTTAAATAATGGACTTAAGTGACACACGTTTAATGTACTCTAAAAAATGGAAAAAATATAGTTGCTGGGAATCAAAGGTTGCTACACATCATTTATTACTACGGTGTCTTAAGACAACCGTCATTAAATTACTGTTTATAAATCTAGCTACTCACTGGGCGCGGAAATTTTAACCTATTACAACGGTGTCTATGAATCTGTTGTAAACCTGACGTTGTTGTTTGCGCGTTTTGTAGTAGTGCTTGTGAGGAGGTAAAATACCTTTTCTTTGTCAGGGGGAGGTTTCCCAATTGCAGCAAGGTTATCGCATAAACCTTTGAAAATGCGAATATGTTCACCAATAGTTTGGTCCTCTTCCTTGCGGAGGTATGTGATTTGTTGACGGATTGTGAATTCACGTTCTTGTGAATCTTCTTCATATGCATATTTGAGTGCAACCCAATTGGCGTGGGCACTGTCGATGCTGAAGACAAGTCCAAGTGCTTCCTCAGAGAGGGTTCTGAATATCCTACCCCGAAGAAGACGATCAGACTTGTGCCAAGTGACGAATTGTCAGTTAATATTGGAATAAATTGTTTTGAGTTTGTGGTATTGGTGGTGTATTAAGTAGGTCCTGGGTCTTCATTTGTAAGATGACCCACCAAGTCTTGACTTTCTGCAAGTGATAAAGCTTGTTCACGCCACAATGGATAATTTGTAGGGCTTAGTTTTAGGGTTGATAAAGTTGCTGACATTGAGGAATAAAGAAGTACAAAGGCTCTGATACCAAAAAGAAAATAATGACAAGAATGGATTGATGCTATTTTATTAGAATTGTGAAACGTAAACACTGCTTAATACAATAGAGGTGGAGCAAATATATAGTTGCAGCCAACAGTGTCTACAACGGTTATACATAATTGCAGTTTGATAAATCCCTAAAACATAGCTAAATTTCTTTATTATGTAGAGAAATAATTTGGTTATTTTATTGTATTGAGTTGTTACAGCTATAAGCTTGAATTCTCCAACGTCTCTCCATTTATTGTGCCATAATTATAGGTATTCTCTTTAACTATTATTTATTTGTGTCCCATAATTAATGTAATTGCTGTAAAAGAGCAGCTGGGTACTTTTAATAGGTACTTGCTTGAGTATGTGACTGGACAAGAGCTATTTGACAAAATTAGAAGTAGCATTTGCTTCTTGTTATGTGTGTGATTCAGTGGGTGGCATTTAATGATGTTAATTGTATTCATATGCTTCCATGGTTAAACTTAATGAAAGTGAAGGTAGAAAGTTGTTTCAGCAGTTGATTGATGGTGTGAGCTACTGCCACAATAAATGCGTCTTCCTTAATTGATTGAAGGTTGAAAGTGTTACTTGATTGATTCATTTGAGCTTATTTGCATATAAGTTTAAATTACATTACTTACTTTGTGATGCTATTATCTTTTTGAAGCATGAGAATTATAGGAAAGCCTATGCAACTATTGTTTTTCTATGCTACTATGGGCGATGCTGCAGATTAGATTAATTTATTTAATTGTACTTATAGTATTAGTTTAGAGATTTCATTTAAAGTAGTAACTAACTCGTGCGTTCGCACGGGCTTGTATGTTTAAAGATTTTATGTTATGTACGCGTAATTGTTAATCAAATTGAAAAGAAAAATGCTAAAATTATAAAAATAGATATGATTGAAATTAAAAATTTTGGTTTATAAAATATTAAATCATTTTTCAATAAAGAATCAACAAACCATATTAAATTAAAAAAACAAAGCATATCAAACTACAATACAACAACAACATTTTACAATACATAATACAATAAATATTTCATATATTATGCACAAGTTATAATCACTTGTTCTATAATAGAATATGCACTCTTTTCCTGTGGTTCATTCACACAAAATTTTAAAAATTATATAATTTTTCTTAAACATAATTGAATTAATTTTAATTTCAATTAAATTAATTTTACAAAAGTTCCACTTCAGATTTTTTGACTTACTAAATTTTGAAATAAAATAAATAAATTTAATAATTTAAAGTTTATTTCATATAAATTAAGACAAACACTACATCTTCTTTATTAACATACAATAAATTCGTAAATTGTATAACAATTTTAAATTGCAATTTTAATTTGACAAATATATACTAATTTTGAGTTAGAAAATATGTAGTTTATAATTTTACTGGCTGAGTCAGAATCCATGTATATATAAATTAGAAAAAAGAAAAACATAAATATTTATTTAATTTAGTAATGGAGTACTACAACTTTACCTTAAAAATTATAAGTTTAATTTTCAGTAGAATCATTGTGTAAATTTATTTTAAATTTTATATTAATCTTAATAATAGTTGTATTTATACTGTATTACCTTGCATTTAAAGCATAGGTGTGGACTATACAAATATTATAAACAAAAAAGAGAGAGAGAAATGTGCATCAAAATCAATAAATCAAAGAGAAATTTCAACATTAACCAGTGTATCAAAGGAAATGTTAGACCCACTGCAAAACTAGAAAAAACAAGTTGTGATAAATTACGTTATTAGTGTAGCTCAGTCTAAAATTACTTTATTAAGCCTACTACAAAAATAAAATATTAAAGTGTATTAATTGATTGACATGAGAATGTTACAAGTCTATTATTGCTAACCCAACCATATATCACGCATAACAAAAAATGACATGAGGATGAAGCTGCTCTAATAATATCTAATACAGCTTGAAATAATACAGCTTGAAATAAAAACTTTGCCATCATTATCATAATACAGCTTGAAATAAAAACTTATACCAGACATTACAAATGTATTCTTGTTAATTAATAATGTATGTAGTTAAAGGGTGGAAGAACACTGCTCCCTACCTGCATATATATAAATAACACAAACATAATATATTAAATACTAAAAGTAAGCCAATGTAAACAATAAACCATATTATTAGATATTTATATGAAAGAAAGGGTTTAGTAAAACATAAATTATTTTCATGACATTTTATACACTAAAACTAACTAGATTTTATTTTAAACGCAAAAATTTCTTATATATGTTTTTATTAAAAGCAATAATTTTAAAAATTATGTAATAAAAATTATTAGTCATAAAATTATATAATTAAATTAGAATGTTGACTAAGTCTATTCTCTCACAAAAATTATTAACCTTAAAATTATTTACTATCCAAATTATTATAATGGCTATTATATAAGAGAATGATAAGAAATTGAATGATAATCAAATTGATCAAACTAATTGACATTTATTTACTACCATAAAATAATAAAAAAAATATCCATACTTCTATTTATAGGTACTTATAAAAACCATTTTTTATTGAATACTAAAAGTAAGTCAAGGTGATGATAAAATAAATTATAAACCATATTTTAACATTTTTATAATAAATAAAATGTTTAGTCAAACATATAAATTTATTTTTACATGACCTTTCATATATAAAACTAACTTTAAAAAAAGCATTAGTTTCATTTTAAAAGCAAAAGTTTTCTTATAAATTGTTTTATTTTTAAAAGCTGGAATTTTGAAAATTATTAACAATAAAATTATTTAATTAAGTAAGAATGTTGATTGAGTCTATTTTCTTATAAAAATTATTATCCAGAAAATAATTCACTACCAAAATCATTAAAACTATTATCTATTTTCTTATAGTAAGAATGTTGATTGTTTTTTTAAGTATTGTGTTTTCAAGATAGGTAATGGTATGAAGACGGCTTTTTGGCACGCTATATGGTTGGATGATTGTTGTCTTAAAGATAGATTTCCTCTTGTTTTTGAGGCCTCGGAGCTCAAAAACGTTTCGGTGGGAGCTATGGGAGGTTGGGTAGATGGGAATTGGGTGTGGAGTGATTTGAGTGTGAAGAGTCGGTTGAATGAAGGAGCGGAGGATGAATTGCAGCTGCTTGTTTCTTTGTTGGAAGGCCATGGTCCTTCCTCGGCAGAGTGTGATTCTGTGAAGTGGAAGGTGGATATTGATGATGGATTTTCAGTGAGGTCGGCGGTTGATTTAATTCAGATCAGTAGGTGTAGGAGGGAGGATGCTAGTAGGGCTGGTGTTAATGTTGTTGACACTGTTTCTAATGATTTTTCAGTTGCTGCTTCTGTTTTTTCCAGGTTGCATAGCAGCTCCAATGCTGTTTCGGGGAGAGTTGCGTTTTCTGCTGGTGTTTCCGGTTGGCAAAGTGGTTGGCGCGATGTCGGTGTTTCTGTTGTTGGCCCGGGTACGCCTGTGGTCGGTCCTGAAGATGATTCGGGCTCCATGGCTGCGTCTGCTACGACTCCTATCTCTGTTTCTGTTGTCGATGATGGTTCGCCTATTAGCAGTTGTAAAGACGGTTTACTTGCAGCTGGTACAGTGTCGGACAATAGTTTTGTTGAGGATTCGGGTTGGACGTTCCCTCGTACAGGTTTTGTGTCGCAGCTGCCGGTTAATTTGACTGGCTGGAACGTTTCAGTGGGGGTGTTTTTTGGGCTGTTAGTTCGTATGCTATCGGGTTAGCTGGTCCGGGAGAGGAGAATTTGTGGAATGTTTTATGGAAGTCGGGGGTGCCTATGAAAGTCAAGGTTTTTGCTTGTAGTTCGTATGCTATCGAGTTAGCTGGTCCGGGAGAGGAAAATTTGTGAAATGTTTTAGGGAAGTCGGGGGTACCTATGGAAGTTGGGGCTGTTAGTTCGTATGCTTGTAGGTTTTGCTCTTTGGGTATTGAAAAGTTGGACCATTCTTTTAAGGGATGTACAGTGGAAAAATTGATTTGGAGGGAAATTAGGGAGTGGATTGGTATTGTGGATAATACGGTGGTAGTAGAAGGAAGCTTCCAAGATTGCTTTTTGAGGTGGGTTAATTTTTGTAATGCTCAGAATGTTAAGAAAGGGAAAGCGGGTACTATTTGGTTGGCAGTGTGTTGGAACTTGTGGTATCTGAGGAATGGTATTTCCTTCGATATCCATGAGTGGAACGTTCTTGACACGGTTTGGAACATAAAGTTTATGTCTTGGAAGTGGTCTTTTATAGACGATATTGCTAAAACCAATTGTAATTTTTACGACTTTTGTAAAAATCCATTGTATTATCTCTCGTATGTTCAATTGGTTTTCAATATCTTTTTGTCGAGTGTATTTCTCTCGATCCTTTTTGTAAACAGGTTTAAAAAACTTTAGTTCTCGTGTTATTGAATCAACTTGCTTACCAAAAAAAAATATTAATTGATATTTATCAGTACCATAAAATTATAGAAAATATTCAAATTTTTATTGATCTACACGCTACAAAAACATACCATTTTAAGTATTAAAACAAATATTTTTTTAACTATTATTTTCTATATAGTTTAATATTAAAATATATCCTTTAAATTTTAAGCGTACAATAAAATCCAAAATGCATACTAATACATTTGCCACATCCCTTTTATATATATATATATATATATATATATATATATATATATATATATATTTCTTGATGTTATAATAAATGATGTTGTAATACAGTTTAAATGTGATTAATAAAATATTAAATATTGTTGTTTATGAAATATATATTGTATAATCCAATTCCTAAACGAAAAAAATAAAGTAAAACCATAGTTGGCAGCCACTATGCTGCTCCCATGAAAGATAAGATTGTTAATATTGAACATTTTAATATAATATTTTAATAAAAAAAAACAGGAATATGAAATAGTAGTACAACAAAATTATTATAAATAATGTTTTCTTCAATTTTTTCGCCTATTATTTATGTTATTTGGAAAATAGTTCAGACTTGGTGATGGAAGTGCCATGAATGTAACGAATCACAGCTTTTCAAATTGGATATTACACGCAACCATAAAGGACACGCTATGTATAATAGGCAATGTAATATCTCAGTGGACATCAATACATGATAATTCCAAAATAGGCTGGTAAAGTAATTATGGGCGTTTGATTCAATGAAAAAGCAATGTTACAGATTTTTTTACTAATATGCCACCTTTTAAAATGAAAAATACCAAAATACTACATTTTAAAAAAAAAATACCAAAATACTATATTTTTAGTTTGGGTTCATCCTTCCAATGGACGAACCATTAAAGAAAAAATAGTGCATGAAAGGGTTCGGCCAATGAACATCTCTTTTTTTTTTTCCTTTTTAAATTGAAGTGGGGCCCACACGTGCACATGCATGGGACATTTGTGTTCATTGGGTCGGCCAACCAATAGTTGAACCCTTTCATGTATTATTTTTTCTTCAATGAATCGTCTATTGGAAGGACGAACCCAAATTAAAAGTGTGGCATTTTGGTATTTTTTTTTTAAAGTGTGACATTTTAGTATTTTTTATTTCAAAAGGTGGCATATTAGTAAAAAAGTCAATGTTACATGCAGCCTATTGATGTAATGATACTGACCTATTTCAGCTATGAGCCCTACTAAACGTATTGGAAACATAAATTGTGATGATTCAAGATACCTATTGTCTAAGTAAATACTACTATCTTTGTCCTAAATTATAAGTTATTTTGCAAAAAATATTTGTCCTAAATTATAAGTCATTTTATAATCTCAATACAACATTAATAACATTTTTCCTAATATACCCTTAACTATTTATTTCTCTTTCTTCTTTTGATTCTATTAATTTCTCTTTCCTCGTAATTAATAAAAGACAATAGTGTAAAGTGATACATAATTTCTCTTTTCCATACAACATGGATTACTTTTCTTAAACTGTGTGAAATGCCCAAAACGTCTTATAATTTAAGACGGAGGGAGTACTTTACAATAGAGCTATGATGCATAGGTACGGGTACGTACCCGGTGCGGGTACGGATACTGGTACGGGATACGACATTTTAAAAAAAAAAATCAAGATACTGGTACGTTAATAAGAAATAAAAATTGTCTATAAAATGTATGAATAGAGAACTAAATTATTAGGTTCATAACAAAATACAACTCTAAAAAATTTAAAAAACCAAAAATAATGATAAGACACAATATTAAAAAAAATTAAAATACATAAATAGACTATATTGATATTTGAGAAAACTACAAATTTCATTTAAAATCAAATAATGAGAAAAAATAAAATATCACGAGTACGGTACGAATATCCGATACGGATGCGTACGCGGTACCGATAGTTCACCATTTTAGAAATATCAGAGTTTAGAAATAGAATTTGACGTTACAAAGAAAAAGTCTGCACATTTATAAAATAAACTAAGAATTAAAGCAATATGTATTATTCATTGAATACATATTCATGATGTAAAATATGAGTTCAACGTGGTACCTATATCAAGCTACCTATATCTATTGTTCATTGAAAATGTATTCATTATGTAAAATAAAGGAAGCTCTAGTGTATTGCAACTTTAATAAAAACAACACATAAGTTACATAGAAATTCAGACATATGTATAACGGGAATGTGATTGGGAAAATGTATATTTTTCATTCATTAGAATGGAAGTACTACTCCGTCTCATATTATAAGTAAAAGTTACTTTTTAAATACATTAAATAATTAATGTATCTGGTCTATATATAGGTCAGATACATTAATTATTCAATGTATCTAAAAAAAAATTTTTGCTTATAATATAGGACGGAGGGTGTAGCTATTTCATTTGTTAAAGGTGTAGTATTGAAGCGGGTGTAACGACGAGACAACATTTATTTAGATATAGCAATTGCAAAAGAGAAACAGTTGAAAACTCTAAATGTAAAGTTACATCAGTTAAATAATAGATACAAAAACGTGAATAATATATGATTTAAATATATATACTGCAAATGTCTAGTGGCAATAAAATCAAGTGTGTTACATACTCCAGGAAGCATCTTCCAAAAGAGGAACTTTGCCACACAAATCATAATAACACACAAAAATTTAAAATTTAAGCTGCATTGTAACATTACTTATTTCTTTTCAATTTTGACATGTTTGCGACGTAGCCTGGTTGAAGATTCTTCTCCTTCAGCAAGTTCCTTGATGATTGCAGAGTCGTTTGACAGATTTTGTGCACCTCGTTTACCAGAATTCATTGGAGTCACGTGTGGTGGTTTTGATCCCTTGGCTTTTGCATTTATGGGAGTCACTGGATGTGCGGTTGTTTGCATACGTTTTTCAGGGGTTTTATAGCTCTGAACAAAATTACACATAAGCAAGGAATCATCACAACATATATCAATAAACAAATATAATAAATTGTAGAAGTAATAGCAAAATGTAATATTCTGTGCATTCAACTTTGAGGTGATTTCCAAATCCTACAACATCACACACATTGGTAATTTACGTGTAAGTAAATAAACATTTAACTAAACATTTGGATATTATGAAGGTTGTAGTTGTTGACACATTTATGATAGCCCATTCTTCAACAATTACTGCCTCATTAACACTCTCCCCAATCTAAAAACATAAACATGTTATGACTACACCATATCAAGGAATGGATTTTATTAAACAAATTAAACTAAAGAATTATTACCAACTTAACCAATTACCTGATTTACTTGTTTATCATTAACTTCAACCACCGAAGGCTGATGAAAATTCAATTACACAATTTAAGTACACTTAATACATATATACACCATCGAAATAAAAATATAAGGTAATTGTAAAATACCTTAGACACTTCCCATTGAGCAACTAATTTACGAAATTTAAAAGAATACAAAATTTGAGTGCAGCATAAACAATGTAATTTGAGACGGCATATTTATGTAGTCTCTCTCTCTCTCTCTCTCTCTCTCTCTCTCTCTCTCTCTCTCTCTCTCTCTCTCTCTCTCTCTCTCTCTCTCTCTCTCTCTCTCTCTCTCTCTCTCTCTCTCTCTCTCTTACATCTCTTAAAAAATCTTAAAAAGACATACCTTTGAGTAAAATGATCCACATAGCCTAGAGCTTTATACCACCTTGTAGCAACATAATCCTACAAACAACACAACACAACAAATATAAATAGTTGAAAAGATCATATCTGATATCATAAAAAACATAAAAGGCTTTGAAACAGAAATTTCATCTGGTATATTAAGACATAACACAGAGCGCAACTTAACAGGTATAAAAAGAGAAAAATCATAAAGATAAGATTAACAGAGTAAACCCAACAAAATCAAGAATTTAATTTTAAAATAAAAATATCAATAAAAATAATCAACTTACTTACTTTTGTTGTTTTCAAATTCACTGTGCAGACAATCTTTTATTCCAACTCCCATCTGTGCAAGGTATAACCATTGCTAAATATAAAATGAGGAAATAAGAGGAAAAAAATAGGGTTTGGTGAAGATAAAGACAAAGAGTGAAGAACACAAAATTTGAAATTGAATCCACAAACCCAAAAGCAGATCTCCATCTTTTTCGCTTTAAATCAAATCCATAACCCAAAAGCAGATCGCCGTCTTTTTTTTTTCCGTTTTAAATCAAAACAACAATCCATAAATAGATTTATCACTTGAACTCAGATATGATTCTTCTTTTCTTTGTAAACCGATGTCAGATACCGACTTGTTTCTATTTGATTTCAATAACAAAAAGAGGAAGAAGAAAGAATGAAGAAGAGGAAGAAGAAGAAGATGAAGAAGAAAAAGAAAAAGAAAAAGGAAGCAGTCCGAGTGAGAGAAAGAGAGAAAGTCTGAGTGAGAGAAAGAGAGAAATGATAAATTGAAAAGTCAAAAAATTAGAGTTGAATCATTGGGAAAAGAGAAAAAGATGAAAATGTTCGAAAGGTTTAGTTAGATTTTAACTATTTGGAAGAAAACCATTTAAAAAGGTGTGTAAAGGGAAACCAAATAGTAACATTACCATTTAAATTGAGTAACTATGTTAGTTTGGTTGGAAAATGTAATTTTAGGACCAAAGTTACCTCCATTTTGAGGATGTGGCAAATTTAGAGTGTAGGGCATAAATGACTTTTTCCGAACATTGAATTTTCTTATATTATAAATTAAGAATATTTTTTTGTTACAATGGAACTAGTAGGATACCCGTGCATTCGCACGAGTATCGGTATGTTACGCGCATTTTTTTCAAAATATAATAAAAATGATATTAAAAAAATTAAGGTGTTTAACCAAAAAAATATTATTTTAAAAGATATAAGAAATTAGTGTCAATAATTCATTCCATATATAAAATTATTTGAATCAACAATATATTATATTTTATATAAATATTATTGTTGTTTTGACATTATTTAAAAAAAATATTAGAATCTATTTTACAACAATGATATTTTTCCGTTTATATAAATAAATTAACCAACAACGAACTTGATCCCGTATAAATAAATTAATCATCAACGAACTTGAGCCCGTAACTAAATATTATTTTATTCAATGACATAAAAAATATTTTTGTTCGTAAATAATTTGAATCAAGAATGTATTTTTGCTCATATCTAAAAATTATCTCAAATTAATAATGATCAATGCTTTGTATTAAAAAAAAGGGTTAATAGTCATTTTGCCCCCTGACGTATAGGCGATGTTCGAAAAACCCCTGTAAAAAAAATTTACAAAAAAAACCCTAACATTTGAAGATTCTCTCAATTTTGAACTTCATCACATTCAGTCACCAAAAAAGCTGATATGGCAGGGGTCAAAATAAAAACGCTGCTAAAATAGCAGTGGTCAAAATAAAAACGCTACCAAAATGGCAGGGGTCAAGTTGTGCCCGTTTATAACAATAGTGAAGTTGTTCCCGTATATAAAAATATTAGAATCAAAAGTAAAGTTGTGCCCATTTATAACAATAGTTTTTCTCGTATATAAAATATTTGAATTAACAATGTATTTTTTCCGTATATAAAATCTTTTAATCAACAATATATTTTTTCCATATATAAATATTAATTTTGTTTTGACACTATTTATAAAAAAAATTGAATCAACAGTAAAGTTGTTCCCGTATATAAAAATATTTGAATCAAAAGTAAAGTTGTGCTCGTTTATAAGCATAATTTTTTTCGTATAGAAAAATATTTGAATTAGTGATGTATTTTTTCCGTATATAAAATATTTTAATCAACAATATATTTTTTTCCCGTATATAAATATGAATTTTGTTTTGACACTATTTATAAAAAAATTGGATCAATAGTAAAGTTGTTTCCGTATATAAAATATTTGAATCAAAAGTAAAGTTGTATTATTTTAATAATAAAATTGAGTATTTTAGTGTACAAAGACCAAATAAAAAACATTTTGATGTGGTGGCAGAAAATCATAGATATTTGTTCAACAATGTAATTTTGCCCGTAGGTAAATACCAGTATTGTTCAATAACATACACTTATACTTATATTTTATAATTTTTTTTATTAAAATTTATGATTTTTTTAAACTAATATTTTTTTATTATTTTCTTAAAAAATATTGTATTGAATCAACAATGTAATTTTGCCCATAGGAAAATACCGTTATTATTTAATATTTTGATCAATAACTTTATGTTTCCATTATAATTGTTTTAATTTGGTGTTTTCAAAAATGATAAATTATGATTTGGTCAAAATTTATTTTGTATAAAGTTGATAACATAATAAAAAATATTAATAACGATACAAAAATTAAATGGACAAATAAAAATCATATATTATGTAATTAAAATTCTTATAAGCCATTAAAATACATAAAAATTTTGATAATCGCAATTCAAATATTAAGGTTATTGAATTCTACCATTTAATGTTATTGAATTATAAACTAAAATTAAAAATAATTATTTAATATAGTTGATTAAAATTAATTTTAGTAATTTATTAGTTTCATGTGTATTAAATCATAAATTTAAATTAAATCAAACTTTTAATTTTTCTTGTATTTAATTATGCAATTATTGCTTTAATTGATTAAGTTTTAATTAGCAGCATTTATTAATATATTTTCCTTTTCAAAATAAACTCTTAAAATGTATTTAAAAATGCAATAAATATTTTTTAATAATTCATTTATTTCTAACATATTATAAAACAATTTTTTTAATTTCTAAATCTTAAGGTTAGTTTGATTTTTTTTTTATTTTATAATTTTTATAAACAATTATTTTAGTTTTTTTTTATTTTTGAACAAAAGCATAGTTTGAATATCATTGTTTCTTATCATTTATGCTATCTATTTTAAAATACTCATAAGAAATAATAATTGAAAATAATTACGTTGATATGTCACATTAATATTTTTTAATCAAAAATAAAGTTTATACAATAACCAATATGGAAATTTGATAATGGTGACAAAATATATAAAAAAACTTTCTTTAATTTTATTTAATTGTTTATAGAAATTTCATTATAGCAATTATTAATGAAAAGAATTGCAGAGATTAAGTAATTATTTTTCACATGTTTTCGTATATATTTTTACCTTTATTTTTTTAATTGTACAAAAATTGTAATACCCCCACACGGATTCTGATCTGGTTACCCGTGTGTTTGCACAAGTGTTGGTGAGTTATGCGCAATTCTTTTCAAAATGTAATAATATGTAATAGAAAGAAAAACACAATTGCTTATATATTAGTCAAATTATCACATCAATAATATATTGACCATCTTCCATTTATTTTCTTAATAAATATTGTATCTTAAATTAAAAATATTTTTTTTTCATAACAAATATTGTATCTTAAATTAAAAATAGTTTAAAAAATATATATTCTATTAAAAACTTGTATTAGTCAATTTTTCATTTGTTTGTATTGTTATGCCATAAATTGACATAAATTATATTAAAAATTGATTTTTTTCTAAATAATGTCCATAGAATAGAAAATTTGATTATAATGTTATGTTATCAAGTGGTATAAATTATATTAAAAACTATAATTAATGTTGAATTTGACATCTTAAAATATTATTGAAAAATGTTGCAGAACACAGTAGTGGAAAATCAGAAAGTGTATACAATGATATTCTTATACAATAACACTATACAGAATAGAATATTAAAGTACTTGATTAATTTAAAAATTTTAAAATATATGGTGTAGTTTACATAAAAGAACAAAAAATTATAATTATAAAATAATTAGTTTCATAATCGTTTATTGTTTTCATAAATATGTATTTAACAGTAAAAATAAGCCAGTATAAAAATAACTTCACAAATACTTAGTTCCAAATAGGATCAAAAGAATCACATCTCAATATATCACAAACTTTTTAAGGTTTTTCTTTAATAAAAACACTAACCTTTTATGGTCTATACTCATACATTAAAATACAAATAAAACCACGTAAAATAGTTACCAGCTGCAATTTCAAACACTTAATCCCTTTAGGAACTGTTGTGCTTGTTTTCAAACTCAAACCCAAACAAATCACACCATGATCACAGCTCTTAATTCCACAAGCATGAAACTTTCCTCTAACAACAGAAAACATAGGATCATTCGGTGCCAATTCAACAGAAATATAGTTAAAGAGGGAGACAAAAACCTAAACGGAGGGAAGAGAACAGAAATATAAAATTTTTTACAAAATCCCTCAACCTCAAGTTGTCAGCACAAAATAACCATAACATCTACAACCTCTGATGCTCCTTCCTCCGTGACTTCGATCGCAAAACCGACTACCTTCCACTCGTCCTCAATATCTCCTCCACGAAACAACATCAACACCTTCAAACCAACATCTTCCACCAACGACTTCCCTAGAGCGACAACCGTCTGCATAACCTCCCTACTCTTTCATCATCGCCGCACTCAGCCCATAACTCCACACCGTGACAACAACACCCTCGCTTAACTAAATCACTCTGCATCATCAACAATATTAAACCAATCATTTGAGAATGGCCATGATGTATGAAGATAAAATGTAGAAAAAAATGGAAAACTGACCTGATACAAAAAGTTAAGATCACAATTTCAACAAACAAAATATACTGAATGCAATAGCACGTGAGGGAATTAACAACTTATTACCTCTTTCTCACTAAAGGAACTCAATTTGCTCTCCAGAATATTTAATTTTTGCTCTAAACCCTCCTGTGCAACAAATATATAGCAGAATTTAAGAATTTAAACTACAATGTCATTAACAGAAAAATAAATCAAAATATTATTCTTATATAAACAGCAAGGAGGGATGAAATCAGCCAAGGTTAAATAAACAGTTAATGAGGGAAATTGCAAAGTTTGATGAATCTATGCTTAAAACTACCTTTTTAACAGACTTGTCTTTCCCACCAATCCAGCCTGCACGTGATAAAATATAAATATAAATACTAAACATCTGGATAAAAAAATATGTTATATATTAAACACCCGTCAAAATTAGGTGCTAACTGTACCTAATGTCCTATACTGAGAGTTAAGCTAGCTAACAAAATATACTCAATGCAATAACACATGAGAAAAGTGTTACCTCTTTCTCACTAAGGGAACTCAACTTGCTCTCCAGAATATTTACTTTCTGCTCGAAACCCTCCTGTGGAACAAAATATAGCAGATTTAGAATTTAAACCAAAATTCCATTAACAAAAAAATATATAAATACTATGCTTATATAAGCAGCTAAGAGGAGCGAAATCATCTACAGTCTACAGTTAAATAAATAGTGAATAAAAGTTCGCATCAAGAAAACAATACATCATTATAATCTACTAATTCAGAACAAAACAATTACTGAAGCAGTAGATTATAGGGATGTTGTATTAATGATCATACACATTAGTGATTGAAACAAATAACTAATTTATACCAATTTTTTCTTACAAATAGAGTAGATACAAAGGCACCCGTGTTGATAGAAAAGTAAAACCAGTTGAAAAATAATCTTTTCTTAATCCTTTCTTGGGGATCAGTATCATCAAACTGATCTGCCCCAAAAGATGACAGACATGGTTTAATACCACCGGTACCAAGTTCAATCAGGTAGAGGCCAAAGAAAAAGGAAGCATATTGCACAGGAGTAGCTGGAGGGCACGCCGAACCGAAACAGTCTGCAGGCTTCAATGCGGGAACAGATGCAGAAAGAGTTAATGTACACATCCCCTGCATGAAACATCCACGTTACAGACAGAATATGACATGTAAATCATGGAGAATGATTTGAAAATCTGAAGGCTATATAGATAACATCAATGCTAACATGTCGTGCATCGTCATAAGCATCCGTAACCGAAACTGAATTAGAAACAGAATCCAAATATGAAGCTTGAGCCAACAGTAATCCAAAACCAGAAACCATAGCTCGAATCAAATTGAAAACGTAACTGAAATCCTGAAGCATAATCTTGACAAAGCTTGGACAAATATATGACTTAACCATAACAAAGCTTCAACAGAGACTCACCATACCAGTACCTACAACAGTTGCATACCTGAAATCTCTGCAACATTTTGTAGAACAGTTGATGTTTCACTCACCAAGGGTAACAACCATGACATTCGATTTAGTGATATGTTACCTAAAAATAAACAACCATGAATGTGACATTAGATTAAACACGTTGAGGTCACTCTCAAAACTAATTTGAAAAGAAATTCATTAATAGTAGTAATAATAACAACATCAACAGCAAGTGAAGTATGACAATGCTTTAAAAAAACTTCATATCATAGTCCTTAAGAACGTTGTAGATCTTTGATTCTGTAGAGTTAACGATCTCCTTCACCGTCGCAACAGCGTCTGTAGCCGTCGTCTTTCCACTGCTATCAGATTGAAGTTGAACATCACAAAGTTGAACAAAAAAACATCATGGGTAACATACAAATAGAAAATTTAAGTAAAAGAAACACATATAAATGAGCAAGAGATTTTAATCCATCCATAAGAGTCAAAAGAAACACATATCTCACAGCTCTTAGTTATCAACTTCCTTGTTATATCAACTTCTTCAACTACAAAAAAAAAAATTACAGTTCAATTTTCATGAAAAAACCAAAACTTTTGAAAACCCAAAACAATAATAATATTAAAAACCAACAACAGAGAAAATGGCGAGACCACCAACAGCAGCTTTGAAACCGGTGGTGCCATGACTGGTGTTGATTTCTCGGCGACGATGAGATTTGGTTCCGAAGGTTGTTTGGAGGGAGAAAATTTGTTCCTGTGATGTGCAGAAAATTTGTTCCTTGTGATATGCAGAAAAGTAAGAAAAAAGAAAAAAGGAGAGGAAGAGAGAAGGAATAAGAAGAGAGAGGTTCCGGATCGGAGAAGAAAATGGATGAGAAAGAGAGAGGCAGCAGAAAAGAGAAAGAGAAAGAGGAAGAGAGAGAACGTGACAATGAATTGTTTTGGGGAAAGAAAAAACTTTTGAATTGAAGCTGACATTGGGAAAAGAAAAAAGAGGAAAAACAATTGCAATTGAACCATGTGACATCATCATTTAATCCAAACCTAGCCAGCTAAGACATAATACAATAACCATATAGTTGGAATTTAACAATATGACATTATTAGTTGTAAAAAGTAATTTTCGGACCAAAATTGCCCTCATTTTAATGAGGTGGCAGAAAAAGAGAAAGGGGCAAATTGGTGTTTTCCAGAACACATAGATTTCTTATATTATAGATTACTTCCCCTGTGCCAATTAACACTACGCTTTGTTAATTATATAAATTAAGAAATATATTTAATATTATATGAGGAAAAAAATAATGAATGTTCTGGTAAAAGTTATAGTAAAATAAAAAACTTTACTATGATTTAAGTTAAAAAAATTATTTTCTCAAAAAACAAAAATAATTTTTTTATAATAATAGAGTGAATTATATTTAGTAATTGTTGATTAATTTTAGTAATGGTGTGAATTATATTTTAGTTAAATTATGACCGTGTAAATATTTACACTATTATTGCATATTCTATTTTTTTTTAATATAAATATCCGTTGAAATGTTATTAAATGATCATTTTAAGGGCGTTGTTTCTCCGTTCATCATTCAAGAGAGCATGGGTATCCGTATCAACCAAGTACACTTTTTTATTGCAATTCTTTGCATTGCTTTAGTTTTGCATCCGGGTAACACACTTATTTATTCTCTACCTATTTTTTTCATGTATGTTTTAAAAATAATTGATAATATAATTGATGCCGCAAACCCTTTTCATCTAAGCTTAGAACTATTCTTGATAAAGGAGCCTCTAATCTTAGATCTAAGAAATTTCATATCACAGACATAAATCGTGAAAACTTGTTGCATTTTATGTTTTAGTTATATGCATTATTATCAAAAACATATATGAAGTTTATTTTGGAATGATTTAGCAAATCCATTTTAAAAGTGATATGCAATAATGATTGAGATTAGGTACATGAATAAATAACAGTTTAATCATTCTCAATATTTTATTGATTTGTCCACGTGAAAAATGATTATTATTTGGGTGTAAGTGGTAACTCTTTGTATTGATTGTAGGTGTTTCAATGAATGGCGATCCCAAATATGATTGTTATTTCACAGCAGAATGTCCATTATCTAATGAAACATGTTTACAGAATTGTCAACGACGAGGTTTGAGTAGTGGTGCTTGTCATGGACATCAATGTTGTTGTCAAATCTAATCTAGCTCTAATCCTCTGAACAAGTTTATGTTCGAATACTATTATCATTATCTTTCCATCAATAAAAAATAAAAATAAACACATTAAAATAATTTTACATTCTGATCTCAATTTCAACTATTCTGTGTACATAATTATTATTTCTCATGACCGGAGAACGTGACTGGAAATAATTTTCGATTGATTCAATTAATTACGTAACACCTTAAAATCATTGAAACCAATCCATCAATTTATGGGTACGTGAGAGTACATGTTCACTTTGCCTTTTAATTTTATTGATCACTCATCCAAATGTTTGAGAAAAGATCAGCGCTATTAATGAAAGCATAGTTTTAAAAACCGGAACGGTCAGTCGGACTAGCTGAACCGGTAATTGATTTGGTTCAAATATTAGATTGGTTATGTAATTAAACGGATGAGAATTTGTAAAAACTTTTTTTTTTTATAAGCAACTTCAATAAAAAGATATTAAGGAAATTTCAAACCAAGGATCTACAAACAACAAGAGAATCTAATTACAAGAAATCGAGTGGATTCTTAAACCACTCATAAAAACTACAAGATTTACTCTTCTTATTTCCTATAATCAACCAATTCCACGAGATAATTTTAATTTCCACAACGGTGTCATCTACATTACAAAAACCATCTTCAAACAGAATATTGTTGCGAATTCTCCAAATAACCCAACTAGTAATAACCCAAAGATCTAACGGCCTACTGACAGTTTAAGTATTTTTTTTAAATTAAAACGACGTAGTTTTTTATTATTTAAAATTAAAATAAAAATAAAAATATAAGAGAAAGTTGATATTTCTTCCTTTAAAAATCTGTGATAGCGATGTTAAATATAGTAAATAGAGACTATTACAATATTATAACATTGATAGGTTGCAGAACTTGCACATACTCTACTTTCTCTCCTATGTGATTGATATCATTTGTTTCTATTAGTTGGTTTGGGGTGTTGTATAAAGTAAATGGTAATTAGTGGTGAAAATAGGTCTAACCTACACAGGCACAAATCAGACTTTTTTTAGAAATAGAAAAAACCTAGGCTTTTTATAAGTCTATTTAGTTAAAAATGTTAGGCCTTAAAACATAAAAACGCCTTTTAGGCCTATCAGACTAACCTATTTAAATGAATATGAATAATTTTTTTAGGGTTAATTATACGATCCCCTGCCATTAGGGCGAGATTTGGTTTTGCCCCCTAAAGTAATTTTTTTTGAACGCCCTCTTATAAAACAAAGAATACATTTTTACCACACCCTATCCCTTGTTTGGGCGACTGTGTATCATGTAATTGGCAATGTGACTAAACCATTGTCTATGTGGCTAGGTGACTGTGTATTTAGCAAATTAGAATATACACACAAATATATGATTTAATTATTTATTTTTTTTCTTTTTTTACGTTTTCTTAAAATATTTGTATTAATATGTTTTTTAAATTATTATTTTAAATTTACCAAAATATCATATTTGGGCTTGAATCCATTTTTTGATCAATACCAACCCATATACTCAACCTTGTTTTAACTTATTTTATTCTATGTGAAACTCATTTATAAACCCTTGCATTTTATGTTAAACTTCCAATGTGGGACTTCATTATATCATTACATCCACAACTCCACAAGGTGATCCAGAAACAATTTTAATCCTGACATTTATCTGATAAACCACAAACAAACAAACATTTATCTGCATTAACTTTTTCTTTAACACTACAAATTAATAATAATTAACTCTAATTAACCACAAACAAACAAACTAACTATTCCATTGAACGACATAAAGGACACGAATTATGTTTATTATCAAACCATTTCTCTAAACAGCCTCTATGAAAGAAATGCTTGCAAGGCAACTCACTCACCTCCTGATTTTCTTCAAAACCAGACAAACACACATAACACTCTACCATAGGACTTCTACCTATGCTGGACCTGTTGTAACACAATGACTTATACTGTGTCATCACAATCACAGACATAACACCTTCTGCTGCATAGGGAAAGTTCGAGAGTCCCATAATTCTCAGTTAACTGGTTTTGCTTGTTAATTGTAATAGAGCTGAGAAAAAGAAGGAGAAGCAATTAAATATAAAGAGAAAATGCAACACAAACACATATAACATCAGCAACAACACCAGCATATAATTATTGCAGCATAGCAAAAAACATGAAACTCACGTGTACGTGGTGGCCACAGAGGTTGTGACTGATGGCATTCATCGTAGCCCTACAACCATGGAGCCTACGAGGCAAATGATTTTAACAAATATAAGCAGTGGAAGCATTAAAGGACCAACTTGGTGTATGCATGTGGAACTATATTTTCAGATCACTTCATCAACATGCAGGTGGAACTATATTTCCAGGTGCAATGGTTGAGAAGGCGGGATGAAAAAGGTTGGTTGTTGCTTGTTGATGTTCCAGTTGGAGTTGTGGAGAGTGTAGGAGTTTGTAGTAATGGTATTGAAATGGAAGGTGATAACAAGAGTCACACATCGATTGTAACTCCAATTGCAATAGTGTTTATATACTAAACGCACAAGTGTAATAATGAGTTGAAAACAAACTGAGTGAATGGGCTGCTCCTAACTATGGGCTTATGTGTTTGATCTTGGCCCAAATATATTAATTTTTAAAATAACAATTTAAATGTCACATCATATCCCTTATTCAATCTGTGCCATGTAATCAAGATAAATGCCACATAGACTATTTCTCAATGCCACATAGTCAATTGCATGATACACAGTCACCCAAACAAGGGATAAGGTGTGGTAAAAATGTATTCTTTGTTTTATAAGGGGGCGTTCAAAAAAAATTACTTCAGGGGGGCAAAACCAAATCTCTTACACGCAAGAACATGATAATTCTCTTACACGCACGCACACACAATCAATTCAGACCAAAATGAAGGCACGTGACAAACAACACGTTCATTAATGTGTTGGCACAATATTAGACGTAGGATCAAATGAATCAAACGACCATGATATAAAATGGAAAAACCCTAGCATTAAACCTCACCGGCCGGAGAAGGACCTCCGGTCATCTTCTCCGGCCACTCTCCGCCACCTGCAACTTTTACATCTCCCCAAAAATCAACAAAAAGCATACCATTCGAAAGCTGAAGTTATGGACATTAAGAATATGGCTTCAAAATTCATAAATCACATGCACACAAAGAGAATCGAACACATCAATTTTGCCCTAATTTCTGAAACTATGCATCTAACATGCCTATCAACTAGCCGGATTCAACATAGCTTCTAATAAGCTCAAATCAACATGAAACACATTATAATCAGTGAAAAAAGCTGAGAAAGAGGAACCTGAGATTTGGAGAAACTTTGGATCTTCAGAAATCCAAAGATGAACACTTGAACTGTTGAACTTGTTGAGCAAATTAAATGCTACTTGACCTTGAGAATAAGAAGGAAAGTTGAATCTGAGATTGAAAATAATGGAGCTTTTCAATGCTTCAGTGATGTGCTCGTGCTTGATGGTGAAGATTAAAGAAGATTGATGAAAAAACAATGGTGAATAATGGTGAATTCGTGTGAAGAGAGAGAGAGAGAGAGAGAGAGAAAACTCAGAGAGAAATCTTGAGAGCTGAAGTTGTGAAGTGTGAAAAATGAGAGTCAGAATGAAGTTTTTTCAAATTGTGAGGGTGTTTTAATTATATATGTTGGGTTAGTTGCTTAAACCATGGTTAAGTGAGTTGGTTGAATGAGTTCAAGGTGGGTTAAGTGAGTCCACCCTAACTAACTGAGTCAAGTAAGTTAGGGGCGAGTGAGTGAGGTTTTGATATGGTAAAGAGAGTTTATGGTGTTATGGTGAGGTTGAAAGAGAAAGAATGGTGGTGATGGTACTGATGTAGCAGCAAGGAAGCTTGTAGTGCAAGTTTTTATTCTTTTCCTTTCTCATGTATGATGGCATGGTAAGTGTATGATGTAAGGAAATATGTTGGTTCAAATGAAGTAATGTGGAGAATGATGTTGAAGCACGCGTGTGACTGGTGTGAATTAACAATAACAACAATGTCTTAATCTTCCAATTTTGGACAGCTTGATATCAATGAAAACATGGAGATTTGGTGATGAAATTCTTTGTGTTCAAGGCATGGAATGATGGGGTTCTTGATGTCATTAGAAATAGGAGACATAGTAGAACACTTTTGATGTGGAAATCAAATTGAAATAAGACCTTTAACACCCTTAAAAATAGCTTGAAAACCAAGGAACCAAAACTGGTGCATGGGTGTGCCAACCTGTTGCGTGCATGGCCATGTGAATTGTGGAAAAATCAGAGTGACACCATCATGTTTGGACTATCATAACTCTTTATCCTTTGATCAAATGAAAAATCTCCAAACATGAAAGTTGTAGAGGGCGTGGAGATGAACAACTTTCATGTTGGAAAGTGTTTCATTTGAAGCATCCTTGATGGAGAAAAATGGCTTGACATTTGGCACACCATTTGTTTGACAAAATTATGGCGCGCAGACCTAGTCTTGCTTGGTCATGACTTGGTTTTTGACTTAGTTTGGTCAAACTTTGATTGACCATAACTCCCTCAATTTTGAACCAATGGAAGAGTTCTTTATATGGATTTGAAGCTTAGAGTGTGAACTTTAATTGGCTCAACTTGGGCCTGAGGTTTGGAGCTTATATCATGGAGAAAGGAAGCCTCAAAGTGTGGTACAAAATGGCCCAAACTTGCCATTTTTGGAAACCCTAATTTTCTAAAAATGGCAACTTTGTACATTTCTTGATTTTTCATGATTCCTCCATCATTTCTTGATAAAATCTTGTCCAGTGAACATATGTAACTTGAATTTCATGAATTTGACCTTAAAAAGTCAGGAGTTGACTTTTTTCACCGCACAGTTGACTTTTTCCCAAATTTCTTGATTCTCAAGCAACTGATCAATTGAACCTCTTCTGAAATGAATCAATGGACAATCTTTCATCCTTAGACACTTGACATCATGTAAAAAACATTAAGATTAAGCTTGAATCAAAATTTCATCATGTGACCATTTGAATCCAAAACCCTAATTTGGACTGTTTTTGATAGGAGATGATGCACTGTCCAATCTTCCTGATGAATTCCCATCTTCTCATGACTTGTGGGATCAATTGGGATGATATATGATGTAAGAGACCCTTGAGGCTTGTTTGAAAATTCTTGGCTCTTGTTCTCTTGCTTTGGATGATCAACACCTTTGAGAATCAACTGATCACATGCCCTTATGCAAGATGCAATGCAATGCATAATGTTTTATTTTTCTATGCTTGAATGCAATGCAATGAAATGAAAGCACATGCTAAATGATATGAAAAATGAGAGGGCAAATTTTGGGGTATTACACCAGTTCCCTGCGAGTTTTCCTTCGCTCGAGTCTTTCTTGTTTCTGCGCATGACGAGGCTGCCGATTTGGAACTCATGTTTGATGACTTTATTGTCATGTCGCAGAGTTATTTTTTGTTTTAATGAGGCTTCACGGAGGGATGCCCCTGACCAAATTTATTTGACCAGGTCGAGCTCCTCCCTCAGAGCCTCGTCCTTTGTCTCCTCATCAAGGGGAGCTTCTGTCTGCCTAGAAGGCTCTCTGATTTCTACCAGAATAAAAACCTCGGTTCCGTATGTCATTCGGAATGGGGTCTCCAGGGTGGTCGAGTGCGGGACATTTTTTAGGCCCAGAGGACGTTGTGTAGCTCCTTAACCCGCCTCTTTTTGGCTTCACCCAGTCTTCATTCCAGGCCTCGCAGGATCACCCTGTTTGTGGCTTCAGCCTGCCCGTTTGTCTGCGGGTGTTTGACAGATGTGAAATTTTGTCTTGTGCCCAACTTAGTAATGAAGTCCTAGAAGTTCTTATCAATAAACTGTGTCCCGCTGTCGATGATGATGGCTTGTGGTACACCGAACTGGACAAGTATGTTCCTTTTGTAGAAATGAAGTATATTGTGTACCGTAATTTAGGCGAGGGCCTCGACTTCTATCCACTTTGTGAAGTAGTCGACGCCGACTATCAGGTATTTATTTTAGTGTGACCCTATGGTGAATGGTCTGAGGATATCCATCCCCCACCAGGTGAAGGGCCATGGGGACGAGAGCGTTTGAGCTCATTTGCAGGTGCCAGGTACATATCCTCGTTGCGCTGGCACTTTTCGTACTTCTTGACGTGTTCCTTTGCGTCTTGCTGCATGGTGGGCCAGTAGTACCCTGCTCACAGAGCCTTACGGGTGAGTGATCGTCCGTGAGGTATTGTGCATTGATCCCTTCGTGAATCTCCTAGAGTATGTGAGGGATCATGTACTCCTCGACGCACTTGAGGAGAGGGATGGAAAATCCTCGCCTGTATAGCTTGTCCTTGATGATAAGATAAGAGCAAGCACGGCGTCTAACTCTACCGACTTCTATGCATATTAGGCCTAGATTGATAACATAAGAGCAATCCTCGCCTTTATACATATTTGATTTAATTTAATTATTTGATTTAATTGACTTAATTGAATTATTTAAGTTATTTGATTTATTATATTTGGTGGAATAAAATATAGAATTGGTAAAATTAGTAATTAGGCCTAGATTGGGAGTGTGAATAATAAGTGGGAGAGTGGGTTAAGTAAGCCCATTAGAATAAAGAGAAATTGTGGAATTTGATAAAATAAGAGAAAAAGATATAATAGGGTTAGAAAGATAGAAGGAGGAAAAGAGGCAAAGAGAAAAGTGGAGAAGAGGAGGAGAAAACCCCAAGAACAAGAGCTCTAGAATCCAAGGAATCAAGGTAAGTGTGGGTCTTTACATGGTTATGGGATTGTATGATAGTGTTGAACACTAATTTTTACCCCTAAGATTTCGCACATCTCATTTGCATCTCATAACACAAACAAGATCACAATCCTTTTTTCTCCTGAGTATCTGTGTATTTCTCACTTGCTTTATATTTGTCTATGTTTACTAACCTCTAACCAAAATACCCAAAATATGTTGCAGTTTGCTCGTTTCTCTCTGTGTGTTTGGGTTTCGCAGGTTTGTCCAAGCAAGGCATAATTTCAATTGAGTGTGGTTGTTCGTTCATGATATAATTCAGATGAAAGTTTGACCTGGTTTTGGTCAAACCATCAAGAGATTGCTTCAAGTGCAAGTTATCTATTTCAGTGGACTATTTCTCAAGTAGTAACTATCAAGTTGTTGTGTGGTGATGTCCATCAAGTTCATATGAGTTCATCAGTCCAGACTGTGTTCCTCTGTGGATTTATTTTCTCAGAAATTGTTCAAAGTGATTCAGAATTTATCATCAGAGATTCAGAGAATTGTGGAAAAGTTCAAACAGATTCAAATGGTTGTTGTTCAGTTGTGGCTTGTTCAGTGGTAGTTGTGTGCACTTTATCAGAGGCTTGTGAAAAAGTTTAGCTATCCATTTTTTTCATATCCACATCATAAATCATTTCTTTTCTTTTTAACCAATTTCTAAATCCATTTTCCATAATTCATTTCACTTCCAAATATCCATTAATATCCAATTTCTATATTTTTATCCATATTTTTGAGATATCCATTTTTCTATATCCATTTCATAAAACACTTCCAATTTCTCAATATCCATCTCATTTCCATAATACATTTCTTTAATCACCATTTATATAAAAAAAAAACCATATTCATTTCTTAAATTTCCCTAAATAAATAAAAAAAACCATTTGTTTTGTTTTACAAACCATTAGTCCATATTACAAAAAAAAACCCATTTGCTTTGAGCCCATTTACATGGCAATGTGAAAAAGAATTGATAAAAATAAAACAACAAATAATAGAAGATGCTATCATCCACAAGCCATATGCCTCCAATTCACGCCGTGATTCATACACCACACGAGCCAGTTTCACAACAAACAAAAGCCACACAAGAAAACAAGTTCCAGTAAATATACTTCAAACATTCCAAGCCGTATGCGAGTCAAATTTTCCAAGCTACCTCACGACAAGCTGTGACGCATGCATCAAGTAGCTGCAAAATGTCAACAAAATTCCCAGCTGCTACTGCTATGTACTTCATGAACCGTCACACACCATGTAATTCAAGCCAAGCCAGCTGCGAATAAACGCAAGTGAAAACGCGAAAAAACATCAAAACACTGCAGTATCCAAATCAAAACGCAACAGCAAGATTTCAAAACGACATCAAATTCAGCAAAAAGTCACGCAAAAAATGTTGAATTGAAATACAGCTGAGCAACAAGTGAAATGCAAACCATACGCGGCAACCAATTTTCAATTTCAAATCAAATTCTCACCTCAATCTCTCTATAAATAAGAGCAGCCCCTTCTCATTTTCTTCAAGCTTGATCAGCCCCTAGAAACTCTGTCAAATTCATTATCTAAGCTTCAATCAATCAAAATTTCAATTACAAAATTCAAAACTCCAATTCAACTTCCATAAACCTTCAATTCAATTCTTCTTTCACCTTCATCAAAATTTCAATTCCAAATTCAAAACTCCATATCCAAGCTTCCATTAAAGCTTCATTCAAAAATTCAAAAACAAATTTCAACCACAAATCAACAAATCTGCATCAACACTTTCAACAATTCTCAACAACAATTTCATCTCAATAACCGCAACTTCCACAACAACAAGTTGCACAGAGAAAGAAGAAGAGAAATCGAAGCATCACCCACCTTGGATTAAAGGTAATGGGAAGATTTTGTTGAATTCTTGCGGTTCCGATTCGAGATACTGAGTCATCTTCACTTGGAATTCAACATATATTTGAGATCCACGTTCGATTTCGATCACAACCGTGCAAGAATCCGATCTCGCCGCTCCGATTTGAGCAAGCTTCAAGCGTTGTCTATGGAGGACGAGTAGTAGCTGCGTTTTCTCTTTTACGATGAGGAAGATGATGAATTTACATTCTGATTCCTCTTCTTTTTTTTATATTTTTATTAATTTCATTTGTTTTTTTAGTCAATGGGCCTGGCCCGTGAGAAATCACTACCTTACCACCATTTTTTCTAACATAACCTCCCTCTCATTTTTTTCTTTCTCATAAAATTATCTTTAATTTTCTTTTTATGTTTAATTTCTTCTTATTTTCTTGTTTTATTTTAAATTTCTAATTTACTATTACTTTTAAATTTTGTTTTTCTAAACATTTCTTGAAAAAGATCATAAAAAAATTATATCATGTGATTTCATTTTAATCTTGATTTTATTTTTGAATTCTACTTTGAATTCTTTGTAGTTGGTTGTATGGATCATAACTTGTTAGATCCATCTTTCTCTTCATCTTTTTTTTTTCTTTTGATCGATGAAAGTCTTATGGATTTTGGATTTCCTTTGTTGAATTTTGATCAAGACTAGATCGTTACCTTCTTTTCTTTTCGTGCTGTATTGCTTTTGGATGATGATTTACATATCGTTCATCTAGCACGCATTAGCACAAAGATCTATTGATCGGCCTCATTGTAGGGTAATTACTTCATAAATTACTCGGCTATTGCTTAACATACCGCAACATATGTCCCATATCGGAAAATGATAAAAAATTATTGATTATTTTCCTTTTGGTTTAACACTTATGAAATTTGTTGTTAGGAGGCTTTGGTCTTATCAATCATCTAATGAGTTTTCATTAACCTTGACCTAAGTGCAATTATTCAATTACTATTGATCACTTACTCTAACAAATAATCACTAACTTACAAATAATACTATTGTACTAATCTTGTTTACAATTCCTTCTCGCTCCCTATCTCTCTTTTACTTTTATGCTCCATTATTATCATTTCATATCATGTTTATGCTTTCGCAATTTTTCCTTTGTCCGTTGGACACATGTTTATGCTTCCGCAATTTTTCCTTTGTCCGTTGGACACATGTTTATGGATATGCCTTTTTCTCTTTGTCCACTTAGACCAAAAACATTAATAAAGGCCAAAACCTCTAAAAAAACTTGTGC
This sequence comes from Lathyrus tuberosus, assembly GCA_022829125.1. NCBI lineage: Eukaryota > Viridiplantae > Streptophyta > Magnoliopsida > Fabales > Fabaceae > Lathyrus > Lathyrus tuberosus. The sequence goes on along the minus strand of JALAZF010000930.1, from coordinate 950,815 downwards.
TTCTAATCTTGGACTATGGTTACTATCCTTTGCAATGGACATGGAGTTTTGCACCTAGACCTTGGACATCCAATGCAATTCTTTGAACCTTGGACTTAGAACTAGGAACTTTTCCCTTTGCTTTAGAATTATGGTTCGAAGACTTTGAAAACTTGTGCTTTTGCTTGGTTTATGGTGAAGATAGCTACAGTTGTGGTTAGATCTTTCTTATCCTTAGCTTTTACTTTATGCTTTAGGATAGTCACTCTTCTCCTCCCCATTCTTCAATTTTCAAAACTTTCTCCCTTTTTCAAAACCTTCTTGTTTTCCAACTATCACCTCTTTCATAATCAAACCTTGACTTTGTCAAGTGATTTTACTCTTTTCTTTTCATTTCTTAACAAATTCTAAACTACATAAACATATTGACACCTTTTTCAAAAGACTTTAAAAAACTCCAAACTCATTCAAACTCCTTTTGTGCCCTCGTCCACTTTCTTTCTTAAAACTTTTCCATAAGTTTATACATGATTAATTTATTTAAGCGGAATTATTCGCTGGGAAATAACGACATGTCTTTACATTCAAAAGCAACCGTAACAAACAAATTTCATTCTTTGTACCACGAACTATGAGATTTTGATCCTATTGCACTTTGTGGGCACGTAGGCATGAGGCGACAAGTCTCTCCAAACACAAAAATCTTAAAAACAATTTCTCTTCTCATCTCCTCAATCACTTTTCAAACAAACTTTTTCAGACCAAAAAGCGTAGATATTTCAAAGGGTTCCTATAGAGTACTATAGATGTTTTGGGTGCTAACACCTTCCCTTAACGTCACCAACCCCCTTACCCAGTCTCTGTTCACTTGTTCTTGTTTTAAAGCTTGTGTAGGTTTTGTTCGCTCTTTTTCCTTTCGTTTTTAGATAAAATAAAAGTGCGGTGGCGACTCTTGCTTTTCGAGTTAAGTTAATCAATAGCTTACACTTAAGATTTTGCCGCTACAGAAAAGTGGCGAATCTGCTGGGGACTCTGGTTCTTAGTAGGTTCGGCCTACTTTGATTTATTTCTCGCTTTTAATATGATTTGTTTGTTATTGATTGTTCTGTCAGGGTGCTTGGTGATCTGTGTGGTGAGATAAGCCCAATACCCAGGCTTGAGTATACACCTAGGACTAGGGTGGAAAGTAGTTTGACTTGTGTGGCATTTGGCCAGACTTAGTATACACGAAAATTCCTCATCGGGACGAGGTTTTCTTTGGTAATGTTCTATCCTGCGCATTGGTGCAGATGATGGGATGTAACCTGGAAAATTGTCGACTCTGGCGACCATTCCCGAGGACTCAGTTGAGGCACTCCTCCCAAGAGGTAGTAATAGCAGACCAGAAATGGAAAACCCATTATGCTTTTTGATCCGAGGACCCGAAGCTGAGAACTTTAGAACCTTAACCTATCTTAGCCTTATTAGTACGTGGTGTGGTGGCTATTCAGGTGCAAACTTGAATCAGTTGTCACGTGATACCACACCTAGACGAGACTCTCTTGAGAATATCATTGACTACCACGCAGTTGGGAAATCGATAATATTCGAAAGATGGGTTGTAGACTCTGGGAACTTCTTTAGAACCTTGTTCGGCAGGTGTTATACCCTTAGTACATACCTTTGTGGGTTGATTCTTAACCTTGACTCCATGCTCGTGACTTGAACCTTTGAACCCGTGTGCTTTGAGAGATCTTGTTTGTGGTTGTTGCATCCATGCACTCTTGCATCCATGAGCATACATATGCATTCTTCCTAGTTGTCTCAGAAACTCATTTTAACTGTCTTCCTCTTCATTTATCTTTTCACCATCAAGTTGTTTCCTCGACACAACTACGGAACTAGAGCTTCCGTCAGATTCAGAATTGAAAATCAAGAACAACACAACGCCGAAGTCAGAATAGAAATTGATGAGTTGAAGGCCGACATGACTAAACTCACAGAAATGATGCAAGTTTTGATTGCTAGAGGGGAACCACCTTAGAGGACTGTGATCTCTGAAATCTCACCTGCTGCTGTTGACCCTCCACTGACTTAGCAACCAGTTTCTACTTGGCCAGAATTTGGGTTACCTCCGAATTACTCGCCACCATTTACAATTACTCCTGTGTTTGTCCCGTCTGTACTGCTAGTATCTTCAACTCCATTGTTCACTTAACATCATCCTGTTGTGCATTCTGTTACTCAAGTTATTCCTGAGAATCCTCCTTTCGTGTACCATGCTGCTGGTCCACAATCTGAAAGTCAGGGAGAACTTGGATACATTAAAGAAGTCAAAGAACAATGGCAAACTCTAGACAAAAGGATAAGAGTCGTGGAACGAAGTGATGTCTTTAGTGCTGCCGCAATGGACATGTGCTTGGTTTCAGACTTGGTTATGCCTGCAAAATTCAAAACTCCTGATTTTGAGGAATACAAGATGGCTGCTTATAACAAAAATGACAAACTACTCATTCACTGTTTCCAAGACAGCTTGAGTGGGGCTTCAATCAAATGGTATATGGGACTTGAGAAAAACTATATCCAAAGCTGGAAGGACTTGGTTGATGCTTTCTTAAAGTAATCTAAGTACAATATGGACATGGCACCTGATCGCCGCCAACTGCAAAACATGTCTTAGAAAGAAAAAGAGTCCTTTAAGGAGTATGCTTAGTGCTGGAGAGAGCTAGATGCTCAGGTGGAACCACCCTTGGCAGAAAAGGAATTGACTGGATTGTTCATGGACACTCTTTAGCCACTCTTTTGGAAAAAGATGATAGGCAGTGTATCATCTGGTTTTGCTGACCTAGTCACTATTGGAGAAAGACTAGAAAAAGGTATCAAGAAAGAAATGATTACCAATGCTGATGCCTTTAGTGGTGCTAAAAAGTATGTTGGGAATTTTGAAAAGAAGAAGGATGGTGATACCCGTGCTATTTCAGTTGAAGGTAAACCTCGTCGCAAGCAACAACAATATGTAGCTGCAGTTGCTCCTGTTGTCAATGCTCAACCAGTTCAAGCTCCTTGTCAGGCTGTTAGACAGAATTAGAATTGCAATAGGGTTAACTATGATCCTATCCCGATGTCCTACACTGAGTTATATCCATGTCTTGTAAAGAAAGGTTTGATTACAACGAGGGATCTACCTCCTCCTCCAAATCCTCTCCCAGCCGGCTATAGGGTTGATCTTCACTGTGCGTTCCATCGAGGTGGGGCAGGCTATAACTTGAAAGGTTTCTATGCATTGAAAGCTAGAGTACAAGAATTGGTGAACTCAAAGAATCTGACTTTTCTTGATGATAATCCCAATGTTGTCAACACTCCTTTGCCAGAGCACGCCAAGTGAAGTTTGAGTATGTTCAGACGAATTATCTCCTAAAGCCAGTGTTTCAGATAGGACAACTCATCCTTGTTGCTGATTAGTCACTAGGCCTTGTTTCTTTTTGTTTGCACTTTTCTTTGATTGTATTGTTTGTTTGCTTTCGAACTTTATTTGTACTTTCATGGTAATTTCAATGAAATGAGCATTGTATTGTTTTGACTCAAATTCATTTATATCCACTATGTGCATCTTTATGCTTTCATTTTCACAAAACAAAATATATCTCCTGTTCACTTTCTTTATCAAGCTTTTGTTTTTGCAAATGATTGGATGGAGGATGATGAAAGCGAAATACCTAAAATTGCTGGATTGTATGCTTTCAATTCAAAACTTTCCTGATGATGTACAAGCATTGTTTCAACTCCCAAACACTGGAGAAATAAGGAAGTTAATCCCTTGTCAACACCTTTGAGCCTAGAAGTTGGAGTTTCTTTCTGTACGAAAAAACCCGCAATCTTAACCTGGGGATGGGTAGTTCTTAGTTAATTTGACTATGCATTCAAATTCAAGATAATCATTCAAGACGCCTTTCAATAAAGGTTGCAATCACAAGCTTTCCTTCACACACATCAAATAAGTGTCAAAGATGTCTTTCAAATCAAAAGCCAATGATGGTTCACTGTAATCATTAAGCCAGGAAGTCACTATCTTTCAAAAAAAAAAGAATGAAAAAATCAAAAGAAAAGCCCGCTAAGTCAAAACCTATGAAGGAGACTTAGGCAAAAAATTGGGGCATCCCGCTGACTGTAAACTCAAATGACACAGTTCAAGCAAAAGTTAGGGATAACAAAAGAAAAATCAAGAGGTTACCAAAATCCTCAAAGACAAAACAAGTTGACTGAGGTCCTCATCAAAAACAACAAAATGTTATAAGAAAGAGTGATTGCCATCTCAAAAATCCCTTGATCCATCATCATAACAGTGTTGCAATTCCAAAATCGCTTGGAACCTAAATGCATAGTTTGATTTAACTGAGCATAAGACTGAAGATCACCACGAAGAATGGGTTGGGTATAAATTAACTTTGAGCCTATATCCTTTGTTTTGAAAATCGTGAACCAGGCCACGTTATAACCCTCAAAATACCTAATTGAAGGCAGGTTTCTTTTGAAAGCATACAACAGCAAGGTTGCGTAAATTGACTCCTAAGTTCGTTGCCAATCAATTGCTTTAATGTCATACCTTTGCTTTCTCTTTCATTTTGAATGTCTTAACCGCTTTGTTTTGACAAGTAATTCATTTTCTTTACATCAATAATATCATTCCAAAAATGATCTTTGATTCCAAAATTCCATTGAGCTTTGCATTAAAATTACCATGTTTGTTTGAATAATCCTATATGCAGGCAGACATTCCTCATCAAGAAATTTTCAAACAGTTGAGAAACTTGGTCAGTGATCCTATCAGGGGCACATTACTTCCAGATCCTGTTGTGAATCAGTTCGAGATTTGTTGCTCAGTGCAAGTTATTCTCAGAATTGGTTAACTAGAAGATCTCTTTCAAGACTCATGTTGAGTTTAGCCTTCTCAACAGTCATTTCAAAAACTGAAGCCATGATTAGTCCGTCCCCAGCAACTGAAGCCATGATTAGTTTATTCTCTATAATTATTTATAGAATTGAAGTCATGATCAGTTCATTTTTTCCCTGTAGCAGTCAAACTGAAGCCATGATCAGTTTATCCTCATCAGTCAATCAATCTGGGACAGTCTTCTTCAAGAATCCTCAAGATGTCTTTCCTCAAAAGACCATCATCCTACTATAATTCATAAGTGTGACAGATATGTGTTCAACATCTTCTCTCCAAGAAGAGTGGGCAGTGCTCCCTGTGTTGAGGAATCAGAGTTCCATTCTTCCCTCACAAAAGAGTCTATCTCATTTGTCCCTATCATCTGCATTGCATACATAAATCATTCATCTATCATACATAGAAATATTTTCATAGCTCGAAGTATGCTTTACGCTCATATGCATTTTTTCGAGGTCCTGTTGCTTTCAACATCTTCTCTTGTGATCAAAGTCGAACTTACTTGGCACCTACCAAAACAGTTGCCTGTTTTTTCACCCAGTGTTATTCCTGGATGTCTTGTTTATTTTCATTCTTTCCAGTGCCATTCCTGTATATTGTCGTTTCCCTGTGCATCTTGTCCTGTTGTTAGATCTTAGTTTTCTTTCATTCTAGTGTCATTCCTAGATCTTTGTTTTCTTTCACTCCAGTGTTATTCCTGGATGTCTGTCTCTTTTGATCTCCAGTGCCATTCCTGGATATCTTGTTCCTCTTGTTTCTCCCAGTGCTATTCCTGGAAGTTCTGTCTCTCTTCTGTAATCCCCATCACATTTTCTTGGATATCTTTCAGTGACATTCCTAAAATTTGTATCTGATCATTCAGTGCCATTCTTGGACGAGTTTTCTCCTTTGCATTCAATGCCATTCCTGGATGTCTTTCTCACTATCATTCAGTGCCATTCCTGAACGTAGTGATTTACCTTTACCTTTTAGTGCCATTCCTGAAAGTCCCTGCTCACTTTATTCAATGTCAGTCTCGGATATTGTGAACTCTTTTTATCCAATGCTATTCTTGGAAAATTCTGAGGTATTTTTCCAGAACTTTTCTTACTTCATTCAATGCCATTCTTGAGTGTTGAGATTCCTTTTGTCCAATGCCATTCTTGGACACCTTTTCCCCAGCCAAGTCCAATGTTATTCTTGGATATCTTTGATTGTTTAACCTTGCCATCCAATGCCATTCTTGGATGTCCCCAGTGAAGTTTTTCAAATGGAAGTTTTGCCTTCGTCCAATGCTATTCTTGGATGACTCTGATGTTTGTTGTTGCCCCATTCAATGTCGTTCTTGAATGTTGTAGTTCCTTTTATCCAATGCTATTCTTAGATATCTTATCCCCAATAGAGTGTTTTTCACCTCCATCCAATGCCATTCTTGGATGACGCTGTTGTTTTTACCAGAAACTTTCTTGTTGTTGTTTAATGCCATTCTTGGACATCTCTTAGCATACTTTTGTCTCATTCGTAGTTTCCATCCAATGCCATTCTTGGATGTCACTACTTGTCTTCCCAGGGTCTTGTCCCTCTCTTTCCCACTATTGATGGATACTTCTTGTCACCTTGATAGATCTCCAGAAATTGCTTGTGTTCCCTAGCGTGTCTTTTTAGGTCATCTCTCTCAATTTACCATAAATTTCTTGTTTCAATATTCCCTACAATGTGTTTCATCCTTTGCATTCATATCATCTTGTGGCATCTTAGGGCTAAAAATTTGTTTTTCTGTATTTAAGTATCTTCAATCTTGTCGAGACGAAGTTTTCAACCATCATATCTCCTGATAGAAGAAACTTAAATAGGGGCAGCTGTTGAACCCTAATTTTTACCCATAATATTTCGCATATGTCATTTGCATCTCATACCACATACAAGATCACAATCCTTTTTTCTCCCAAGTATCTGTGTATTTCTCAGTTGCTTTATATTTGTCTATGTTTACTAACCTCTAACCAAAATACCCAAAACATGTTGCAGTTTGATTGTTCCTCTCTATGTGTTTAGGTTTCGCAGGTTTGTTGTAATGCCCTATATAATATATACCTAGAATAATACAATACAAGTATTTTATTTGGTAGTGACACCATCATAAGTGCTTAATGGCGTAATTCACATACTTGACCATTCTTAAAACATAATAATAACTATGGTACAAGATATGGAAACTAGCCAAAACAAAATCTAAGATCAATATACAATATCCTCAATTGTATACAACAAATACACAGTGGAAAAACTAAAGCTAAGCTTCTCTTGAGACATCCAAGCATAGCTCCACTTGTAAATCAACCTGCAAATACCTCCTAAAAATAATCAACAATAGTGGGGTGAGATACATCAAATCTCAGTGAGTTCCCTATCTTATGGATTCTCTCGGCTTTACAGGGTTCTACCAATCCTAACTCAAGTCAAGGGGAAGGGAAAATGACCTTGAGTACACAATCTCACAATCTCACACTATATGGAAACATGTCATGAGTTCATCAACTCAAAATATCACTAATCGATAACCGTACTGATAAGTGCAAATTGTAGCTATTTGTGTATATATGTTTTGTTGCACTTATCGTTGCTTTATGTTAAATACCATACGAATAAACCATGTTTTGTTTATAAATGCGTATAGTTACATTTTAGTGTATATATTGCGTTTCGTGTATATATCATTAAGTTTAATTGATTTTATCTCATTTTTGTAGGTATTCAAGCAGTGGTATTTTGCCATTGTTGTATAGAGCATTGAATAAGCTTTCCAACGCTTCGAACCAGGCAAAAAACGGAATTACGGTTCAAAAGTTATGAAGAAAACAAGTTTGGATTTTCAAGCATGCTTGGAGCGCGCTTGAGCGCGGTCTGCGACTTTGACAGCAATAAATATAGTGAAAAAACACATTTTTTGGTATGGTTTTGGGTGATTTTTGCTCCCAACTCCATCAAACTTCATTTCTTCATAGGATTAGCTTGAAAACAACAAATGGAGCTTGCATCTTGTCGAATCGGAGGTGGATTCTCATCGATCGGCTTGACAACTCGAGAAGTGTTGGTTTATCTCTTTTTCCTCTTTTTGTAAATTCTATCTTGTTGGGTTTGTATATGTTTGTACTTAGATCTCATGTATATTTGTTGATCATGGTGTTATATTTAATTTGCTTTACAAATCTTTATCGATGATTGCTTCTGATTTTTGCTTTATGCGCGGGGTTTGGGTTGTGTTAGAGATAAACATCGCAAATCTTGATTAGGGATGATTATCTGTTAGTTTCTGGATGCTAGAGATAGATTTAGAGCTAACAATCCGTATGGGTGTCGGAACTTAAATGCCTTCCGTATTTCGAGGCTTCGTGCGCGAGAGTGACGAAGAGAGTGATATGGTTGTTTCTCAGCTCGGTGTGTCAGAGATGAACACTATTGTGAGCGATACCGGGTGATATTGAGGAGTATTGTAAGTTGAGTGTAACTGGTCGATTAGTTTAAGTTTGTGACGAGTGGAATATATACATGCTTGATACGTCTTTTCTCTTTGAAGAATGAATTAGTTTTTATGTTTTTATTTACTTTTCTGTTTTATACTTTAAACCATTTTAAACCCAAACTCATTAACAATTAAATTGTCGAACGGCAGTTCAGTAGCACCGATCTCTGTGGACACGATAAATTCCCGGAAAAATACTTCCAAATCTTTTTGCTTGCTTGCCGCTATTCCGCAATCAACAAAATGGCGCCGTTGCCGGGGATCGATGTTTTTATTGGATCGCATTGCGATAGTTTCTTTGTTTTTGAGTTTTGTAGATATCGTATATATTGTCTATTTTCACTTGTTGATATTGATACTTGTATATGTTTACCATATTTGTGAATTTTACATGTTTTGCATTCTTGTAAATTTAGTGTATATGTTTGTTTCTCTTCACGTTTGCTAAGTGTTTGGTTAGGTTTCATCATCGGTGAGCGCTAACCGTGTAAAGAGGCAACTTGGAGAAGTGTGTATAAATAATAGGCGTCAAGCTTACGACGTAAAACAAGCATGTTTTATCGTTTTTTGTTCCGTTATTAATTTTTCATTGTATATGAGATTGTGTAGGTGTTAAGTGGAGGCCTACACCAGAACCCTGTAGCTGTACTGATTTTTCTGGTTCTGGTGTAGCGCGCTGAGCGCGGGCCTGCGCGCTGAGCGCGCTCTGCTTTGCTAAGCCATTAAATTATTTTAATTGTTCACTTGGTTCCCCCTTCTTCCCACTTCCACCAAGGCCTTATATATTAGTAATTATTAGTAATTTTTCTAATTCTTTTGTTGTTGTTTGGACTCAAATTTTGGTCCGATTGCTTGAAGTCGCATTCGGTGATTTTTCCGATTTTGATCGTTTCAACTTGCGAATGCGTGGTAATGATAGTGTTTAAAGTTTTGTACACGTTCAAGGTATGTGTTTATCGCTTTCTATACTTTAGCATATTCATGATACTTAGGCTTTTTACAACTTTTATGCCATTTATTCTTTTGTATACTTGTTCTTGTGTGAATCACTTTAGTTCCTACCCTTTTTGTGAGGAAGCCTTCCATTGTTATATGCTCGGAGTACCGACAATTTTGTTTTACTGGATTTTATTATGTTGAATCTTTTGTTTGTATTGCTTATATGAATGCATGAAAAGGATCAAGGCATTTTTTTTTATTTTGAGCACAACCACCTTAGCCAAATAGTCAATTCACCTTGTGAGTGTGTGATCGTTTGTAAACCCTTTGAGCCTTTGGTCATTATCCATGTTGTTTGAGTTTGATTCTTGTCTATGAGTGTCAAATTCATTTTTTGTGTGGATCTTGATTGTTGTTTTTTCTTGAACCCTCAATTTTGTGTTGTTGTATGGATTTTTTCCTTGCCTTAGAAAGTGGGGAGTATTCACATGATGGTGCGGTTGAATTCAAGTTGGGGAGAGGATGATTGTATACTCATTGGTTGGATTCTATGAGGATTGAAAAGAAAAGAAAAAAGAGAAAAATTTGTGAAAGAAAAAAAGAAAGAAAAAAGAGAAAAAAGAAAATCCTTGAAAAAGGAAACCAAAAGAGTTTCAATAATTGTGCTAAATAAGTAGTGTTGTTGTGTAACACTTGGGTTTGTGGAAAAAGTTTCATTGAAATTTTGTGTTTGAACTTTTGTGAGTTGATCACTCCCTTAGGTTTCGGCAAGTTTTTGTTTCGATTAGCTTTAGGAATTTCCCCTTGTTTGTTTACCCGACCACATTACAACCTTGAAAAATCCTTGTGATTCTTGCCTTTGTATGTTCAATGTGAATTTTTGGATGGATGCATAATTTAGTCTTTTGTTTGCAAGATTGTTGTGTGAGTGAAAGTACCTTATTTTATGTTTTTCATCTACCGATGATTGTTTTTGCTAGGTGTGATTCACATTTGAACTTGTGTTGTTTTAGAATGTTTGGCATGACTTTTGTAGTTAGCATTTGTTTCGTGACTATGTTATCGTCGTAGTTTAGTGGTAAGTATAGACTTTGTGTGTACCATTTTTGATTGAACCATTGCATTTGTTTTCGGTCTTCAAAACTTGTTGTTGCGTGATTTCTTGGATTTCACTTTTGTTCCTTTAGTTGTTGGCTTTGTTTGAGGACAAACAATTATGTAAGTTGGGGAGAGTTGATAAGTGCAAATTGTAGCTATTTGTGTATATATATTTTGTTGCACTTATCGTTGCTTTTTGTTAAATATCATACGAATAAACCATGTTTTGTTTATAAATGCGTATAGTTACATTTTAGTGTATATATTGCGTTTCGTGTATATATCATTAAGTTTAATTGATTTTATCTCATTTTTGTAGGTATTCAAGCAGTGGTATTTTGCCATTGTTGTATAGAGCATTGAATAAGCTTTCCAACGCTTCGAACCGGGCAAAAAACGAAATTACGGTTCAAAAGTTATGAAGAAAACAAGTTTGGATTTTCAAGCATGCTTGGAGCGCGCTCCAAGCCCCAGGAAGCATGCTTGGAGCGCGCCGAGCGTGCTCCAAGCCCCCAGAAAGAGCTACTTACAGTAGGTTGCGCGCTGAGCGCGCTTTTTAAGGCGGTTTAACTTCAAAAACGCGCGTTGAGCGCCCGTAGCGCGCTGAGCGCGGTCTGCGACTTTGACAGCAATAAATATAGTGAAAAAACACATTTTTTGGTATGGTTTTGGGTATTTTTGCTCCCAACTCCATCAAACTTCATTTCTTCATAGGATTAGCTTGAAAACAACAAATGGAGCTTGCATCTTGTCGAATCGGAGGTGGATTCTCATCGATCGGCTTGACAACTCGAGAAGTGTTGGTTTATCTCTTTTTCCTCTTTTTGTAAATTCTATCTTGTTGGGTTTGTATATGTTTGTACTTAGATCTCATGTATATTTGTTGATCATGGTGTTATATTTAATTTGCTTTACAAATCTTTATCGATGATTGCTTCTGATTTTTGCTTTATGCGCGGGGTTTGGGTTGTGTTAGAGATAAACATCGCAAATCTTGATTAGGGATGATTATCTGTTAGTTTCTGGATGCTAGAGATAGATTTAGAGCTAACAATTCGTATGGGTGTCGGAACTTAAATGCCTTCCGTATTTCGAGGCTTCATACGCGAGAGTGACGAAGAGAGTGATACGGTTGTTTCTCAGCTCGGTGTGTCAGAGATGAACACTATTGTGAGCGATACCGGGTGATATTGAGGAGTATTGTAAGTTGAGTGTAACTGGTCAATTGGTTTAAGTTTGTGATGAGTGGAATATATACATGCTTGATACGTCTTTTCTCTTTGAAGAATGAATTAGTTTTTATGTTTTTATTTACTTTTCTGTTTTATGCTTTAAACTATTTTAAACCCAAACTCATTAACAATTAAATTGTCGAACGGCAGTTCAGTAGCACCGATCTCTGTGGACACGATAAATTCCCGGAAAAATACTTCCAAATCTTTTTGCTTGCTTGCCGCTATTCCGCAATCAACACGTACCAAGGTATCCCTCTTGTCCGTCCGCTTCTACGTCTAGAAGTCGGCCTGGGTCCTGGATCCTTGTAATTACTTGGCATACGAAATGGATTCGGAAGTTATGAATTTTCAAAGAAAATAAATTATTTGGAAAACTCCCAGGAGCGCCTGGCGGTCAAGATTTTGCCCGACGGTGCCCCTTCGCCTGTGCTTCGCCCTGCGAACCAGCGGCGTCAATCCCATATCCAAAAACTTAAAAGTTACAGAAACGTGCTATGTTGGGCCCCTTGGCTTTCGCCCCGCGCAGGCCCGCGTCGCCCGACGCTCTAAGCACCGCCTGACGCTCTGCACCAGAAGCAGAATTTACGGCTGTGCTTCTTAGGGTTCCAAGGCTCCAAAATTCATCCTTGCCACACCTAATCGTTTCCAAACACCAAAACAAGTATTATCAATTGATCATATGCATATTACGACTACTCTATGCAATTTACATCTAATTTCATTCGTTATATTTGTCTGTTTAATAATTTTCTCTCAAATCTAACCTAAGTTCAAAACTTATATTTCTAGAACTTAGAGTGCCTAACTAGAACCCACCTGGTAATCGAAGAGGAGTTTGAAGAAGATGGTGATGATGATGATCCATGGGTTTTCTCTCTTCTTCCTCTTTCTCCATTTCTCTTCCTTTCCTCTTCTTTCTCTTTTCTTCTTCTCCTTACTAACTTCTTCTTCTTTCTTCCTTTTCTCTTTCCAAATATATATATATATATATATATATATATATATATATATAAACCAATATTATATAATATAATCCAATAGGGTAAAATATCTCCAATTGATATTTTGTCATCTCAACCCAATTGATCAATTATTGGAGTTACCTTAAAATACTCCCTTAAACTAATAAATATCACTCTGACTTTTTAATAAAATAATTGATCTCTTCTGATATCCAATTGAGCACTTAATTAATACGGGGTATTACACTCTCTCCCCCCCCCCCCCCCCCCTTGAATTGAAATTCGCCCCCGAATTTCCTTCGTTCAACAATAACCACTACTTGCATCATTGTCTTAGTTCCACACTCAACTTCTCTTCCGTTAACCTTTCTGTTCAATTTCTGACGTATACCAATTCCAACTTGATTTCACAGACCAAAAAGCTGTATTTTCACAATTTATCAAACTTTGTGTCTTTAGTTATACTCTTATTCCAATATTGGGTTAACTTTGAACTTTACTTCTCCCATAATTCATCTGTTGTTCCATACAAAAGACTTGGTTGCGTCCTACCTTCGGAAGGAATCTATCGTTCCATATTCCTCTCTTGAGTCACAACAAAACCGTAACACTTATCTCAAATTAGGACAACAACACTCAGCACATCTCAACGATGTAATTCAGTGATTTCTTAACTTTCTGTAATCACCAACGACTTATCCTTTCATAAATCCTTTAACGTTCAAACCCACTTCATAAAATGTCAAATGACTCCTTTACTAGTTCCATCTGGTCTGATACTAAACATTGCAACCATTATATCCGATAATTCACTTCTTTCGTATTTCACCAAAAAGGTAACACACTTAGAACAAGATCTCCTTATTTCCATACTTACAGGCCATAATCCTTCGCATCCTTATTATTCTGACCAACTCTTTCATCTATCCTCTTCCACTACGCAATCCAAAATCTAACAGTGGAACACCACGATTTCTTAAGCACTACCAAGTAGCTAGCAGTCCACGGAAAAACACACTTATCTACTGGGATCCTTACTAATCAACGGTACAAGAAAATTCTGGACGTTTTATAGTAGAATAATTTCCTCGCCAACACATAATATCTTATCATCTGTCCAACACTCTCCAGACGATAAAGACACAAGAGTTACACTGCTACAACCATAACATATATAACTCCAAATTCATTCTAACCTCGAGATAATACATCTAAAGTAGTTTAACAACTCCCGGTTCTGGTTACCTCATTCCAAATCGATTCTTCTTACGGGGTTCTGACTCATCCAATATTTCTTGTTGACACGAGATCTCAACTCAAAATGACGTAACACCTACACAGAACTTCAACATATATGAACTACCACTTATCAAAACTTAAACCATTCAAGGCACAACTGTGAGTTTCCATACTACTCACCAATTCATATCCAACACTCCCCATTTCGATGGCCATTCCACGTTCTCAATTGAATCCATTTTTCTTATTCGTTCTGTTCCATAAACGATTCCAAGTTACATACTTAACTTTGGAACGTCCAATTCTTACTAGTACTGGGAAAGATAACCTACAAATTTCTTCTCTGGTTAGAAAATAACTGCACACAACTGGTACCACTTTCACGGGGTCTAAATCCAAAACCATGAACTCATGGAAGATAGCAATTACTAACTCCGACCAACCGTTCGTTCCTTAATAACACCATAAATTAAATTACCGAAACGATCTTTACAAGATCAACACTTCGAGAATATTTTCCAACTTCATCCTTAAGACTCGCAACAGCAATAATAACAATACACCTAAGACTTTCTCACACTCAACACAGTTCACAAGATCACTTCCCCAAAAGTCAACTCCCTTCCAAAAGTTACGATTTCAAAGCAAAAATTCATCTTTCATTCACTTGCAATTCCGGTTTACATTCACACAATATTCTCCACTCGGAGCAACATAAGGTAACAAAACAAAGATGATGGTTCCTAAGGGATTTCACAATTTGCACACATGTTAATCGATTACCCGTCTGAGGTTAATCGGTTAACTCCTCAAAAATTCAAGTTAAAACACCTTCCATGCAAGTGTTAAGTCAGTTAACACTGCCGCAGAAACAAAAAACCAGTTTCTTCTTAATTCAAAGCCATCCCTACTCAAACCATCAATCCGATTTGTTCTAATTTTGAATATCACTCTCAACTCACGGCTTCATAACTTGTATAAAATTCACTAATCATGATCCACTCAGGTAAAACAGACAAAGTCAAAACATGCAGACGACACACTCCAACCAAGTGACAAGGCAAAATTTCAAATTCAGATGCGATCACACTACAAAATCAACGTCCTTAGAAATTCCATCGCACACTCGTCCAAAATACAAATTCTACTCAAACGACTACGTTAGCGGGAAGTCAATGATGATGACATTCTAAGTTTTAAGCCACAACTCATACTTGATTCGTCCACAAACAAAACCCAACACACAACCATTACATGATACCACAAAAGAGACGGACATACCATGTCAGCATACTACCTTGTTCTCTCACTTAAACTTCTTGGTGAGAACTAAAACAACAACGTCCTTGGTTCAACAAAAGGTAGATCCCGAATATTCTGATTATTCACAATTACAGAAGTTCTCTATACTTGAAAATAGATCGGGGTAATGCACCCTCTTGAAGAACCTTTCCATCACTTCACACACATTAACCGAAATTACTTACCCTTCACTATCCATTGCGCATTCCACTTACCAAAACATTTAATGGAAGATTCACAACCGACAATTTTCATCAAGTAGCCACCCAACCCTTTTGGTATTAATCGTTCCGTGATTTACACTTAGTCCGTAATAAGTCCTGAATTGCTTCTCGTTGTTTACCACAATCTTGCTTCTTAGAATACAATACTCACTGTTCCACAAAGTGTGTCCCTTCACACTTGTCTCAAGACTAGGAATCCATCACATACACTTGCGACCACGATGCTACCACTACGCTTGTTCTAAATACCAAGGTGTACCCTTTTCATTTCACATCATACTACTAGGCTCCTCACATGTGAACCATCCGTAATTACACTTCCTTAACTATAGGTTCATCAACACCTTAGAAATTCCATCGCACACTCGTCCAAAATACAATCCTTTGTTGCTTCCTCTTAACATACCATCGGTACCACTCTCCACACCACGTTTACTTGGCTTTCCTTTGTAATCCTCTTAGGTCCAAATATAAAACCATCTTACTACGATTCCCTTAAATTCCAAGATACTTACTCTATTCCTTAACACACCCTCCTTCTGTTACTAAATGACGTTCATTATTTTTCCAACATAATACCTTATACGGTTCCTTGGGTAACCTAACATTCCTAAATTCCAAATTGGTCTCTCATCGAATACAGAAAAATCCCGATGTAATATCTCGAACTTAATCTCTCTACATACCTGAATATACGCAATTCATCTCCTACTCTTTGTCCGGCGCACACTTGTTTCACTTGAAGTATGTAAACATATCCTTGTGTTCCTTCACACACTTCTCTACTACTTTTGGTTCTCCTAAAAGTTGAACGTCCTTAACTCTCAACTTTTAACCGATTGGAAGACATTGTTCCGAACACAATCCTTAAGGTACTCTCGTCCATTCCAGATACCAGATCGACCTTAGAACAGACACACCAGTAACTGTCTCACTTCCGGACCTTACATCACATGTTCAACAAAACAACTTTTCTGTTTCACAAAATAAGATTACTTGGAATCCTTATCCATACTAGTGGTCAAACCATCTCTACTAGTGATTCTACATATTCCTCAATACCTTAACCAATCGTCCAATAGAGATCCTTAACTCTCCGACTCTACTCATCCAAAGGATTACTTGAACAACACACCACTCTTTAATTTCCATGCTACCCAAGCACAACTTCTACCAAAACCTCACTGAGCTGACCAAAACTCCTCACTACTAACTCTTGGCTTGAGCCTATCCTCACAGCACAAGTTTCGACACACTTCGGAGTCCTCGTGGTCGCTCAACCATGATTCTACCAATTACATACATAGTATTAGGTTGATCAGGCCCAACACTACATAGTATGATATTAAGTTTCATGATGGCAAGACACACTCAAGAGGCAGAAATAGATTTACTTATGATGTTTCAAGGCTAGGTCGAGGACACGACCTGCTCTGATACCAACTGTAATGCCCTGTATAATATATACCTAGAATAATACAATACAAGCATTTTATTTGGTACTGACACCATCATAAGTGCCTAATGGCGTAATTCACATACTTGACCATTCTAAAAACATAATAATAACTATGGTACAAGATATGGAAACTAGCCAAAACAAAATCTAAGATCAATATACAATATCCTCAATTGTATACATCAAATACACAGCGGAAAAACTAAAGCTAAGCTTCTCTTGAGACATCCAAGC
This sequence comes from Lathyrus tuberosus, assembly GCA_022829125.1. Taxonomy (NCBI): domain Eukaryota; kingdom Viridiplantae; phylum Streptophyta; class Magnoliopsida; order Fabales; family Fabaceae; genus Lathyrus; species Lathyrus tuberosus. Next base: position 933,715 of record JALAZF010000930.1, on the reverse strand, counting down.
ATAGCTCCACTTGTAAATCAACCTGCAAATACCTCTTGAAAATAATCAACAATAGTGGGGTGAGATACATCAAATCTCAGTGAGTTCCCAATCTTATGGATTCTCTCGGCTTTACAGGGTTCTACCAATCCTAACTCAAATCAAGGGGAAGGGAAAATGACCTTGAGTACACAATCTCACAATCTCACACTATATGGAAACATGTCATGAGTTCATAAACTCAAAATATCACTAATCAATAACCGTACCAAGGTCTCCCTCTTGCCCACCCGCTTCTACGTCGAGAAGTCGACCCGGGTCCTGGATCTTTTTAGTTACTTGTCATACGAAATGGATTCGAAAGTTATGAATTTTTAAAGAAAAGAAATTATTTGGAAAACTCCCAAGAGCGCCCGACGGTCAAGATTTCGCCTGGCGGTGCCCCTTCGCCTGTACTTCGCCCGACGAAGCAGCGGAGTCAATCCCATATCCAAAAACTCAAAAGTTACAGAAACGTGCTATGCTGCACCCCTTGGCTTTCGCCCGGCGCTTTGCACCAGAAGCAAAATTTACTGCTGCGTTTCTTAAGGTTCTAAGGCTCCAAAATTCATCCTTTCCACACCCAATCATTTCCAAACACCAAAACAAGTATTATCAATTGATCATATGCATATTACGACTACTCTACGCAATTTACATCTAATTTCATCTGTTAGATTTATCTGTTTAATAATTTTCTCTCAAATCTAACCTAAGTTCAAAACTTATATTTCTAGAACTTAGAGTGTCTAACTAGAACCCACCTAGTAATCGAAGAGGAGTTTGAAGAAGATGGTGATGATGATGATCCATGGGTTTTCTCTCTTCTTCCTCTTTCTCCATTTCTCTTCCTTTCCTCTTCTTTCTCTTTTCTTCTTCTCCTTACTAACTTCTTCTTCTTTCTTCCTTTTCTCTTTCCAAATATATATATATATAAACCAATATTATATAATATAGTCCAATAGGGTAAAATATATCCAATTGAAATTTTGTCATCTCAACCCAATTGATCAATTATTGGAGTTACCTTAAAATACTCCCTTAAACTAATAAATATCACTGTGACTTTTTAATAAAATAATTGATCTCTTCTGATATCCAATTGAGCACTTAATTAATACGGGATATTACATTTGTCCAAGCAAGGCATAATTTCAATTGAGTGTGGTTGTTCGTTCATGATATAATTCAGATGAAAGTTTGACCTGATTTTGGTCAAACCATCAAGAGATTGCTTCAAGTGTAAGTTATCCGTTTCAGTGGACTATTTCTCAAGTATTGACTGTCAGTTGTTGTGTGGTGATGTCCATCAAGTTCATATGAGTTCATCACTCCAGACTGTGTTCCTCTGTGGATTTATTTTCTCAGAAATTTTTCAAAGTGATTCAGAATTTATCATCAGAGATTCAAAGAATTGTGGAAAAGTTCAAACAGATTCAAATGGTTGTTGTTCAGTTATGGCTTATTCAGTAGTAGCTGTGTGCACATTATTAGAGGCTTGTGCAAAAGTTTAGCTATCCATTTTTTTCATATCCACATCATAAACCATTTCTTTTCTTTTTAAACCAATTTCTAAATCCATTTTCCATAATTCATTTCCCTTCCAAATATCCATTAATATCCAATTTCAATATTTTTATCCATATTTTCGAGATATCCATTTTTCTATATCCATTTCATAAAACACTTCCAATTTCGCAATATCCATCTCATTTCCATAATACATTTCTTTAATCACCATTTATATCCAAAAAAACCATATTCATTTCTTAAATTTCCATAAATAAATAAAAAAAACCATTTGTTTTGTTTTACAAACCATTAGTCCATATTACAAAAAAAAAACCCATTTGCTTTGAGCCCATTTACATGGCAATGTGAAAAAGAATTGATAAAAATAAAACAACAAATAATAGAAGATGCTATCATCCACAAGCCATATGCCTCCAATTCACGCCGTGACTCATACACCACACGAGCCTGTTTCACAACAAACAAATGCCACACAAGAAAACAAGTTGCAGTAAATATACTTCAAATATTCCAAGTCATATGCGAGTCAAATTTTCCAAGCTACCTCACGCCAAGCCGTGACGCAAGCATCATGTTAGCAGCAAAATGTCAACAAAATTTCCAGCTGCTACTGCTATGTACTTCATGAACCGTCACACACCATGTAAGTCAAGCCAAGCCAGTTGCGAATAAAACGCAAGTGAAAATGCGAAAAAACATCAAAACACTGCAGCATCCAAATCAAAACGCAGCAGCAAGATTTCAAAACGACAGCAAATTCAGCAAAACGTCACGCAAAAAATGTTGAATTGAAACGCAGCAGAGCAACAAGTGAAATGCAAACCATACGTGGCAACCAATTTTCAATTTCAAATCGAATTTTCACCTCAAACTTGAGCAGCCCCTAGAAACTCTGACAAATTCATTATCCAAGCTTCAATCAATCAAAATTTCAATTCCAAAATTCAAAACTCCAATTCAACTTCTAAAACCCTTCAATTCAATTTCAATTCCAAAATTCAAAACTCCATATCCAAGCTTCCCTTAAAGCTTCATTCAAAAATTCAAAAACAAATTTCAACCACAAATCAACAAATCTGCATCAACACTTTCAATAATTCTCAACAACAATTTCATCTCAATAACCACAACTTCCACAACAACGATTTGTGCAGAGAAAGAAGAAGAGAAATCGAAGCATCACTCACCTTGGATTGAAGGTAATTGGAAGATTTTGTTGAATTCTTGCGGTTCCGATTCGAGATACTGAGTCATCTTCGCTTGGAATTGAACATATATTTGAGATCCACATTCGATTTCGATCACAACCGTGCAAGAATCCGATATCGCCGCTCCGATTTGAGCAAGCTTCAAGCGCTGGCTATGGAGGACGAGTAGTAGCTGCGTTTTCTCTTTCACAATGAGGAAGATGATGAATTTACATTCTAATTCCTGTTCTTTTTTTTTATATTTTTATTGATTTCATTTGATTTTTTTAGTCAACGGGCCTGGCCCGTGAGAACTCACTACCTTACCACCATTTTTTCTAACATAACCTCCCTCTCATTTTTTTTCTCATAAAATTCTCTATAATTTTCTTTTTTTTTTTATAAATTTCTTCTTATTTTATTTTTTTATTTTAAATTTTTTATTTACTATTGCTTTTAAGTTTTGTTTTTCTAAACATTTCTTGGAAAAGATCATAAAAAAATTATATCATGTGATTTCATTTTAATCTTGATTTTATTTTTGAATTCTACTTTGAATTCTTTGTTGTTGGTTGTATGGATCATAACTTGTTAGATCAATCTTTCTCTTCATCTTTTTTTTCTTTTGATCGATGAAAGTCTTATGGATTTTGGAATTCCTTTGGGGAATTTTGATCAAGACTAGATCGTTACCTTCTTTTCTTTTCGTGCGGTATTACTTTTGGATAACGATTTACACATCATTCATCTAGCATGCATTAGCACAAAGATCTATTGACCGGCCTCATTGTAGGGCAATTACTCCATAAATTACTCGGCGATTGCTTAACATAGCGCAACATATGTCCCGTATCGGAAAACGATCAAAAATTATTGATTATTTGTCTTTTGGTTCAACACTTATGAAACTTGTTGTTAGGAGGCTTTGGTCTTATCAATCCTCTAATGAGTTATCATTAACCTTGACCTAAGTGCAATTATTTAATTACTATTGATCACTTACTCTAACAACTAATCACTAACTTACTAACAATACTATTGTACTAATCTTGTTTACAGTTCCTTCTCGCTCCCTATCTGTCTTTTACTTTTATGCTCCATTATTTCATTTCATATTGTGTTTATGCTTTGTCAAATTTTCCTTTGTCCGTTGGACACATGTTTATGGTTCCGCAATTTTTCCTTTGTCCGTTGGACACATGTTTATGCTTATGCCTTTTTCTCTTTGTCCACTTGGACCAAAAACATTAATAAAGGCCAAAACCTCTAAAAAAACTTGTGCTTCTAATCTTGGACTATGGTTACTATCCTTTACAATGGACATGGAGTTTTACACCTAGACCTTGGACATCCAATGCAATTCTTGGAACCTTGGACTTAGAACTAGGACCTTTTCCCTTTGCTTTGAAATTATGGTTCGAAGACTTTGAAAACTTGTGCTTTTGCTTGGTTTATGGTGAAGATAGCTACAGTTGTGGTTAGATCTTTCTTATCCTTAGCTTTTACTTTATGCTTTAGGATAGTCACTTCTTCTCGTCCCCATTCATCAATTTTCAAAACTTTCTCCCTTTTTCAAAACCTTCTTGTTTTCCAACTATCACCTCTTTCATAATCAAACCTTGACTTTATCAAGTGATTTTACTATTTTCTTTTCATTTCTTAACAAATGCTAAACTACATATGCATATTGACACCTTTTTCAAATGACTTAAAAAAACTCCAAACTCATTCAAACTCCTTTTGTGCCCTCGTGCACTTTCTTTCTTAAAACTTTTTCATAAGTTTAGACATGATTAATTTCTTTAAGCGAAATTATTCGCTTGGAAATAACGACTTGTCTTTACATTCAAAATCAACCATAACAAACAAATTTCATTCTTAGTACCACGAACTACGAGGTTTTGATCATATTACACTTTGTGGGTACTTAGGCATGAGGCGACAAGTCTCTCTAAACACAAAAATCTAAAAAAACAATTTCTCTTCTCATCTCCTCAATCACTTTTCAAACAAACTTTTTCAGACCAAAAAGCGTAGATATTTCAAAGGGTTCCTATAGAGTACTATAGACATTTTGGTTGCTAACACCTTCCCTTAATGTAACCAACCCCCTTACCTAGTCTCTGCTCACTTGTTCTTGTTTTAAAGCTTGTGTAGGTTATGTTCGCTCTTTTTCCTTTCCTTTTTTGGATAAAATAAAAGTGCGGTGGCGACTCTTGCTTTTCGAGTTAAGTTAATCAATAGCTTACACTCACAATTTTGCCGCTTTAGATAGTGTATAATGGGTAGTATCATATTTAGGATCAAAATCCCTAATTTCCCTGGTTTTGAAATTGATGATTACATGATGTATGATGGTAGGATCTTTAAATATGTGTTGTGGGCTATTATAATTGTCATATAATGGTTGTATTTCGAATTCTAGAACTGGAACTTTTTATAAAATCGAATTCGGAGGTCCGGAAGGCCTCTAAACTACAAAAATTAGACTTTTCTGGTTTACTGTCCTGGAGAGTTTGCATAGCGAACATCGCGTAGCGAGCCAGTAACGAAAGTCAGTGGTTTACATTCTGTAATGAGCTCGCCAAAGCGAGGGTAGAGAGCAGTAGCCAGAGTCGCGATGTGAGATGTATTTCACATAGCGGGCGTCACAATGCGAGTTGTATTTCGCATAGCGAAAGTTGCGAACCTGTGGCGAGTGATGGCGGAATGGATGTAACTTTTGATTCGTAAGTCCGTTTTGGTCCCCGTTTGAAGAGTCGAAAAGCTAATGAATAGAGCTATAACATAGTATAGATAAGATAATTGGTTTCCCAATATTTTTATATCTAATATAATTGGGGAGCCAATTGTGTTTATGTTCTATTAATGGATTGTTGTGTTGTTTGCTACCGGTTGTGAAATTATTTATTTATAATTTATCGAATACTTGTGTGTGTGTGTGTGCTTGTATAAGTATATTTTGGGTGTGACAACATGAAATGCCTTATAGTTATTGCTTGTTGTAATGATAATACAGTTGTGGTTGTATTGTAAAATGTGTTGTATACCATTTGAAATTGAATTGTGTGTGGATGATTCATAAAAATGTGCAAGTATGTGTAATTGTTTGGTATTTCAAGTGTGATGAATTATTGAAGTTATGAATGAAGTTTAATATTAGGGAATGGTCTTAATTGCATATGGTTATTGAACTTGCACATGCATCATTTGTTGTCAAGAGGCAATGCTTGTTAGTTACTCCCTCCGTCCCATATTATAAGATAAATTTACTTTTTAGATTCATTGAATAATTAATGTATCTAGTCTATATATAGACCAGATACATTAATTATTTAATGAATCTAAAAAGTGAATTTCTCTTATAATATGGGACAGAGGGAGTACGTGTGAACTAGTGACTTGTTCCAAACCTAGAGCGGGGTTTGAAAGCTTAGGGAATGGGCTTTTTGTGTGTTATTGGTCTAGGGAACGGACCCATTTTAATGCCAAAACCAAAAAATAATAATAAGTGATTGGTACCACATGCATGAGTTGCATTAGAGTCTTGCATTGAGTCACATCATGTATATGTTTGCAATATGAGATTATGCAAAGTATGTGAAATTAATGAATTGACGAAATATGGAATTGTGAGTATGTACTTGTGTATAGTATGGTCACTTGAGTGATAATAAGTTGATGAAGCTTTTGGAGTGTGAGAATAATTATGTTATGTTTGTATGCCGTAAATTATATATTATCTTATGATTTCGATAATTATGTGAATTCTCACCCTTCCGTTGGAATGATGTTTTGTACGACATCGCTCAGGTACCGGGAGTAGAGTTTCTTCTAGCACGAGGTAGTCGTTGGAGTCACTTCTAAGAAACACGCAAACAACAATGCCAGTTTTACAACGGATTCATTTACACCGTTGTAATAGATTATATTGTTCGCGCAATGTTATCGCATCAGTGAGTAGCAGGATTTATTGCTACATTTGTCTAATAACACTGTAGTAATATATGATTTATAGCAAGCTTCAATCCCCAGCAAATACACGTTTTCAATTTTTTAGACTACATTAAGCATGTGTCACTTAAGTCCATTATTTAAAAATTAAATTGTAAATGCTTTTACAACGGTTAATAAACCAACCGTTGTTATAGAACTTTTAAAAAATATTCAAAATTGAAAATTATTTAACCAAGATATTTAACCACGGTGTTACTAAACAATCATTGTAAAATTTGAAAATTGCATGACGGTTGTAATTTCTAACTATGATGAAAAGTGATATTTTTTAGTATATAAGCGAACGTGTCTATCATTCACTACATAGCAGTCGTTTCTCTCAAAAGAAAACCCTATCATATTTCACTTTTCCCTCTCATAACATAACTCTAAACATACTTCAACCTTCAGATACGTCTTCAAATTCGTCTTCACTAATCGCTAACTTCAGGTTCGTTCTTTACACTTATGCTTCATTTTCGATTACTTGTCTTGTTAAAAATGGTTTCTAATTTTTTTCTTGAATGTTCTCAATTCTTCAAATCCATCATCACCACCTTAACAAATACAAGAAGTATATTTTTTCTATGTTACATATGGTTTGTGTAGCTATGAATAAAAATACAAGAAGTATGAAGCTATTGTGTTAACTTCATTCACCTTGTACTTTTTTTCACAGCTTCATGAACTAGATGAAATAGGAAAGTGTCTCAGCAAATCCTTCCATAAATTTTCACCGTATACTTTATTTTTCAATCTTTTCCATAAAGTTTCCATCAAAACTTTCCATTAAAATGTCTCATCAGTCCGGCTGTAGCCATGGAAGCAGGTCCTCAAATCGTTCAAAGTACGTATGCAAGTGTGGTCTCAATGCTCCGTTGATGACGACATGGACCAACTTGAACCTAGGCCGCCGTTTCTATGGTTGTGGGATGTATAAGATTCAAGGATACAAACAATGTTCTCACTTTGCTTGGTTGGATGACGAGATAGATCCTAGAGCAAAACAAATAATTTCTTCACTAGTAAAGAACTTGAATGAGGAAAAGGGAATGGTTAACACCTACAAAGTCAAGGAGGTCGAATTGATGTTGAAGGTGAAGATCCTGAAGAAACAGTTGAAGATTACCTGGATTTTTTTATTTTTAGTGTTCATTGCATTTGTTGTAATGACGAATTAGGTTATAGTTGATTAGGTTTGTATGTTTACTGATGGTGTAATGGTTGATATATTTGTTACATAAGATTCATATGATGATGTTATGGTGTATCATGAATATAATACAATTAATATTATTATAAATTTATCACAAATCTGTGTTGTATTTTCTACTATGATATGGTGAACCGTAATATAGGTTAAAAATTGGTATAAATTATAAAAGCAGGATATAATTGTAAATTCTGAAGAAAATTTTACAACGGTTATTTATCATAACCGTTATAACAACTCGCGCGCTGTCCAGTAAAAAAATTATTAAAAAAAACTGCGCAGCTGAGAATCGAACCTAGGACCATCACTTTATCACAAAGGTTTTTTGGATAAACCGTTGTGATAGGGCGCGCACTTTCCAGTTTATTACAACGGTTACAGGGTCATAATTGTAAGTATCATATATACAACCACACTCTACATAACAACTCCTGGTCCTGCGTGGTTATATATCTTTCCCAATCGTTGTTAAAAGTCTGTTTCGTAGTAATGAGTAGCAATTTAGTGTCCTTATTTATTTTGGGTCGAGTCGTGCTCTGGTCATGTAACACTGGGAACATTTTGATTCATGTTTTGAGAGATACTTTATGTACTCCATTTTATTTTGCTATCGTTATTTGAATTATATGGAGTTTTGGCTTTTATGCCTAAGTGATGATCATGAATGAGTTAATCATGAGACTTTCATTATGTTCAATTATGATTGAAGTAATTCTGTTGCTACAAGCTAAGTGAAAGTATATGAAAAGCATGAATTTAATTTAAGTTTTATCGAGCATGACATGTGATATGTGTGATGTTTGAATTATATGTGACACCCTTATTTGAGATGCATGTTATCTTACTCTGATTTGTGACGTATTATTCCGCGGGGTTTAGAAAGGTGTTACATTAGTGGTATCAGAGTAAGTTGGTCCATCCGGTCAGGTTGTCTAATGTTGTTATTTCCCAAGTATGCGACATGTGTAACACCCTTTTCTACTCCACGAGTAAACACGGCAAAATACACAAAATATCAGAGTAATAATCACCTCAAAGGGTGCACATTTCTCAATAAACTCAAAATAACAAAATTGCCCTATACACCAAGGGACTTCCATCAAAATTAAATCAAAAGCCTTCACATGGCAGCGGAATTCAAAACTTTCAATTAAAACGGTTTTCAACAAACGTCATAATAATTCAAATAAAACCACATCATCAAATAACACCAAAATAAAGAAACAATATAGTTCGACTCAAAGGACCCCAACCCGATGTTACACTATCAGAGCAAGACCCTCTAAATCGACCAAAGCAAATAAACTTCAAGTCCTCGAAGACGTCCACGGCTAAACCTGATCACCTGCACGTTACCCACGTGGAGGCAACATTCAAACAGGCAGGGTGAGTAATCAGAATTCAATATAAATCATATAAAGAAAAGCCATCAACACGCAACAGTTGTTTTCATCACATACTATAGCTTCTTGCCCTAAACATCATATAAAACATCACATCACCAATATCACTCATATGCAACGTCATAGAAATGCATGTGGTACCAAATCGTCATAATAATGGACATTATGCCATCAACCCTCCACAAGGAAGCACGTCATAAAATACCCCAATCCGCACAATGAGATTGAAGCCACCACTGGACCAAAGTCCTTACATCATCACTGGACTGAAGTCCTAACATCATCAATAGACCGAAGTCTAAATGCTATGAATGCATGATGCACAACATCATAATCATCATCGTCAACAAAAGTCATTACATGCATCATCATTCATCCACAAAAGTCATCACTTATATCATCATGTACATCGTTAAAACATCATGATTCATCATTGTCAAATCATCACTATACGCATCGAGATAGTCATGTAAAATCATCTATATACTCATGGTACTTCACATCGTCATTTTATCATCAAACATCACACATAAACATCTAATAATCATCAATAACGTCATATCATCATCTAATCATCAAAACATCATTTCATCAACAATTAATTCATCATATAACACGTCAACACATAGCAGAAATTCACGGGAACATCACAACATTAATATAATATAAAACAGATATTTCCCCTGAATTTTAAATTAATAAAATAGTATTTTTCAGTTCCAGGTCGCGCTAAATGCGCCCCACCCGCGCTAAGCGCGATACTCACTGCCTCGAAGAGGCGAAATTTCTTCAGACCGCGCTAAGCGCGCTAGACCGCACTAAGCGGACTCTGCGATTTCTGCAGAAAAACCCTGCGATAACAGCACTTCCCCATCTGCGATTCCCCACTCCAAAACCCAAATTTTTCCTCAAATCATCATAGATTATGTTATTATAACCTATAACTATCATATATACATCAATAACAACAATCATCACATAGTAAATCACCACAATTCATCATCCCTAACCTCAATTCCTAGGTTTTCCCACAAAACCCCAATTACCCACAACACCTAATCTTTATATCACAAATATTGTAAAGCGATACTCCCCATACCTTAGAGTTTTGCTTCTTTCGATCTTCTCTCGAAGTTTCGTCGGAAATCTTCTATGCCCTAGCCTCCCTCTCACTTGTTTTTCAGAGCACCTTTTCCTCTTCCTCAAGAAAAATACCAATAATGAGTTCCTTTCACTATTCTCTCTTAAAATACCCCTAAATGTGATCTTCCCATCTTACCCTCACTAATTCTCCTTAAATGTCCACTTCGCCCTTAATTCCTCTAATATTATTTAATTTAAATAATAATACATCATATTCTATAACATATGCTATTATTTAATTAAATAACCCAAAACTTCATAAAATCACCGACATCCACACATATCACCGAAATTCACGAATATACTATTTAACTAAATTAATTTAATATTCTACGAAATTTGGGGCGTTACAACATGCGTGTGAAAACACTGTCGGTACACGTTTGTTTATCTAACATTTGTCTACAAGAGTAGGATTGAAACAAGTGGGGGAGAAGCTTGTGCTTCTCCAAGATGCTTCAATTGTGGAGTGGTGGCTCAGTGTGTCGTTAAACACTATTATAGTTTGGTAAAGATGGTTTATACTCCATCATGATTGTCGGCTGTCTATTAACAAATTGAGGAATTGTCACCCTTAATCTCTTGTTAATAGTAGACGGTATCATGTTGGATGGAATAGATGTGTCTTGCGAGCTTAGATGGCGTGTAGTGAATTGTTTCGAGTTAAGCCAAGTGCTTACAGATTGTTTTGATGAGTCGGTGCAGGATGGTGATGAGATGTTTATGTTGATGGCAACTTTGAGTATTAGTGAAGGTGGAGAAGTTGGTGTTTTTCCAATTGTTTGTGATTTTGCGGAAGTTTTTCCTGAAGAGATAAGTGATTTACCGTCGGAACGTGAAGTGGAGTTTGCGATTGACTTAGTTCCTAGAACTAGTATAGTATCGATGACCCCATACCGTATGTTTGCATCGAATTAAAAGAGTTGAAGAGTCAGCTCGAAGATCTGTTTGAGAAGAGATTCATTCGTCCGAGTGTGTCACCGAGTGGTGCACCAGTTTTGTTGGTTAAGAAGAAAGAAGGTTCTACGAGGCTTTGTGTGGACTATAGATAATTGAACAAGGTGACTATTAAGAATTAGTATCCACTTCCGAGGATTGATGATATGATGTATCAGTTGGTCGGTGCAAGTGTGTTCAGTAAGATAGATTTGAGATCTAGGTATCATCAAATTCGTGTGAAGGCTGAAAATATTCAGAAGAGTACTTTTAGAATGAGGTATGGCCATTATGAGTATTTTGTGATGCTGTTTGGTGTGACTAATGGACCGGGTGTATTTATGGAGTACATGAATAGGACTTTCCATCCGTATTTGGACAAGTTTGTGGTTGTGTTCATTGATGATATTTTGATCTATTCAAAGAGTTAAGAGGATCATACTGAGCATCTGAGGATTGTGCTATCTGTGTTGAAAGAGAAGCAGTTGTATGCTAAACTTTCTAAGTGCGAGTTTTGGTTGAAGGAAGTGAGTTTCCTTGGCCATGTGATTTCGAGTAGAGGTATTGCAGTTGATCCGTCGAAGGTTAAAGCTGTATCGCAATGGGAAGCTCCGAAATATGTTTTTGAGATTAAAAGTTTTCTTGGGTTGGCAGGTTATTATCGGAAATTCATTGAAGGATTTTCCAAGTTAGCCTTGCCGTTGATGCAGTTGACTAGGAAGGGTCAAGCTTTTTTTTAGGATGCAAAGTGTGGAGAAAGTTTTCAAGAGCTTAAGAGAAGGTTGACGACAACTCCTGTTTTGATTTTGCCTAATCTGGCTGAACTGTTTGTGTATATTGTGATGCTTCGTTGATGGGATTGGGAGGTGTGTTGATGCAACATAAACAAGTTATAGCTTATGCTTCAAGGCATCTTAAAGTGCATGAGAGGAATTATTTGATACATGATTTAGAGTTGGCTTCTGTTGTGTTTGTATTGAAGCTTTGGGGCATTACTTGTTTGGATCGAGATTTGAGGTGTTTAGTGATCATAAGAGTTTGAAGTATCTCTTTGATAAAAAAGAATTGAATACGACATAGAGGAGATGGTTGGAACTTCTGAAAGACTATGATTTTGGTTTGAATTACCATCCGGGTAAAGCAAACGTAGTAGCTGATGCATTGAGTAGAAAATCTTTGCATATGTCGATGATGATGGTAAGAGAGTTAGAGATGATTGAGAAATTTTGAGATATGAGTTTGGTTTGTGAAGAGACTTCTCATTGAGTTAAGCTTGGTATGCTGAAGCTTACTAGTGGTATTCTTGATGAGTTTCGAGAAGGTCATAAATCTGATTTGAGTTTGGTAGATCGGTTGACTTTTATCAACCAAGGTCGAGGTGGTGATTTTTGGATTGATGAAAATGGTATCATGATATGTCGTGATAGAGTTTGTGTTCCGGATGTAGCTGAGTTGAAAAAGAGTATTCTTGAGGAAGGGCATCGTAGTGGACTAAGTATTCATCCTAGTGTGAAGAAATAAATTGCAGAGTTTGTGTATTCTTGTTTGACTTGTCAGAAGTCGAAGATTGAACATCAAAAACCGTCGGGTTTGATGCAACTATTATCTATTCCTGAGTGGAAATTGTGAAGCTATTTGGGTTATTGTGGATAGATTGACGAAATCTGCTCATTCTATTCCATTGAGAATGGATTACCCATTGGAGAAGTTAGCAAAGTTGTACATTGAGAGGATTGTCATTTTGCACTGTATTCCATCTAGCATTGTTTCAGATAGAGATCTGAGGTTTACTTTAAGATTTTGGGAGAATTTGCAAAGTGCTTTGGGTATGAAGTTGTGTTTGAGTTCTGCTTATCATCCGTAGACAGATGGTTAGACGGAGAGGACGATTCGGTCGCTTGAGGATCTTTTGAGAGCTTGTGTGTTGGAAAAAGGAGGTGCTTGGGATAGCTACTTGCCTTTAATTGAGTTTACTTACAACAACAATTTTCATTCGAGTATTGGAATGGCACCGTTTGAAGCGTTGTATGATTGAAGGTGCAGAACGCCATTGTGGTGGTATGAGTTGGCAGAGAGTGTTGTGGTTGGACCTGAGATAGTCCAGCAGACTACTGATAAGATTAAGATGATTCAGGAGAAGATGAAGATTTCTCAGAGTCGTAAGAAGAGTTATCATGACAACATGAGGAAAACACTTGAGTTTCAAGAGGGAGATCGTGTGTTTCTTCGAGTTACTGCGGTAACAGGTGTTGGTTGAGCGTTGAAGTCGCGTAAGTTGACGCTGCGTTTTATTAGTCCTTATCAGATTTTGCAGAGGATAGGAGAAGTGGCCTGTTAGATTGCTTTGCCGCCGTCTCTTGCTAATCTCCATGATGTGTTCCATGTATCTCGGTTAAGGAAATACATTGTGGATCCGTCTCATGTAGTCATAGTAGATGATGTGTAGGTGAGAGATAACCTGACTATGGAGACATCACCTATGCGGACAGAGGATTGGGAGTTGAAGCAAAGTTGAGGTAAAAAGATTGCTTTGGTGAAGGTAGCTTGGGGAGGACTAGCTGGTGGGAATGTAACTTGGGAACTTGAGAGTCAGATGTGGGAGTCTTATCCTGAGTTGTTCGTTTGAGGTGATTTTCGAGGGCGAAAACATTTTAAGTGGGGGAGGGTTGTAACACCCCAATTTTGGTAATTATTTATTTATATTATTTTAATTAATTAATTGAGTTATTTTATGCATATTTGATTTAATTTAATTATTTGATTTAATTGACTTAATTGAATTATTTGATTTTTTTGATTTATTTTATTTGGTGGAATAAAATATAGAATTGGTAAAATTAGTAATTGGGACTAGATTGTGAGTGTGAATAATAAGTGGGAGAGTGGGTTAAGTAAGCCCATTATAATAATGAGAAATTGTGGGATTTAGTAAAATAAGAGAAAGAGATAGAATATGGTTAGAAAGATAGAAAGAGGAAAAGAGGCAAAGAGAGAAGTGGAGAAGAGGAGGAGAAAACCCAAGAATAAGAGCTCTAGAATCCAAGGAATCAAAGTATAGGCGGGTATTTACCTATTTATGGGATTGTATAATAGTGTATAATGGGCAGTATCATATTTAGGATCAAAATCCCTAATTTCCATGGTTTTGAAATTTATGATTACATGATGTATGATGGTAGGATCCTTAATAATGTGTTATGGATTGTTATAATTGTCATATAATGGTAGTATTTCAAATTCTGGAACTGGAAATTTTTACGGAATCAAATTCGGAGGTCCAGAAGGTCTCCAAACTGCAAAAGTCGCACTTTTCTGGTTTGTTGTCCTGGAGAGTTCGCATAGCGAACATCGCGTAGTGAGCCAGTAGCAAAATTCCATGGTTTACATTCTGTAATGAGCTCGCAAAAGCGAGGGTAGTGAGCAGTAGCGACAGTCGCGATGTGAGTTGTATTTTGCATAGTGGGCGTCGCGATGCGAGCTGTATTTCACATAGCGAAAGTCGCGACGCGGGCAGTAGCGAACCTGTAGTGTGTGATGGCAGGATGGACGTAACTTTTGATCTGTAAGTCCGTTTTAGTCCCCGTTCGAAGCGTCGGAAAGCTAATGAATAGAGCTATAACATAGTATAGATAAGATAATTAGTTGCCCAATATTTTTATATCTAATATGTTTGGGGAGCCAATTGTGTATATGTTCTATTAATGGATTATTGTGTTGTTTGCTGCCGGTTGTGAAATTATTTGTGGATAATTTATAGAATACTTGTGTGTGTGCTTGTTTAAGTATATTTTGGGTGTGACAACATGAAATACCTGATATTTATTGCTTGTTGTAATGATAATATAGTTGTGATTGTATTGTAAAATGTGTTGTATACCATTTGAAAGTGAATTATGTGTGGATGATTCATCAAAATGTACAAGTATGTGTAATTCAAGTGTGATGAATTATTGAAGATATACATGAATGTTAAGATTACGGAATGGTCTTAATTGCATATGGTTGTTGAACTTGCACATGCATCATTTATTGTCAAGAGGCAATGCTTGTTAGTTCTGTGGGAACTAGTGACTTGTCCCAAACCTAGAGCGAGGTTTGAAAGCTTAAGGAATGAGCTTTTTGTGTGTTATTGGTCTAGGGAACGGACCCGGTTTAATGTAAAAATAAAAAAATAATAATAATTCATTGGTACCACATGCATGAGTTGCATCCGAGTATTGCACTGAGTCACATCATGTATATGTTTGCAATATAAGATTATGCGAAGTATGTGAAATTGATGAATTGACGAATTATGGAATTGTGTGTATGTACTTGTGAATAGTATGGTCACTTAAGTGATAATATGTTGGTGAAGCTTTTGGAGTGTGAGATGCCATAAATTATATATTATCTTATGATTTCGATAATTATGTGAATTCTCACCCTTCTGTTGGAATGATGTTTTGTACGACATCGCTCAGGTACCAAGGAGTGATGTTGCTTCTAGCACGAGTTAGCCGTTGGAGTAGATGTTTAGTGTCCTTATTTATTCTGGGTCGAGTTGTGCTCTGGTCATGTAACACTAGAAACATTTTGATTCATGTTTTGGGAGATACTTTATGTACTTTATTTTATTTTGCTATCGTTATTTGAATTATGTGGAGTTTTGGCTTTTATTCCTAAGTGGTGATCATGAGACTTTCATTATGTTCAATTATGATTGAAGTAATTCTGTTGCTACATGCTAAGTGAAAGTATATGAAAAGCATGAATTTAATTTATGTTTTATGGAGCATGACAAGTGATATGTGTGATGTTTGAATTATATGTAACACCCTTATTTGAGATGCATGTTATCTTACTTTGATTTGTGACATATTATTCCGTGGGGTTTAGAAGGGTGTTACAGAGGTGGGTTTCTCGATGCTTGGTCGAGAAAGTACCTCCTGGATGACGGACCTGTTAGTGTCCTTCCTTTTTGTGCTTGTGAATTTTGACAAGATGTCCTCCCTGGTATTGTGCTCGCGGGGAACATGCTTTACCTCCGCGGAGTCGAACTTTTTCATCATTTCTTTCAACAGGGCCAAGTACTCGACAAGGTTGTCGTTCTTGGCCTGTTACTCTCCTCGTACCTGAGAGACGACGAGATGAGAGTCGGTAAATATCTTCACCTCCTTCGCGCTAAGGTCCTCGGCTAGGCGCTGCCCGATGAGGAAGGCCTCGTACTCAGCCTAGTTATTCGAGGTTGGAAAGGATAGAGCGAGGGAGACCTTAATCAATATGCCTTCTTTGTTCTCCAGAAGGATGCCAGCACCGCTACCCATTGAGTTGGATGCCCCGTCGACATAGATGGTCCATCTGCGGACTCTTTCTGTTGGGGAGAACGGGACGGTCATTTCCGCGACGAAATCAGCCAACACTTGATCTTTAAGGGCCTTCCTACTCTCTTACTGGGCGTCAAACTCCGATAGTTCGAGCAACCATTTGAGCATCCTGCCCTCCATGTCAGGACGGCCAAGCAGCTGCTTCACGGGCTGGTCCATCCTAACCAAGATGGTGTGGGTCAGGAAGTAATGTCATAATCTTCTGGCCGCATTGATGAGGGCTAGAGCGACATTCTCAATTTGCTGATACCTGATTTTGGGGCCCTAGAGGGCTTTGTTGGTGAAACAAGTTGGTTTTTGTCCCTCAGGGATTTCGCGAATGAGAGTCACGCTGACGACATCCGTCTCGACGGCAAGGTACAAATATAACGTCTCCCCATGTTCTGGTCTCAACAGGACTAGGGGTTGTGAGAGGGCTTGATTGAGGTGGAGGAGAGCTTGTTCACACTCCTCGGTTCAATCGAATGTGGCTTCCATCCGTAAGAGTTTAAAAAATTGGAATGTGTACTAGGCAGACTTGGCCACGAAGCGGGACAGTGAGGCGAGCATCCCGTTTAGGGATTGGATTGATTTCTTCGAGTTCCGCGTCGGGAACTAAGAGAAAGCCCTGCACTTGTCAGGGTTCACTTTGATCCCTCGCTCTGTTAGATAGAAGCCGAGGAACTTGTCTGCTCGGGCGCCAAAGGTGCACTTCTCCGGATTGAATCTCATCCTGCATCTATTCGTCATATCGAAGACCTTTCTAAGATGAGCCGTGTGGTCAGTTTCTTCTCGAGATTTCATGATCATGCAGTCCATATAGACCTCAAGCATGTCCCTAATCTCGCCTCGGAAGACTCTGTTCATCATTCTTTAGTAAGTAGCGCCGGTGTTTTTCAGGCCGAATGGCATTATGTTGTAGTAGTAATTGCCCGACTCGGTCATGAAAGTCGTGTATTTCTTGACGTCCTTCGCGATGGGGATCTAGTTGTATCCCGAGTATGCGTTCATGAATGACAGTAGTTTAAAACCTGTAGAATTGTCGACCAACTTGTCGATATTAGGTAATGGATATGCATCTTTGGGGCATGCCCTATTGAGATCGGTATATTCAACACACATACACCATTTTCCATTAGATTTTTTGACAAGTACAACATTGGATAGCCAGGTTGTGTATTGGGCTTCACTAATAAAATTTTCCTCTAGGAGGTCTTTTACATCTAACTCAGTAGCCTCCTCTTTCAAGGGAGACTGCCTACGCCTACGTTGTACTATGGCTCTAGTGGCCAGATCTATGGTGAGCTGGTGGAAAGCCACATCGGGGTCGAGCCAGTGCATCTCCGCAAGGATCCACATGAATAGGTCAGACCTCTCCGTGAGGCAGGATTTCCGCTGCTTTCTCGCCATGTCGGGGAGACCTGTGCCAATCTTCATGTTCCTGTCGGGGTCGTCGCCGAGGGTGATGAGCTCGAAGTCGCCATCCGGAATGGGGCGGATGGGATGGAGAAGCTGTCGGTCGCCACCATTTTCTGGAGGTACTTCAGTTGCTGCTTCACTTTGTTCCTGCTTACTGGGTAGGTGACTGTTGAGATCGACCTAGTTGACGCACGGCAACGGCTTCTGCTCCTCGGCTAGGGCTGACTTTCTGGTCGAATTGGGCTTGATGTTGATTGAGTTCAGCCCCTTGGTGGCCTCTTCAAAATAACTTCTGGAAGCTTTGATGTCCACGTGGAGGGTGACGTCCCGACCCCTGACCATGTAGTAATTCATCTTTAGATGGACTGTGGATGGTACTGCATTCAGCTCAGCCAGGGTCGACCTTCCCAGAATGCACTAGTATAAGGAAAGGCACTTTATCACCAGGAAACGGACTTTGACCTATCTAGCCGTCTCCTTGGACCCGAAAGTGACGAACAACTCAACATAGCCCCATGGATTCGTGGTGGTTCCACTGAAGCCCTGCAAGTCAGAGCTGACGTACGGGGTCAGATGCCTCTCATCGAGCTGGAGAGTTTTGAATAGGTGGGCGTACATTTTGTCGACCGAGCTCCCCTGGTCGACGAGGATGCGGAGGACGTCGAAGTTCGCCATTTAGGCTCTAATCAACAGTGGAATGCTGGAAATGGGGCCGCCACACGGTAGCTCCTCGAGGTAAAATTTGATTGGGTTTGACCCCCTTTGGACCTTGTCGAAGGTGGTGTTCTGCGTGGAGCTTTCCTCGATCATCTCATCGAACTTTCACTTCACCGACCCTACAGAGAGCTTGTTGAATCCCCAGCCGAATATGACCATGGCTTTGGGGAAGATGTCCCACCGGCTACGAGCGGACACAGTTTCGTCAGTATCGTAGGGGAAAAATAAATCTTTTGTCCGGGAGATGCACAGGGCGGCCTGTGGCCCCGTTTCGTCGGAGGACGGCATTGCCTCTTTGACCCTCTTCGCCTCGCGAGCTTCTTGTCGAGCAGTTTCTTTCCTCCTAGTATACTTCTTCAGGTGCCCTTCTTTGATCAGGATTTCGATGGCATCCTTGAGGTGGATGGAATCTTATGTGACATGTTTGTGGCTCCTGTGGAACCGGCAATATTTGGACTTGTCGACGTTAGGCTTGGAGGGGTGTCGGCTTCGGAAAGTGGACCTCACCTCTCAGAAATTCAGAGTTGATGCATTTAGCCAGAATGCGCTCGCGAGGAGCAATGAGTAACATGTACTCAGTGAAGCCACCTGCTGGCCCCCGATGCTCTCGAGTCGCAGGGTCTATCTTCTCTTCTTTTCTCCTCGCCACGTCAGGCAGCAGCGGGGTCTTTGTGCCTAGAGACCTTGGCACTTTCCTGATTCCACGAGTCGCAGGCGCTGTTGACGGCCTGCTTCTCCTCGTATTTTATGTAGGTCTGGGCCTTGTGGAGGAGTTCGTCCAGCGTTTCGGGCCTTTCGATGCCAACCGCCTTAGCAAAATTGATGTGGGGTCGCTGCCCTTGTTTAATCAAGTATCTCTTCATGTTATCCGACGTAGATACATGGACAGACTCCCAATTGAATCTCTCTATATAATTCTAGAGAGATTCGTCCTTCCCTTGGATAATGGCCTCTAGGGATGCCTCCGTCTTCGGGTGTCACCGAGAGGCGATGAAGTGTCTAGAGAACTGTCTCTTTGGCTCTTTCCAGGAAGTGATGGATTCGGGGTCGAGGCTCTTGTACCAAGTCATCACGCCCTTCCTCAACATCGTGGGGAAGAGTCTGTACTTTATGGATCCCTGGATATTGCGGTAGTCGAGCATAACGTAGATGCTCTCAATATGGTCATCTGGGTCGGTCGTGCCATCATAGGTGGCCAGACTTGGGGGCTTCTCCATCCTGACGGGGAGGCGAGTCTCCATGGTGGCTCTGGACAGTGGACCACATGGGTTATCTTTGTCACTTCAGATTGGTGATTGAGAAGGGGAGTGGTCGTACAGAGGGCTCCTGCCGCGGAAGGGAAATCTCCTTGGCCGACTCTCTCTCTCTGCGAGGAGGAGTGCGGTCCCGCTTCTGGGTAACCGCGGGCTGAGGACTCTCTAGCCATGGGCAAAGTCCAGGTTGTGGTGGGGAAAGCCTCCGAGAATCATCTCATCAGGATCTCCCCTAAGGAAAAGGATGATGGGTTTCTCGGCGTCGCAGGGACAGGCTGTGAGAAACTGGGCAACGATGTCTCGCGGGGGAGAGCAAGACTGTCATTATTTTTCCAGCATCCTGATCTGCTCATTATAATGGAAGATCATCAGGCTCGTCTGGTTGATCACCGCGATTAGGGTCGTCGTAGTCAGATCTCCGCTGGGCTTAAACAGGGATTAGCTGGAAGGCAGCGGAGTTATCGAAGCGCTGGATGACGTTGAAGGCCACATCGTCGGGGGAGGGAGAGGCGGTGTGCCCGTCCCTGGAGTCAGCTTCCTCGATGTGGACAGTCACGTTGAGATCGTGCTTGTCATCGTTGGTGAAGGTGGTGAAGGCTGTTTCATGGACGTTATCGTCAACGCGTGGGCTGGCCATGATCGATGGAAATTGAGATATGCTTTGGTTCTTTGATTTTTGAGGAATAAAGAACCAGGAAGAAAAATATTCCCACAGACGGCGCCACTAATCTTACCAGATCAAAAAGGGATCAACAACCAACAATGCGTCATGAAGAGGAAAGGGTGTACCTGCAAGGCACTCCGATGCTAAAGTATGTTTCAGCGGGAGAGAGAAAGCAAGTACATAAAACTAGGTTGAGAATTGAATACTTGACCCTCCTCTAGAGGAGGGTATTTATAATGAGCCCCCAGCGCTGGGCCAAGGTTATCCGTACTGGATTGGATCATTAGGCCCAATACGGATAAATACCAAGATCTACATGGTGTAAGGAAGACCATCACGTGTTCTTCATCTTGGATCAACTGCCCCGCGAACTATAGGAGATGGAAGACCTGTTCTTTTAGACGCGAGAAGTTGGTTGAGGACGTCTGATCCACTGTCACGCACGGATCAAAACGAGTATTTTTGAAAAGTAGTAAAGCGAAAATGACTCGAGTCATATCACAATGATTCTTATATTATTTCAACCAACTAAAGAAAAGGTTTATGGGGGTTTTAATTTTCAATTTATAAAACAAGAGAAAAATTGAGTAAAATAAGTGATTATCAATTAAGCTAAAATGACTAATCCTACTAATTCAGGTTCCAACTTATCATCGGCTATTATACCACCAATCTCTAAGAGGCTTCGATCCTATTTGATTATGAGATCAATTAGTCAAGCGTTTATCAAAATCAAATGAATTATGTTCCTGTTTACCGAATTAAGCAAACGGTTAAGAATATGACAAGTTAATGAATTTAGCAAACGATAACACGCAATTAAATTTAGGAACATACATATAATCTAATTTAATCAATTCAATCCTATGAACAACAATTGAATTAAGCAAACAATTGCAATCAAATTAAACATATGACTTCATAGAAAAGGGTTGAAAGGAATCAAATTTAATTGGTATAAGAATAACCTCAAGGCGAAGGAACCCGTAAGCAGCAGGATTTGGCTTCGGGAATTAGTTCTCCATTACAATTGTAAAAAGCAAAGTAAAATTGTGAAAAGAAAGTAAAGATGAACAACACGGCTGCAAGGTATAGGAAAGCATCACAAAATCCGGTTCTAACCCAACTGGGTCGAAAAACAAAACAAAAAACCGGTCCAAAACTAAATATTCCTAAAGGCAGAATTCGGGTCCTGACTTCAACGAAATATTCAAGCCTTCTATACTCCGAATCAGCTTCTACCTACAACATGAAAGTTGTATCTCTTTGTCTCAACTTTCCAACGCCTATTAGAATGCATCAATCCGATTCCCGTAGCTCCATTTATGATCTTAATAGTGGACAGATATCAAATAACCGCTAAAGCTGAAAATAAGCTGCGAAAATAGATTAAAGGCAAACAAAGACTTAGTTCTAAAAACATAATAAAATAGTAAAATAAACAAAACAAAGTAGGGAAATGTCTAAGTACAAACATAATAGAATGTGCATTAAAATGCACTGATCAAATTCCCCCACACTTGAACTTTTGCACTCCGGGCAAAATAGTATCAAGACTCATGAATAACAATAGCATTCCGATACTCATTCCAGGCAAAAACTCTTCTTCGGTCAAGATTGCATCGATAGGTACTAATTTTTCATACTAAGGATATCGTAAGAACACAAATCTACAATTGTGCGGTAATAAACCTCCCTCCTATACAAACCAATCTGAATCATGTTATTATGCCTAAGCCTAACTTACTCATTCTCCTTTTTTATTTCTTTCATTCTAATGCCATCACATTAAGCCCCTTATCTATTCATACGCATGTTAAATAAGCATGTTCGTGTCTATGATCCATATTTTGCCAACAATTCAAAATAACCACTTTAGCAGCAACGATGTTTTTTTAAGGTTTCACAACTGTTAGCCTAAGTGACCAGTTGATGGTCACCTAACTTAAAAGGCGGATTCCTATTCAAATTTCTTATTAAGCACAGGATCATTCACTTATTTGCATCAACTTAATTACTTAGTCTGTGATTCTAGATGGTGCTAACTGCTAGATAAACTATTTAAAAGCTATTAAAGGATGAGAACTCAAGGCTATGTCATAACAAGTATTTAAATCGATTTCCATATTCGGGAGACTTAAAGTGTTAAAATGGTACCGATCTTATGAATTTTTCCCAAGTATCCATAATCTAACCTCAAATTAATTTATAGCATAAAAATTTCAAAAGATGCATTGTGTTTCTAAGTTAATTTTTTTAATTTTTTTTCACTTAAAGTAAACAAAATAAAATAAAGAAAACTAAAAGAAAACAAAACAAAGAAATGGTTCTCTCCTCTACACTTAAAACATACATTTTCCTCAATGAAAGAAAATAAATATAAAATAAGAGTGAGAGAAAGGAAAGAACACACTCGAGTAGTCAAGGCAGATAAGTGGTCACATAAGCAGCCTTTCCCAAAGAGAGCTCTTCTACAGTTTCTTCTTCTAAAGTGGGAATCTCATACAATAGCTTTGGGTAGCATCCATCGAACTTTAAATTATTATTAGTGTCTTCCCCCTTTTATTCCAGGATCAAAGAAGAATCTTCGATAAATAAAAGTGTCGAATGAGCACGTGAACGTGATATCCTTTTCCACAACATCAGAGATCAAAGGATTAAGGGGTTGCCTCACTGCTTTTCTTCCATCTTCCATCGAGGTCCATCCAATTCCCTTCTTATGTTTCTTCAAAACCTGCAAAAGCTTATTTTCTTGATCAAAATCAGGGTTAGAAGAAATTATAACATGTAACTTTTCATTCCTCTCTGAATAGGCATATTTTAGATTGTCCGAAAGTGGTTTAAGATCTAAGGAAGGAGGTTGTTCAATGGAAGGCATGGTCGTGGTAGCCGGGATATCAAGAGCTTCAGCTACATAAACGAAATCATGAAAAGCATCACCCTGCAAGGAAACATTAATCTCAGCATAAATAGAGCAAACGTTAGTGTCAGTACATAAATCGCAAGAGTAAGTGTCATCATAACAAATAAAGATGGAAAATCAGATAACAACTCAGGATAAGTATCATCAACTAAATCAGACAATAACTCTTTTAGATTCACTACTGTTTGGGTAGGTAGTAGGTTTGATTCTTGAGCTTGCTATATTGCACTCATAAAAGTGACAAGTTGTCTGATCTGTGACTCAAAGCTTGAATATTAGAATTTATTTGTTGTTGAAATTGGAGATCATTTATAGCCATTTGCTTGACAAGGTCTTCTAGTGAAGGTCCGGAGGTGTAGAGCATACAATTTGGAATTCCTTCAGATGCTTATTTGGATCCTCGCCTGCAAGACCATTAAACCTTGACAACAAGTGTATTAAAGCAGAATTCCATTCGAAAGGTACAGTGACAACGGGATATTCAATACATAAAGCATTATAATTTATATTATGGGTAGCAAATTCTCTAAGAGTTCTTTGGTTTGCCATATTAAATTTAATAGGAAAAAAATCAACAAACACAAAACTAATTTAGCAATGCAGCAACAATTAGGAAAATGCCAACAATGTCCCTATTAAGAAAAAGAATGGAAAAATAGAAAATCGAATAAAATAAAATAAAAAAATTTAGAAAATATAACTAAATATCAAATCAAATAAGAATAAAGTCTCTACAAAAAATTTTGTATTTTTTTGAAAATATGAAAATAGAAAATAAATCAAATAAAATAGGAAAATAAAGAGTTTGCGATTTTCACCATCAAAATCTTTTAGAATCCAATTCTAAATGAGTATTGTTCAGGGATTTTTTTTCTGATTTTCTGGAAAAAAATTCGAAGCGAATCGAAACAGTAGCTTCTAAACTTACCTGACAGGCTGGAATGCTTACCACTGTACTGCAACCCTGAAAATCAACAAGAAAAAAAACAGAAAACAAAATCTAACAAAACTCAACTAAAATCCTAAAATTGGCTAACATCAACAAGAATCCCCGGCAACAGCGCCAATTTGATCCACTGTCACCCACGGATCAAAACAAGTAGTTTTGAAAAGTAGTAAAGCAACAATGACTCGAGTCGTATCACAAGGATTCTTGTATTATTTCAACCAACTAAAGAAAAGGCTTATGGGGGTTTTAAATATCGATTTATAAAACAAGGGAAAAGTGATTAAAATAAGTGATTATCAATTAAACTAAAACGGCTAATCCTACTGATTCGGGTTCTAACTTATCATCGGCTATTATAGCACTAATCCATAAGCGGCTTCGATCTTATTCGATAATGAGATCAATTAGACAAGCTCTTATCAAAATCAAATTAATTATGTTCCTGTTTACCGAATTAAGTAAACGGTAAAGAATATGACGAGTTAATGAATTAAGCAAATGATAACACGCAATTAAATTTAGGAACACGCATACAATCGAATTTAATCAATTTTATCCTATGAACAACAATCGAGTTAAGCAAACAATTGCAATCAAATTAAGCAAATAACTTCATAGAAAACGGTTGAAAGGAATCGAATTTAATTGGTATTAAAATAACCTCATAGCGATGGAGTCCGTAAGCAGCCGGATTTGCCTTCGGGAATTAGTTCTCCATTACAATCGTAAAAAAGCAAAGTATAATCGTGAAAAGAAGGTAAAGATGAACAACACAGCTGCTAGGTATAGGAAAATATCACAAAATCCGGTTCTAACCCAACTGGGTCAAAAAACATTAAAAAAACCCGGCCCAAAACTAAATATTCCTAAAGGCAGAATTCGAGTCCTGACTTCAATGAATTATTCGAGCCTTCTACACTCCGTATCAGCTTCTGCCTACAACATGGAAGTTGTAGCTCTTTGTCTCAGCTTTCCAACGCCTATTATAACGCATCAATATAATTCCCGTAGCTCCATTTATTAACTGAACAGTGGACAGATATCAAATAACAGCTAAAGCTGAAAATAAGCTGCGAAAATAGATTAAAGACAAACAAAGACTTAGTTCTAAAAACATAATAAAATAGTAAAATAAACCAAACAAAGTAAGGAAATGTCTAAGTACAAACATAAGAGAATTTACATTAAAATGCACTGATCAACGTGTCCCCACGTGGGGGGCACGTGGAGACCACGGGGAAGACGCGTGAGTGCTTCCTGTTTAGGATGATAGACTTGGCATCTGGTGAACCCTCCCCGACGAGGGCTTGGATTGGGCCTTTCCCCACACTGGGCCAACCTCTGGTCCAGTCCAGAACACCAGTATTCGAAATATCAAATGCTCCAAAAGATTCAGCCATAGCTTTATTTTCCAAAGTTCCCTTCCCAGAAATCTGAACACTTCGTTTTTCATTACAGTCTAACAATTCAACTTCCTGTTCACAACTCTTGCTAACAATAATTTCTTTCCCCTGCCATTCAGGAGAGTTGCCTTTGCGCTGCTCCACTTCGCCTTCCTCCACTTCTTTCCCTTTACCTTTGATTTCACATCTGCTTTGGCTGAAAGAAATATTAAACAGACTCTTGCTGCATGAACTTGAGGTAGATTCTTTTTTCCTCACGTCCTCTTGGACCCTTGGAAAAAGAGAGACCATCAACCATGTCCCAAAAGACAAAACTTGTTCTTCAAGATCTTCAAATCCTTCCTCACTCAGTTCTCCAGCCACTTCACAATATTTGAGTTGGTGCCCTAGCTTTCCATAGACGAAGCAGATTCTTGAGAGTTCTAAGGGCTTATTGGTATTTTCTGCTCATGCCTATTTATGTCATTTTTCTACCTAAAAACCTCATTATATACCACTCTTCCTCTTTTTTATTTGCAATAGAACCTTAATAAAAATGAGTGATATGACAAAACTGTAATAGTAGGATAATCCCCTATGTAAGTATGCCACATTTGAAAGATACACATGCTGAAATCGCACGTAATACTAGCTTAAAGAGTTAGGTACTCAATCCAACCGAATGGAGCCATAATTAGCTATACGCACTAAATTTCAATCGAAAAAGTCATAATTAGTAATGATAGACCTTGTGCTAAATCCACTCGAGTGGGATTGTAATTAGTGATCTGACTAAGTTCCTATCGAAAGTGTTGTTTCTTTTGAATTTGCTACATTTTACAAAACAATAACATGGAAAAGTGTTCGTCAGATTTTCCAAGAAGAATTCATTATGAATTCACTTAATCAAGGAGGTCAGAACAAGATTTTCACAGACATGCAACATATCCCTCTCCCTCAGAGGGTTCAAGCAGATTTGGAGATCATTGAAAAGGCAAGGGCGTACAATGGATTCACATTATACATGTCAAAAAGAAAAAAAAAGAATAGTAAAGATCCCAAAGGTGCAAGCAACTACAACACCAGATTGAAGGATGATCCATGATGATGTTCCTGAGAGATATTGGTAAAATTTTCATTTTGAGAAAGAGCGATTATGTTGCTTTGGAAATGTTTAGACAATATCAAGCGTTCTAATTGGGAATGGTACAATAGTTTTTATAGGAATACTTCTCATTTGAGTTGGGAGGTTTGGATGCAGAATCCCTCTACTTGTATGTTTTAATCTTATAGCTTCTTTTTATCCTCTTGGGACCTTAACTTTTTTTAGTCATTTCTTTATAGGGTTAAATATGTTTGTGATCCTCTTAAATATCTCAAATTTTGTTTTTAGTCTCTTCAAATATTTCTTTCAAAGAATGGTCCTCCTAAAAATTTGTATCCACATTTTTGATCCGTAATACGAAAATCGTCACTAAAACTGTCGATAATTCAATCACTAAGAAATAAATTGTCGCTAAAACCATCACTAATACAGTTGCTAAGTTACACGAGGGACCAAAAGCGTGGATGAAAAAATTTATGAAGACCATTCTTTAAAGGAAATATTTTGAGGGACTAAAAACGAAATTTGAGATATTTATAAGGAACACAAACATATTTAACCCTTCTTTATATTAATGGGTTGAGTAACCCTTGTGATCCTCATAATACATTGTTTTCTTATAAAAAAAAAAGTAAACCTTCAGTGTTGTTTGAGTCAAGCAGAGAAACACAATTCTTCATAAGAAATTCAATTTCTCGAGATGAATTCTGCATAAATAATTAATTAGGGCTCCTGGAATATCGTATTTTTGTAGCTTTTTGTGTTGCTGATGCATTTTCGTGTTGGGGTTTTGGCCTACTCCTCAAAAAAAATTTATATACTTTTTTTCTCCTTTTATATATATATATATATATATATATATATATATATATATATATATATATATATATATATATATATATATCAACTTATTCCAAAAATAAGTTTTTTTAATTTACTCCAAATCATATCATTTGAATTAAATCTAATTAAATGTTTAAATTAACCTTTTACTTAATTAACCATTATAATATATTCAATTTAAGGGCTATGATATGATTTGAAGTTGAAATAAGTTAATCCACATCCATGTGTGTGTGTGAAGGATAGGAATCTTTAAGTGTGTGTAGGATAGGAATCTTTAAGGGTATCAACTTACTTGGAATGTTTAATTTATTCTAAATATTTGGACATCTTAATTTAGTTTTAAAAAATGATTTAATTGTTTTTCTTAAAAAATTTATTTTACTTATTTTATCAGTTTATTTTAAGTTTTTAAATTAAATTTTTTAAAATTACTTAAGTCGAAAATATTTTGAATAATATTTTAAAAATTATTTTTGAGTCACGTCTTTTTGAAAATTTGTGATTTTAAATATATTTAATATTTAATAATGTATATTTATGTTATATATTATCGAAATTAGTATTTTTAATATATAAGTAACAAATTAAAAAATTTTAGTATTTTAAAATAGTTAAAATTATTTTTAGAAATACAAAAAAAATAATTATTTTTTAAGTCACATCTTTTAGAAAAATTATGTTATTTTAGTTATATTTAATAGGTAATAATTTATGTTTATGTTATAGGAAACATATTAATATTTTTTAATTTATGAATTATAAATTTTAAAACACTTTTAATATTTTAAAAATAGTGAAATTATTTTGAGAAATATAAAGAAAAAGTTTGGGCCCTTTGTCTTAGTATGTAGTGTTCCTTTTTTGAAAATTTAATTTAATCAAAAGAAAATATATATTAAGTATTTTTTCTTAAAATTTCATTTACTTATTTTATTCTTTTACTATAAAACTTTTTTTATATTAGAATTTTAGAAAATCATTTAAACTTTAAGTTAATTCGAATAAATTTACAAAAAACAAATCTTTTCTGAGTCACACCTTTTTGGAAAATTATTTAATCTTCATTATATTTAATGTTCAATAATGTATATTTATGTTATAGATAGTAAAAATTAGAAATATAAAGAAAAAATTATTTTTAAAACTAAAACAAATCAGCCCTTTATCTTCGCATATATGCTTCCTTTGTAAAAAATATATTTTCCTTTTTGACATATTTTTTTAATTATGGTTAGTTCTACACATTCTATTATAAAGATAATTTCCATGTAAAACACAACTAGTTTGCTCCATATTCTTAATTTTTTTACACTCAAACAATTGTTATATAAATACCCATAGAAGACTCAATACATAATTATTTTATAGGTGTTTGCCCATTCATCGTTGAAGTGAACATGGCTATCAGCATCAACCGAGTACACTTTTTCATTGCAATTCTTTGCATTGCTTCAGTTTTGCTTCCAGGTAAGACATTTATTTATTCGCTGCCTAGTTTTTAAAAATAATTTATAATATAATTGTTGTCACAAACCCTTCCAGGTTATTCATGGAAGTGATTCCTTTGAAAGTGCCAACAAAGAATTTTGCTTCTAATCTTAGATATAAGAAATTTCATATCAGACATAAATCTTAAAGATAGCATCTATTTTCAGAAATGTTTGATGAGAAAATATAATTAAAATATTTGTTTTTCTTTTGAGATTTTCAAATTAATATTTTGCTTATAAAATATTTGGGTGTAAGTGGTAACTCTTTGTATTTGCC
The DNA here is from genome assembly GCA_022829125.1 of Lathyrus tuberosus. Lineage (NCBI taxonomy): Eukaryota > Viridiplantae > Streptophyta > Magnoliopsida > Fabales > Fabaceae > Lathyrus > Lathyrus tuberosus. The sequence goes on along the minus strand of JALAZF010000930.1, from coordinate 903,916 downwards.
GTAGGTGTTATGAGTGATGATCCCCAATATGATTGCTATGAAACAGCGGAGTGTCCAGTATCTAATGATACTTGTTTACAGAATTGTCAACGACGAGGTTTGAGTGTTGGCAGTTGTCAAGGACATCGATGTTGTTGCCAAATAAATGTATTTTAATCTAGATCTAGGCCATTGTACAAGTTTATGTACCAATACTGTTATCATAATGGCTTACATCAATAAAAATTAAAAATAAACACGTTAAAATAAGTTTATATTGATCTCAATTTTAACTTTCACATGCAATATGGTTTTAATTTCTCGTGTTTGGAGATAGTTTTCCATTGTTTCAATTAACCAATCAATTAATGTACTCAAGAGCACTTGGTTGGGATGGAAAGGGTTTCTGTCAAATTAACTAGAGGTTATGGGTTCGAACTCAGCCCTAGACATGCAACAGTGTTAATTCTCTTGAGGGAGAACTTTATTGCCTATTATGGTCCTACTTAGATCAATTGTTGCAGCTCAAATCAATTTGTCGTAAGTATGTGAGATTGTATGTGTTCACGTTGCCTTGAAGGATGAATGATCAGAAGGTACTTTGATCTCTTTTTTAGTACAGGAGGTGAACTCTTTAACCACTGAATTTTCAAAGGAAACTTGTACTTAGAGAGTTGTTGGGAGAGATTATCCATATTGTAGACTGTAGCTACCAAGTTGATTGGACATGTTTGTACTTTTTCTTTAGTACAGGTAATCATGAATATTGTCACAGATTTTGAATCCCTTATCAGAGGCTAATTTCAATTCTGAGAGTAGAATTAATGAGATGCTTCGTCCGATGCTGAGATAATCCGCATCAAAATCCATTCCAGAAAATAGCTTGGTAATACATTCTTCTTTGTAACAGTTGTTCCTTCTCGAGTAAGAATCTTAAGGTATTATGACCTGCACACATAATGAAATATTAAATAACACCATTGTTCTTTTAATACTGATGTTATCATCAAAACCAAAGTGGAAATCATCAGGAGCAAATCTTGCTTTAATAGATTTAGCCAATAAATTGATATTATTCAAATTAAACTAGAATAAAAGGAATTGATTCCATGAAAAACTTAGATCATTGAACCACATTCTATATGTCAAAGAGCGAAAAATGAATGATGAGTCGCATGCAATATGAAAAATAGTAGTTTGTTTAAGTTGGTTTTCAAGAATAGTTTAATTTTCAGATAATATATTTCTTCATCAATTTGAATGATTGTATTTCTTTAGTGAGGTGTATGAAAAAACAACAATTTACATATTATATAATAAACTCTGCGTACTTTCAATTACGATTGTATATTTTATCCGTGATGAAATGTTATTTACAATGATTTCTATAAACGAGAAAAAATTGCAAATATTTTTATAAACAGGAAAAATTCAACTATTGATACAATTATTTCTATAATAAGTTACAATACTTTTTATAAATGAGAAATTCAAATTTGATAAACGATTATATACTGTAACTATCTGAATACGTGTAATGTAAACCCATACGTGAGGCGTGCAGTCCATTGCACTGCCTTAAAATGATAAATACTACATACTTCATAGCTTCTCTCTACCAATCAATATGATGTACAATATATTTTATTCATTTGAGTATAGCACACAGAGCTGGGTTTACATCAGAATTAGATGCAAATTTATACCGTGTAATGATCTACTATAAAGAGATTGAAATATAACCTATTTTAGTAATTAGTGATTAGTTATTTTATTAAGGGTTAAATATGTTTTTGGTCCGTATAAAATTATCAAATTATATTTTTGGTCCCTATACAAAAAATAGCGTGTTTTGATCCCTACAAAATAATTATGCACTTAGTTTTAGTCCATACTGTTAAACCAATGTGTATTTTTGAATGATTATTTTGCAGATATGTTTAGAATGTTATAAAAAGTTCTTTGAAAAAAAAGGAACTCAAAATTTGATTTAAAAGCTGAAATTTTCATTACTTTTTTCATTATTTTTTAAAATTTAAAAAATTCATATTTAATTCTTCTCATTTAAAAAAATTATATAATTTGGTAAAGAAATATTTTATAGTATGTTGAACACGTATGAAAAAAATTATTCAAAAATTTAAAAGTTTAGGGGTAATTAAATAGTTTTCAAAATTTTAGAAATTAGCAAGGACTAAAACTGCATGTATAAAATTTTTGTAAGGACCAAAATATGTCATTTTTTTATATGGACTAAAAATGAAATGTGAGATATTTATAGGGATCAGAAACATATTTAACCCTTTTATTAATTTAATACGTAGTATTAAAAAGAACATTTCTCGCTTTTTTATTTTTCTTTTTAACAAAATTTTCAATATCTATTTTAGTTTTTTATTTATTATTGAAGAATATTTATGGTAGCAAACAAGTCGAACAATACATTTAAATTAATTAAGAACATAATTTTGGTGTGGTTATGTGACGGTTTATTATCTTTTATACCATTATCTTCTATTCAGTTTTTATTTTAAATTTTAACTTCTCTTTTTAAGAGATGGTGATTATGTGACAGTTTATTTTCTTTTATACTATTATCTATTACTATTATTTTATAAATAATAAATAATAAAATTAAAATTAAATAAAAATAATAATACAATTTATATTTTACGTATATATTATAAAAAACGGACAGACGGGCACGTCTGGACGCTTAATAAAATAAAAACTATTAAAATTATTAGATTATATTTTTACTCATTATGAAATTTATATTACTTTATGGATATTACTTTATGGATATCATTATTTGCCAATAAAATATTTTTTATAAACATAATTAAATATGATTCTTACTTGAAATAAAATATATTTTGTAATTATTTAAATTTTATAGAAAGGTTAATAAAACAAAATAAAATCAGAAGAGATTTTGTAATTTTTTTAAACTTATAAAATTTCTAAAACAAAAATAAAAAATTTTTAAAAAAATGAAAATTATAGTTATGAATAAATAATGATAAATAGTATTCATTAAAAAATAATGATAAATGGTAATAATTTATTGATACAATCATTTTTAGAAACGGAACAAATTACAAATATTTTATAAATGAGAAAAAATTACAAAAATTACTTATAAATCAGAAAAGTCTATTGTAAATACAATTATTTTTATTAACAAGAATAAATTATAAATATTTTTATATATGGTTATAAATTATAAATATTTTTATAAACGGGAAAAATTCTATTATTGATACTATTATTTTTATAAACCCAATAAATCATCAATATTCATGTTGTTGTTGGATCAATAATTCTATATTTTTAATTTTATTAATATTTAGAATATGAAAAAAAGTAATAATATTCATGTTGTCTTTTTTTCAAGAATAATTCTCTACTTTTAATTTTATTAATATTTTAAATCTAAAGAAAAAAAAATTAATTTAACAAGCGATATTTTGCAAATAAACGGAATCCGTTCCTACCAGTTACCTATAAAAAGAGGGTTAATAGTCATTTTGCTTTCCTGCCATATAGGCGCTTTTCAAAAAAACCCTTATAAAAAAACTTGCAAAAAATACCCAAACATTTGAAGATTCTCTCAATTTTGACTTTCATTACATCCAGTCACCAAAAAAGCTGATGTGTCAGCGTTTTTCTTTTATTTTTTGGGATGTGGAAGGCCATCTTGGTTTTTTATTTTTATTTTGATTTATTTAAATGTCACGTTGGCATTTTGTTTTTCATTTATTTTTGGTTTAATTTTTAAAATATGTTAAATGTTCAAAATATGTTAAAGATGAGAATATAAACCATAACCTCTCATTACCAACCAACACTCATTACCACTATGCTATGTTATGTTTCATGGTACTATTTACAACTATAAAATACATAATACATAATTACTTAGTTAATAATTTTAACTAAACTAAAATCTTTTAAACCATTTTTATTAAACTGTTTAATCCTTTATCTTAATATACTGTAACATTTTAATTAGATTAAATAGATTAAATTAATATTAATATTAAAACATAATAATTAAATAGATTAAATAGTTTAATAAAATAGAATAGTTTAATAAATTAGTCTAATTAATTAATATTTACAATAAAATAGTTTAGATTAAATATTAATATTACTAAATTAAATTATTAACATTATTACTGTAGCTTTTATAATTTATTATCACGTTATTACTAAATTAAATATTAATATTACTAAATTACTGTAGCTTTTAGTAATTTATTAACGTTATTACTGTAGTTTTTAGTAATTTATTAATAATATTACTAAATTAAATATTAATATTTCTAAATTAAATTAAATAATTTAGATTAAAATAGTTTAAATAATTTTTACAGTAAATAATTAGTATAAATTAATATATTATAATTAATTATAACGTTACTAATAAATTAAATAATTTAGATTAAAATTGTTTAAATAATATTTACAGTAAATAATTGGTATAAACTAATATATTATAATTTATTATAACGTTATTAATGAATTAAATTCTTACGTTTTAATGTATACATTTTAATATATAACGTTATTAATAAACTAGAATTATTAATAAAATCATATTAAAATAATTTTGAAATAAATTAGTTTATTAATTTCTAAATTAATAATATTGTAGTCAAATTTAATAGTTTAGTTTAAATAATCTGTAACTAAATAATATAAAATAGTTTAGATTATAAAGTTTTATTAAATATATAGTTTATATAGTTTAAATAATACTGTAACTAAATAGTTTAGTTTATTTAGTTTATATAGTTTATATAACTAAAAACGAAATTAAAGGTAAAAATACACTAATTTGAAAAATTAATAATTGTAGTATTTTAATAAACTAAAATTGCTGCAGTATATATTACATTAAAAAAAATTAAAACTAAATATATTATTTAGTTATAATATATTAACATCAATTAAAGGTAAAAAAAGCGAAAAATATGTTTTAACATCAATTAATGGAAACAAAATTATAACATGAACATTTTAAATAGAAATTAATTATGATTTATGTATATTATAGATTTAATAAATTACTAGCTCCGGTCCTTTTTATAAGAACATTTTACTTTTTTAAATTCATTAAATAATTAATGTATCTGGTCTATAATGCAGACCAGATAAATTAATTATTTAATAATTATTTAATTATTCTAAAAAGGTGAAGTGTTTCTTATAAAAAGAAACGGAGGGCGGAGGAAGTATTAATTAGTTAATTATGTATTATGTATTTTATAGTTGTAAATAGTACCATGAAACATAATATAGCCTAGTGGTATTGAGTGTTGGTTGGTGATGAGAGTTCATAGGTTCTATTCTCATCTCCAACATATTTTAAACATTTAACATATTTTTAAAAATAAATAAAAAATAAATGAAAAACAAAATGTCAACGTGACATTTAAATAAATCAAAATAAAAATAAAAACTCCAACATGGTCTTCCACATCACAAAAAATATATAAAAAACGCTGGCACATTAATTTTGTTTGGTGACTGGATATGATGAATGTCAAAATTGAAAAAATCTTTAAATGTTAAAATAATTTTTACAAATTTTCTTTTATATAGGAGTTTTTCGAAAAACATCAATATGACAGAGACAAAATGGCTATTAATCCTAAAAAAATCATCACAAGAAATTAGTCCCACGTGGGTCACATGATGACTAAAGTAATTTATTAGATTTTAATAGTTGGATCTAAATAGAATCAACGAATTTTAATTAGTATTTAAAGTATGCACGTAAAAACTGATAGTAAAATCAATGTATTTATTGTATTATTTTATCTTAATGAAAGCCATAAAGATAATAATTGTACATTAACATTTTATTAGATTTAGTGATGCTACATTCCGCAGCAACATTTTGTTCCTTCACAGCCGTCACCGAAACCGATACCAAGTTGATCACATCTATCCAAACAAGCTTGATTATTATTTGGACATAACTCGAAATCTTGACAGAAAAAGGGAGTTATACGTGTTTCACCTGCATTCCATAAAGCATTATAGAAAATGTGTAAATAATTATTAAAACAAATATTATACAAAACCAGACATGAATTATAGAATTTAAAATAAACTAGAAAACTTGTAAATTTAATACCTGAAGTCAAAATGGAAGCAATGCATAAAAATATTACAATGAAAAAAAACATCTTGATGCAGGTAGCCATGTTCTTGTGGATGATCAAGTTCTTGTGAGTGAACAACAAACAATAAGGGGCTATTTATTGAGACAAGTAGGGAGAGGTTATTAGTTTTAAAATAAATTGAAAAAAAAAAGCAGTTATTACGCATATACTATTTTATTAATTTGTGTACATAATTGTAAATTATATTAATAAATGCACTAAGTTTAGTAAAAAAATAATAATTTCATTAGTATTGCAATTAATTATGCAAGATATGATAGAGTCGAAAATAAGTAGTTTTTTATGTTTACAAGTTAGAAAATAAAGAGATGTATAAAGATAAAAGGTTACAGTGACAAGATGTCATATATTGTGATTGATGCATATATGAAAAGAAATCGTATATTATTATTATACCATGCTAACGAATATTTTAGGATACTCTTTAATGGTTAAAAATTTAAAATTTTTAAAAAATCAATTATATTAATTTCTAAATATTTTCATAAAAACATAACTTAAACATACCATTTTAAACTCCATTAAGTAATTAATTTTAATTATTTTTATCAAAAACTTATGAGTAAATAAATAATTTATTATAAAGGATGAGTGAGGTAGCTAAACTTTGCAAGTTGAAATAATGGAAATATATATATATATATATATATATATATATATATATATATATATATATATATAAGGATTAGTAAGTAAGTTTTTAATATTTACTCCACGTCTTGACTATTAATTAATTTTTAATTCATGATATTCTTACTCTAGAATTAACTTATTAACACTTACACCATATCTTATCCATTTAATAATAATTAATAATTAAATATGGAGAGAGAAAAATAAATTGGTTACCTGATATTCAACATCTAATTATTTTTAATCATGAATTAAAAATTAATTAATAGTCAAGACGTGGAGTAAATATTAAAAACTTACATACTAATCCTTATATATATATATATATATATATATATATATATATATATATATATATATATATATATATATATATATATATATATATATATAAATTACACATAATCTCCACCATTTATTTTAAAATCTAATGATTCAGATTCATTCTCATGTTCTTACATAAACATAACATTCTCATAGGATATGAATCCTATATATAGGAAACGTATCATATGAGAATGCCATTTTTACGTGAGAACATGAGAATGAATCTGAACCATTAGATTTTAAAATAAATGGTGAAGATTATGTGTCAGTTTTTTTCTCTCTCTTCCATCATTTATTTTAATAATGGCGGAAAGAGAAAAATAAAAATTACACATAATCTCCACCATTTATTTTAAAATCTAATGATTCAGATTCATTCTCATGTTCTTACATAAACATGACATTCTCATAGGATATGAACCCTATATATAGGAAACGTATCATATGAGAATGCCATTTTTACGTGAGAACATGAGAATGAATCTGAACCATTAGATTTTAAAATAAATGGTGAAGATTATGTGTCAGTTTTTTTCTCTCTCTTCCATCATTTATTTTAATAATGGCGGAAAGAGAAAAATAAAAATTACACATAATCTCCACCATTTACTTTAAAATCTAATGATTCAGATTCATTCTCATGTTCTTACATAAACATGACATTCTCATAGGATATGAACCCTATATATATATATATATATATATATATATATATATATATATATATATATATAAGGATTAGTAAGTAAGTTTTTAATATTTACTCCACGTCTTGACTATTAATTAATTTTTAATTCATGATTAAAAATAATTAGATGTTTAATATCAGGTAACCAATTTATTTTTCTCTCTCCATATTTAATTATTAATTATTATTAAATGGATAAGATATGGTGTAAGTGCTAATAAGTTAATTCTAGAGTAAGAATATCATTTTCGTTTATATATATATATATATATATATATATATATATATATATATATATATATATATATAAACCTTGCATACAAAATTATATGTTAGACATGTTATCTTAACAAAAAAGTTATATATTTTAATTTATATAAACTAACTATTAATGAAATAAAGAGTTGGATAAAAATAAAATATTAGAGTAATATGATAAACATATCATATGGCCAACTAAAATGGACAGACCCTTTAGTGTGAGGGACTGTTATAGGAACTGGCTCAATAGCAGGGAGGAGGTAAATTTGGAAGGTGAGATTATAGAGGCTTTGGAGATCTTGTGGAGGATCAAGGTTCCTTTCAAAGTTCTAATTTTTGGCTGGAGACTACTTTTAGATAGATTGCCAACCAGAGGAAATCTGTGTAGGAGAGGTGTGATATCGGATTCGCACCAATTATCGTGTGTATTATGTTTCAAGGAATTGGAAGAAAACAACCATGTTTAGATGACCAACTAAATGGACAGAACCTTTAGTGTGAGGGATTGTTATAGGAACTGGCTTAATAGCAGGGGGGAGGTAAATTTGGAAGGTGAGATTATAGAGGCTTTGGAGAACTTGTGGAGGATCAAGGTTCCTTTCAAAGTTCTAATTTTTGGCTGGAGACTACTTGTAGATAGATTGCCAACCAGAGAAAATCTGTGTAGCAGAGGTGTGATATCGGATTCGCACCAATTATCGTGTGTATTATGTTTCAAGGAATTGGAAGAAAACAACCATGTTTAGATGACCAACTAAATGGACAGAACCTTTAGTGTGAGGGATTGTTATAGGAACTGGCTTAATAGCAGGGAGGAGGTAAATTTGGAAGGTGAGATTATAGAGGCTTTGGAGAACTTGTGGAGGATCAAGGTTCCTTTCAAAGTTCTAATTTTTGGTTGGAGACTACTTTTAGATAGATTGCCAACTAGAGGAAATCTGTGTAGGAGAGGTGTGATATCGGATTCGCACCAATTATCGTGTGTATTATGTTTCAAGGAATTGGAAGAAAACAACCATGTTTTCATTAGTTGTGAGAAAATGAAGATAATATGGACGGCTTTAGAAAACTGGTTGGGGATTCTATTACCAAGGGGTTCAAATGCAGCTGAAATGCTCATTAACTAGTACAAATCAATTGATTTTGGTTCAACTCTTGTGTATGTTTGGTTGATCTCTTGTTGGTGTGTGGAATACAAGGAATCAGGTGATATTTAATGATGCTATCTCAAATTCATTGTCCATTTTTTAGGAAATCAGGCTGGTCTCTTGGAGATGGAAGAAGAAGAAGTCTAAGGGAGTGTATGGGGAAAGTTTCTATGATTGGTTTAAGCTGCCCTTGGACATCACTAACCAGTCTTGATGTGAGGCGGGTGGATGTAGTGTTTGGCTGGATTTTTCACTGTAGATATTAAAGGTTGGGGTGTTGGGAGGATAGTAGTTTTATTTATTTCAATGTATATATTTTCTGTTTAGGTTGGTTGAGTTTCAGGTTTTGAAACTTCTAACATTCCTGTTGGCAGCTTGTATGTTGCTGGGGTTTTGTGGTCTTTTCTCTGGACCTTATGAAATATAGTTGAGTATTAAAAAAACACATATCATATGTGGTGCATACATGAAAAGAAATCGTATATTATTATTGTATTGTTTTATATATTTGATATATTTGATATACAATGAGGTATCTCATATCATATATATATATATATATATATATATATATATATATATATATATATATATATATATATATATATATATATATATATATTCAATCTATATATATTCAATTTATAAAGTATTCCTTAAAAAATTGTACGTTAGATATGTTATTTTAAGAAAAAAATTAGTCTACATATTTTAATTTATATATACTAACTATTAATGAAAAAAATAAGATAATCATAATTTGGTGAAAGTAGTCCAAGTTAAATTTGTATATTATATCAATTCTAAAGTAATTAATAAACATGATCAAAAAATTTTTTATGAGTCAGTGGTCAAATTTAATAAATATATTCGAAAACCGGTACCTTTTATGAAAAAAGAAAACTCACTTTTTGTGTATATATAAATAATTGGTTTGTTTTAACTTTAAAAAAATAAATTTTTTTGGTATTTTAAAATAATTTTTATAAAAACCATTTTTAAAACATTATGGTATTTTAATTTGTTTTTTCTAAATTTAAAGACTAATTTTAACATTGTAAATATATAACATAAACATATATTATTCATAATCAAAATATAGTTGAAATCGCAATTTAAAAAAAATTGTATCTCAAAAATGATTTTGTATGAAAACATATTTATAATACCTTCAGAATTAATGGAATTTTTGAAATTTCAGTATTCAAAAAAATGTTTCAATCTGGTCGAGTTCTTCTTAGCTTCTGCTTGACTAACATACATTCTTCATTGAGTGGCAACTTGTACACCATGATGTCCGTATTCAACCCAGACATATCTTGATATGGGCAGACAAATACATTCACGCACTCATGAAATAGCTCTATCAGTTTTGCCTTTTCTGCATCTTGTAGGGGGAATCTATCTTTACTTATTTCTTGTCTTCTCAGTCATAAGGTTGATCACTTCAACTTCTTCCATGTGTGGCTAAATAATCTTTTCTTCCTGTTTGAGAAATATGACTAACTTTTCAGGGAGTTCACAATCTTCCTCGCCTTCTTCTTTGGCTTGGTAGATTAGACAATTAAGTCATATAGGACCAGAGCAGCATCATTATCAATAGTCTCAGGGGGAGATTCTGCATGTTATGATTTATGCAATCTTTTCGAAAGTGAGTGCGCAAAACATTTCCATTTATCTTGTAAAAAAGTGAAAGAAAAGGAACACAATTGAATGCAAATTGTCATTTTATTCACGATAAATAAAATTTAAAACAACGGTGCCCTACAAGCATGCCATTATGCCTTGGGCAAAGCCATGGGTTTTGATAAAAAGTAGTAAATTACGTCTGAATTGGAAATACTTGCGAGATTTTGATTGCGTTCTAATTCTTCACCTGGTGCAGCTTGGCATATCTAGCTGGATGTTACCTCATTGTATGCCGCTTCGTCAATCACTGCTACCTGACCACGAAATATGTGGGCATCACTAGTGAATATCTCTTCCACAGGAGGAATTTTCCCCTTAATTGCTTGATCATCTTTTCCATCGAAGGATGACATGTATCCCATCCCAAACCGGTCCTTTTTTTCAGGGATCTCTACAAGCTTGCCCCAACCTTGGACATACCCTGCTTCCACAAAGGCCTGGCTCCTTCCCAGGAGGTCAAGGTTTAGATTTTGGTCATTCCTCTGTTGGTTGAACGATCACTACACTCATCACTTCCAGAACTTGGAAGGGTGTCTCAGTAGTTTCTCCATCAACTTTGATACATCAAAAGGAAGATAGATGACTGACTAGGATATCCTTTTCCTCACCGATTACAACCATCTTATCTTCAGTGATAAATTTGGGCTTCTAGTGTAATGTGGATGTGCTTGCCCCTGGCGCGTGAATCCAGGGCCTTCAGAGCAGACAACTTTATGCGAGTTGAATATCCATCACTTGGAAAGTAATGGCGAAAGTGGTTGGACCAATCTTGACTGGAAGGTCCACTTCCCCAATTATAGCTTGCCTTAAGCCATCAAAATATTTCACTATTATAGCACTTGGCTTTATAGCCAACCCTTCCAATGACAGTTTTAATAGAGTAGTTTTCGGAATGACGTTCAAAGAGGATCTCGTGTCAACCAACAGTCTGGACATTAATTTGTCTACACATCTCAATGAAATATGCAGAGCATTTTTATGAGTTCTTCCTTCAGAAGGTAGCTCATCGTCAGTGAAGGTGGTAAGAAACATAAGAAAATAGGGGTTTGAATTGAGTTTCTCAAAAATAATTTTTATCAAAACAGATTAAAAAAAACACACAAATAACAAAAATAACACATTATCTTTATACTGATTTGTTGTTAACTAAGCTACCTCCAGTCCACCCTACCAAGATGATTTCACCTTCTCAATAAGGACTTAATCCACTATAATCAAACTGATTACAGACACCACGAAGACAACTGTCTTTGTCTTCTCGAGTATACAAACTAAACCCTGGTCACTCAAGGTAAATACTCAAACAGATTTGAGATTTTATAGACAGTGTTTACAATGAATGCTTCTACAAAGCATATTAACATAATGTTTAAGTATAGTGAAATACTCACACAATACAAACAAAAGTTCTTGGTGTGTTTATACAATATTCACAAGAATAATATTATCAGAGAAAATGCGACAACATGTGAATAGCGTTTTAGATCATTAACCTCATTTATTCTTCCAAATCTTCTTTATATAGCCAAGAAAAGATCCGTTGAAGGGTAGAAAAGTAATCTTCCTGAATGAGCTGACACCTTGAATAACCGTCATCAATGGCGGGAGACAAAATCGTAAAGCATAAATGTCTTTACTCCATGAAATTCGCATAGTGGAATGAATGTTTTAATCTTGTACTGTGTATTATTTATTGCACGTAAAATAGTTTGATCTTATCATCTTATAATCCTCAGAGGCTTCTTGATGTAGTTGTTGAAGCATGTTTAGAAGAATCAAGGGCCTTGTTGAGAATCTTCAGAACTAAAGTCTTCAGAGCCTTGACATTTTTCCTCAGAACCTGGTCTTAAGAATCTTCAGCACTTCGTTCTTCAAAATCTCCATATCTTGAGCGCAGAGTCATGAAGGGGACATAACCCTTAGAGGATCTTGAATCAGAATCATGATCAAAGGCTTTAACACAAATGTTCTTCAGAACCGTTTTCTAATAGCTTTCTAGATCTTAATAACTTTTTGTAACACGTTTAATTCTCTTCAGATACAGAGTGTGTTGATTCTAGAATCTGATAACGTCACTCGAAAATGCTTCAGAGTCATAACCTATATATCAAAAGATACACAATTGACAAAAACCATTAGTATACAAAACTGTTCTTTAAAACTTAATATATTGTTATCATCAAATCTAAAGGATTATATAAACATATTTAAACATTTTGAATCAACATGAAAGAGATAACTTCCCTGTTTGGCATAAGCCAGGTTGTTAAAGCTTTCTCTTCAGATCAAATAAGTGATCATAGCTTTCTGATATCTAGTATTAGAGCTTTTCTGTTGTCTAGTATCAGAGCTTTTCCGTTATCAGAGTGAAGGTCATAAACGTGATGATCTGAGATGGTTTTGGTGGAACTGCTAGAAGGTGAGGCAATGTTGAGAGGCTTAGCATCCAAACCACTCCCAGTTTCATCAGGAATTGATAAAGAAGAATCAGTTTAAATGTAAGCATCAATATCTTGGATAGTTTGGTTGAGAGATTCGTTGGTTTGTTTTGGTGTTGTTGTAGAGGTTTTCAGTAAGGAGAAGTCATTATTTAGAGGAATAATGGATAGTGTGGAGGTTTGATTGGATTCACGGGGTGAGGGTGTAGGAGACTTTCTCAGTAAAGTGTTTTGATTAGAATCAATTTGACGTTCAGCCTCAGTACCTGATCCGTTGGAAGGTGTGATAAATTCATCTGCCGTATTTGTGTCACTACTAGATTCATATGGATTCTTATTTACAGGACTTCTGACGTATTCTTTCTCTTTAGGAGATTCCTCTATGTTGTACCCCAAATTTTACCCTCAGATTCTGATCATTTCATATCATTCTAGGCGGTCTCTTTTTTTTTGCATTTTTAGTTAAACATTTCATTGATCATAACCATGTACTTTTTGTCAATTTCATTCTTCCATTTTTTAACTTGTTTTATTATCTTGAGATTTATCTAGAATTAATTTGGTTAATTTTGTTTTAGTTTAGGTTATAATATAGTTTTTTCAGTTTAGCCTTTTTTTATTTTAGTTTAATTTTGGTTAGATTAATTTTAATTTAGTTTAAATTTTAGTCTAAAGTTAATTTAATTAGTTCAAGTTTTATTGATTTAATTTAGTTTTAATTTTAATCTTAATTTTCTAATTTTAAGTTTATTTTTTATTATTTATTATTTATTAGTTTAACTTAACTGAATTTAAATATTTTCATTTAATTCTTATTATTGTTTTTTATCTTAAAACAACAAAAATCTGCCCTGCCATCTCTAAACTGCCTTGCTACCCTCTCCATGTACTCCACGTACGAACACGCAAACTGAACAGTAACAACTCAATGTAACCTCTTTCCATTCTTCACACAACAACTTGCCATAGCCTGCGATACACTTTCCGAGACTTCCCCAAAATCCTGCTGAAAAGTCTTTGCTACATCCAGCCTGTCGTCAAAAACCTTGCAACACGCCACTACCCTGCTACACTCCATCTCACTAACTTTTCTACATAACCTCTTCTTCTTTCATGAATCACTTCATACACCACACACCCCAACCATCATAATAATCATATTACCATACAAGAACTAACTCACATGAACGCTCATCCACCTCATTAAACCTCCTCACAACAACTTCCCTTGACTAATCTTCATCCAAAATATACACAATTTCCATCCACCCTCAAGCAAAAACAATGAGAAAAGAAGTGCAGGAAGAAGAAGAAGTTGAATTTGAATCCACCATCACATAGAAGTCGCAACTCACCCCGAACTGTGACTGCACTTCCGCCGGTTTGTCCGCGTGTCTTTTTCGAGTGAGTGAGGGTGTGACCAAGTGGGAGAGTCATGTTGTTATTTCTAAAGAAAAAAGCTTGCAAGAGAAAGAGGAAGAGCTTTGGGATTTCCGCCGCAAGATCTTCACGTGATCATTTCGGTTTTCGTTCTGACCATCATTACTGGCATTGAGACATCCTGCTGTCGAAGCAGATCCAACCGTCACAGTCGTCGATTCGGTTTGTTTCATTTCCATTTGGTATTTCCTGTTTCATATTGTTTGGTTTGAACCTTGCTTTTGGTCATGAAAACAGTTAGAGATATTATGCGAATTTGTTCTAGTTATTTGGCATTGGTTTGTTTTTGCTATTCTGTTTAGTCTTATATTAATAGTTGCTTGTTTTACTAATGGAGTTTTCTTTCGGAATGTTTGGTCTGCTACTTTCATCATATAGCTTTATTTACCTTTATAATATTCATTACTAAGTTTATTAATATTTTTCTTTTGTAATAAGTTTACTATTTTTCTTGTTGGTATTACAGGTGTTTAGTATTTTGGTGTTTAGAATTTTCTTGCTGTAATAAGTATTACTGGTGTTTAGAATTTACAAAATTAGACGTGTATGTGTGCTACTGGTTTTGTACCAATTTTGTAGCCAAAGTCCAACATATTTTATCATAATTATTACATATCATTTAAGTTTTAGTTAGACTTTTGATTAACTAGTATTTTAGTGTATAGTTAGGTTTTAATTAGATTAGTGATTTAGTTAGTAGTTAGTTTCTAATTAGATTATTAATTTAGTTTGTAATTAGATTTTATTTTAATTAGTTAATTAGAGCTTTAATTGAATTGTTAATTAGTTATTTTAAAACTAGTGTTTCTTTGTTTTATAATTTAATCATTTAGTTTATTAATTAGAACTTAATTAGTTTTTTAGAATTAGATTTAATTAGGTAGAATTTAATTGAATTAACCTTTTAATTAGAGTTTAGCTTAATTAATTTTTAAATTAGAATTAGAATTCAGTTTTTTAATTTATTTAGAATTTGGTTTATTATTTTTATCTTGTTTATTTAGATTTTTATTTAATGCTTAATTTTATCTTGACATATCCTCATATTTTCATTTTAATCAATTCATAATATTCATTTTTAATTTAATTCTTATTGCATTTGCTGTATATATGTTACTATTCATCTTACATTTGATACTCAATGTTTTCCTCTTTGTCCCTATGTTGCTTTCCCCTCCTTCCAAAGGAAAAGTCTCTCTATTGACTTCATGTCATAGATAGCTCAAATACCATGTTAACCTCAAACCATTTCACAAGAGATAGCCATTAATCTCTTCTCCTTCACGACGGTCTAACCCTTCACAATCCTTTCACAAGAGATAGCCATTAATCTCTTTCTCCTAACCAATCAATCCTTACAAGCTTTGCTTTCAAGCTTTTCACCCTACTTTCTCATGGAACCTTGACCACAGTCAAGAGTTCCTCACCCCCATTGAGGGGAACTACGAATGCTCTGATTCCATTCCCGTCAGGATACGTAGGCACGAGATGCGATGTCTTGGCGAGCATACTTAGTGTACATACCCATAGGTCTTTACCTTAGCTTTAGCACATTTCCCTTAGCAAGCAAACTATAGCATAACACAATACTAACAAGAGGTTCCCGTAGAGTACTACGGATACTTAGGGTGCTAATACTTTCCCTTTGTATAACCAACCCCCGAACCTAGATTCTCTTTTTTTAGGGTTTTCGTTCTTTACCCTTTCCTTTGGATAAATCAAAGCTCGGTGGTGAACTTTATGTTTTGTGATTCAAGTTAATTAATAGCTTGATATCCGATTCTCACCACAACAGAAATGGCGATTTCACTGGGGACTTCCCTAAGAGGGTTAAGCCCACCTTGTTTGTCTTTGTGTTATCTATATGTTTGCTTGCTTGTATATCTGTACATATTCATATCTGTATATATATCTGCTTGTGCTTGGGTTTTTCTGTGTACAGGGTTGCTACCTTGAGTGGTGAGGATAAGTCCTAACCCGGACTTGAGCGTACACATATGACAGGATCGTGGACATAGTCAAGGAGACTTCGAGGGAGAAATCCCAAAGGAGTTGACTTGAGGTTCCACACTCAGTTGAGGCCTTCTTGGGGGTGGTATATGCTGAACGAGCAATCGTGAATGCGTTGCCACTTTCAACCTTGGTGTCAGGGATACTGATGACTATTAGTTACCCTTTACCCCACCTGGCCTATTTTAAGATGTAGTGCAGTGATTATGAGGGAGTAATCCTAAATGATTGCTACGCGATACTACACTCAGACGAGACTCTCTTAAGAATTTTATTGATTACCGAGCAATTGGGAAGTTGATAAAATCCGAAAGATGGGTTGTCGACTCTGGGAACTCTTTAGAACCTTGCTCTGCAGATACAAGAACCCTAGTACACACCCTGTGGTTGGTTCTTCACCCAAACTCCATGCTGTGATCTCAAACCTTTGATCCTGTTGCATGTGATTTGCATCCTGTTTGCATTGCATTGTATTTCATTTGCATCTTTGCATGTTTCATTGCATATGTCTGTTTGTCCAGTTACTCATCTCCAGCTGTCTCTATATTCCAGAGTTTGTCTGTGAGTCGTCAAGCTAATTCCTCGACACCGATACATGACTAGAGCTAACATCAGATGCAGAATGTCAAGAACAACCCTCTGCCAGGGCAAGTGAAGCTTCATTCGACTTCAGCTCAGCTACTTCTTAAAGACAGGACAGCTCATCCTTGTGTTTGATTAGTCACTAGGCCTTGTTTCTTGTTGTTTGCATTTTCCTTTGTTTTGTACTAGCTGTTTGCTTTCAATTATGTTTGTATTTTAAAAATTAATGAAATGAGCATTGCAACTTTTGATTCAATTCATTTGTGTTTGCTATTTACTTCTTATTTCTTCCTCTTTCATGAAAAATAAAATATAAAAAAATCTCTTGTCCACTTTCTTCTGATTATGCAAAGATCGGAGGGAGAATGATGATACTTAATACTCATAACTGCTGTTGGTATGCTTTCAAATCAAAATTTTGTTGACGATGTAAGGCATTGTTTCAACTCCCAAACACTGGAGAAATAAGGAAGTTAATCCCTCGTCAACCCCTTTGAGCCTTGAAGTAGGAGTTTCTTTTCCTTACAAATAAAAACCCGCAATCTTAACCTGGGGCAGGGTAGTTCTCAGTTAACTGGGTTGTGCATTCAATTACAAGAGCTTCATGCAAGACGCCTTTCAACAAAATGTTGCATTCACAAATTTTTCTTCGCACACAACAAACAAGTGTCGAAGATGTCTTTCAAGTTCAAACGCCAATGATGGTTCACCGTAGTCATTAAGCCAGACGTTCACAACCTTTCAACTCTTCCTAATTAAATGAATAAATGTAGTACAAGTTGTTCCCAAAGTGATAAATGAAGAAGGATCGTCAAGAAATCCTTACCCAGAGAATGAGCCAAGTCCATTTCGAGGCAAAAGCTAAGGAAGGTAGGAAGCTCAAGACCTTATTTTATACAAAAAAAAAAAAAAGAAGAAAGAACAGGCTTGTATGACAACCAAAAGTTGTAAGGAAGCAGTGATCGCCATCTCAAGTCCATTGAATTTTGAACCATCATCATTACTATCATCAATGCAATTCCTGACTCATGGGAATTTGAGTGCATAGTTCGAGTTAGCTGAGCATAGGACTAAAGTTCATCACGTAGATTGGGTGGGTCACAAATAAACTTTGAGCCTTTATCCTTTGTTTCTTAAACCGTGAACCAGGCCACGTTATAACCCTCAAAAGACCTAATTGAAGCAAGGTTATTTTGAAAGCATACTACAGCAAGGTTGTGTAACCTGACTCCTAAAGATTTTTGCAGATCACTTATTTTGGTATCACACCTTCTGCTTTACTTTTCACTCCTAAATGTTTTGAACCGTCGTGTTCAGACCAGTGATTCATTTGTTTTGCAATTTGATTTTGATTTCAAAAGTTGCATGAACTTTGCATTTACCACGTTTGTATGAACATTTTTGCTTGCAAACTAGCTTTCTTCTTAAGGAATTTTCAAACAATTAAGAAACTTGGTCGGTGATCCAATCAGGGGCAAGTTCCTTCCATATCCTGTTGAGAATCAGTTCAAGATTTGTGGTTTAATGGCAACTTCTCAGATTTGGTTTATCCAGAAAATCTTTCAAGACTCAGGCTGGGGCAAGCTTTCCCAGTGTACAGTAAAACAATTATTTTCAAGACTCATACTGGGGGCAAGCTTTCCCAGTGTACAGTAAAACAATCATTTTCAAGACTCAGGCTGGGGCAAGCTTTCTAAGAGCACCATGAAACGATCATTTCCAGAATTAATCAAGCTGAAGCAATGATCAGCTCATCTACAATAAGCAGCTAGTCTGGGGCAATTTACTTGAAGAATCCCCAAACAGCTCTTCATCCTTCCTACAAGGACCATCAATTTGGATACAGTTTACCAGAGTGGCAATGATGTGTTCAGCAGTAGCATCTCTAGTCTCAGACAGAATGACAGTGATCTCCGTGTTAAGGAATCAGTCTTCCAGTCTTGTCTTCCCAGAGGGTTGAGCGGTGTCGTCGACATCTGCATTTGCATTTGATCATATATCATCTGCATAACTCATATACATATGCATATCATGAGTGTTTCATCCTCATTTGCATTTCTCTCGAGGTCGTGTCGTTATCCACGTCTTACCTTACCAAAACGTTACCTGTCCTTTTCATTCAGTGCCATTCCTGAAAGTCTTATTTGTCCATTCAGTGCCATTCCTGGATAAGTTTTCTCCTTTGCATTCAGTGCCATTCCCGGATGTCTTTCTCGCTATAATTCGATGCCATTCTCAGCTATTATGATTTGTACCTTCCATTCAAAGCCATTATTGAATGCCTGGTGTCCTTTTATTCAATGACCATATAGTCTTCTTTGTTCACTTTATCTAAAGCCGTTATTAGATATTGTGATTTATACCTTTCATTCAAAGCCAGTATTGGATGTCCGGTTTCTCTACCATCTGATGCCTATCCGGATGTGTCTCTCTTTCTGATGTTTTTTCAGATCGAGTATCTATTCACTTTATCTAAAGTTGTTATTAGATATTGTGATTTATACATTTCATTCAAAGCCAGTATTGGATGTCCGGTTTCTCTACCATCTGATGCCTATCCGGATGTGTCTCTCTTTCTGATGTTTTTTCAGATCGAGACTCTGTTCACTTTATCTAAAGCCGTTATTAGATATTGTGATTTATTCCTTTCATTCAAAGCCAATATTGGATGTCCGGTTTCTCTACCATCTGATGCCTATCCGGATGTGTCTCTCTTTCTGATGTTTTTTCAGATCGAGTCTCTGTTCACTTTATCTAAAGCCGTTATTAGATATTGTGATTTATACCTTTCATTCAAAGCCAGTATTGGATGTCCGGTTTCTCTACCATCTGATGCCTATTCAGATGTGTCTCTCTTTCTGATGTTTTTTCAGATCAAGTCTCTGTTCACTTTATCTAAATCCGTTATTAGATATTGTGATTTATACCTTTCATTCAAAGTCAGTATTGGATGACTGGTTTCTTTTGCCATCTGATGTTTTTCCGGATGTGTCTTTCTTTGTCTTTTTTGGTTTTTCTTGAAGATCCCGTTTGAACTCTTCAGTATAAGAAATTTCAGAAAATCTTTTGTGGATGTCTATCCTTTTATTTCAAATTGATCCCTAGTGGAGATCATGTCTTCTTTCTGGTTCCATGCCCAGTAAAGAGTGTACTTTCTTTCCCCCAGTGTTGTCTGGTCACCTATAAACTTGTCGTCCATCTCCTTGGACTTTTCCCTAGTGAAGAGCACCTCCCTGGCTCCCATTCCCAGTGGGGACCTATAGGACTTCCTCTTTATGTATCTATCCCCGAGGCATCCTCAGAGTCTCCCCATTGAGTCTCTTTTGTTGATCGGTCTGTATCCCCAGAGAGTTTTCCTTGTGAATATTAACCTTCATCCTTCCCCAATAAGGCTCATCTGTGGTGGTTTGCTCTTTACTTCTGGAGTCTGTCTGCATTCTTGCACTATCATATCATCATGCTAGAAGTCCATACCATGTCAGCATTTGCCTGCCTGCGGCTTGTCCTTAGCATCTGCATTCCATCTAAGGGCAAAATTTTCGGTTTGCTATATTTAAATACCTTTCACATTGATCTCCCGAGGATTTCCATCCCTCGTGCCATCCGGTAAAGCTATTTAAATAGGGGCAACTGTTGTACTCCAAATTTTACCCTCAGATTCTGATCATTTCATATCATTCTAGGCGGTCTCTTTTTTTTTTTTTCATTTTTAGTTAAACATTTCATTGATCATAACCATGTACTTTTTGTCAATTTCATTCTTCCATTTTTTAACTTGTTTTATTATCTTGAGATTTATCTAGAATTAATTTGGTTAATTTTGTTTTAGTTTAGGTTATAATATAGTTTTTTCAGTTTAGCCTTTTTTTTATTTTAGTTTAATTTTGGTTAGATTAATTTTAATTTAGTTTAAATTTTAGTCTAAAGTTAATTTAATTAGTTCAAGTTTTATTGATTTAATTTAGTTTTAATTTTAATCTTAATTTTCTAATTTTAAGTTTATTTTTTATTATTTATTATTTATTAGTTTAACTTAACTGAATTTAAATATTTTCATTTAATTCTTATTATTGTTTTTTATCTTAAAACAACAAAAATCTGCCCTGCCATCTCTAAACTGCCTTGCTACCCTCTCCATGTACTCCACGTACGAACACGCAAACCGAACAGTAACAACTCAAGGTAACCTCTTTCCATTCTTCACACAACAACTTGCCATAGCCTGCGATACACTTTCCGAGACGTCCCCAAAATCCTGCTGAAAAGTCTTTGCTACATCCAGCCTGTCATCAAAAACCTTGCAACACACCACTACCCTGCTACACTCCATCTCACTAACTTTTCTACATAACCTCTTCTTCTTTCATGAATCACTTCATACACCACACACCCCAACCATCATAATAATCATATTACCATACAAGAACTAACTCACATGAACGCTCATCCACCTCATTAAACCTCCTCACAACAACTTCCCTTGACTAATCTTCATCCAAAATATACACAATTTCCATCCACCCTCAAGCAAAAACAATGAGAAAAGAAGTGCAGGAAGAAGAAGAAGTTGAATTTGAATCCACCATCACATAGAAGTTACAACTCACCCTGAACTGTGACTGCACTTCTGCCGGTTTGTCCGCGTGTCTTTTTCGAGTGAGTGAGGGTGCGACCAAGTGGGAGAGTCTTGTTGTTATTTCTAAAGAAAAAAGCTTGCAAGAGAAAGAGGAAGAGCTTTGGGATTTCCGCCGCAAGATCTTCACGTGATCATTTTGGTTTTCGTTCCGACCATCATTACTGGCATTGAGACATCCTACTGTCGAAGCAGATCCAACCGTCACACTCGTCGATTTGGTTTGTTTCATTTCCATTTGGTATTTTCTGTTTCATATTGTTTGGTTTGAACCTTGCTTTTGGTCATGAAAACAGTTAGAGATATTATGCGAATTTGTTCTAGTTATTTGGCATTGGTTTGTTTTTGCTATTCTGTTTAGTCTTATATTAATAGTTGCTTGTTTTACTAATGGAGTTTTCTTTCGGAATGTTTGGTCTGCTACTCTCATCATATCGCTTTATTTACCTTTATAATATTCATTACTAAGTTTATTAATATTTTTCTTTTGTAATAAGTTTACTATTTTTATTGTTGTTATTACAGGTGTTTAGTATTTTGGTGTTTAGAATTTTCTTGCTGTAATAAGTATTACTGGTGTTTAGAATTTACAAAATTAGACGTGTATGTGTGCTACTGGTTTTGTACCAATTTTGTAGCCAAAGTCCAACATATTTTATCATAATTATTACATATCATTTAAGTTTTAGTTAGACTTTTAATTAACTAGTATTTTAGTGTATAGTTAGGTTTTAATTAGATTAGTGATTTAGTTAGTAGTTAGTTTCTAATTAGATTAGTAATTTAGTTTGTAATTAGATTTTATTTTAATTAGTTAATTAGAGCTTTAATTGAATTGTTAATTAGTTATTTTAAAACTAGTGTTTCTTTGTTTTATAATTTAATCATTTAGTTTTTTAATTAGAACTTAATTAGTTTTTTAGAATTAGATTTAATTAGGTAGAATTTAATTGAATTAACCTTTTAATTAGAGTTTAGCTTAATTAATTTTTAAATTAGAATTAGAATTTAGTTTTTTAATTTATTTAGAATTTGGTTTATTATTGTTATCTTGTTTATTTAGATTTTTATTTAATGCTTAATTTTATCTTGACAGATCCTCATATTTTCATTTTAATCAATTCATAATATTCATTTTTAATTTAATTCTTATTGCATTTGCTGTATATATGTTACTATTCATCTTACATTTGATACTCAATGTTTTCCTCTTTGTCCCTATGTTGCTTTCCCCTCCTTCCAAAGGAAAAGTCTCTCTATTGACTTCATGTCATAGATAGCTCAAATTCCTTGTTAACCTCAAACAATTTCACAAGAGATAGCCATTAATCTCTTCTCCTTCACGACGGTCTAACCCTTCACAATCCTTTCACAAGAGATAGCCATTAATCTCTTTCTCCTAACCAATCAATCCTTACAAGCTTTGCTTTCAAGCTTTTCACCCTACTTTCCCATGGAACCTTGACCATAGTCAAGAGTTCCTCACCCCCATTGAGGGGAACTACGAATGCTCTGATTCTATTCCCGTCAGGATACGTAGGCACGAGATGCGATGTCTTGGCGAGCATACTTAGTGTACATACCCATAGGTCTTTACCTTAGCTTTAGCACATTTCCCTTAGCAAGCAAACTATAGCATAACACAATACTAACAAGAGGTTCCCGTAGAGTACTACGGATACTTAGGGTGCTAATACCTTCCCTTTGTATAACCAACCCCCGAACCTAGATTCTTTTTTTAGGGTTTTCGTTCTTTACCCTTTCCTTTGGATAAATCAAAGCTCGGTGGTGAACTTTATGTTTTGTGATTCAAGTTAATTAATAGCTTGATATCCAATTCTCACCGCAACACTCTATATCATCTGCTTGAGTGTTAACATCTTTGCTTGTTCCAGACCTATTATCAATAGTGAAAGTTTTCTTGTGGCTATTTAGGAATTTTTGAGTTAACTGGATAACTTCGGGTGAGTTAACAACATATTCCAGTTTACTTTCGAGCTGCTTTCTCAAAATTTCCTCATGTGATTCTTTAAACTCAGTGGCTTCCTTAATATGGTCATTTCTTCTCTTATAAGTGCAGAGTAAGAATTTATGACAGCGGTGAAGAAATTGTCAGCCTGTAGCAAGACCTGAGCCTTCGTTGCTTCCCTTTCTTTTTCCTCTAATTGACTTAAGCTGGACAATTTCCTTTTCTTGGATGCAATAGTTTCCTTATCTGAGTTATAGTCTGATCCTTCTTCTTTTTATTTGTCAACTTCTTGTTGCAGATTTTCTTTTGTTTTGAGATGTTCCTCCATTTTCTGAACAAATCTTTCTTCCTCCTGCTACACAGCTTTCTGGGCATCTCCCATTAGTTTCTTTCTTACAAGTCTTTGCACTTCCGTTTCTTCTTCCTCTTCTTCATCATCATTGGTGATTACAACTCATTTTCTTTTTCTTTTTTAGTTATACACATCCCGAGATCTATCGGGAAGCTGATTAATATGTTCCAGAGTAATGACTACTCCAGATTCCTCCTTAGCTTTTTCTATAAGCATTCTGATGACTTCAGGTGGATCTTCCTTGGTTATAACAGGAAAGTTATTCAGAAATTTCCTATGCTTCTCTTTTCTGATTCAGATAGGATTATCAATTATTATAATTTCCTTCTTCAGTCTATCTTTCACGTGAGCCAGAACATATGCAAATAAAATGCTTCCATACACTTCATCCAGATCCTGAGTGGCTTTATATTCGGCCAACAGGTTGATCAGTTTGCCTTGATAGAATAGTTCAGAAAGTAACCTTGAATAGGGTACTCTTCTTTTGAGTTCTTGGAGATGTCTTTGATAGATTCGCACATGTGATGAAAGATGTAACCAGGAAGATTTAATCTTTGATCAGTTATAAGAAACCAGATAAATAACTTGTGATCCCAGGAAATTTGATCAGAACTTCCTTCTTGAGGAATTAAACAGCCAATAAAAATTTTGAATAGTAGTTTATACTCCAGATGCATGTTCTTCACTTTACCAAAGTCGCTTTTCTTTTTGAACAAAACATCCTTAATTTCTTTATCATAAGTTCCTCCATCCTTTCTGTCGTGAATCAACAACCATTTGTTTTTAGCTCTCATTAACTTAGAAATGTGTTCTTGAGTAATGGTAACATCCATACCCATTACAGCAGGTCTAATTTATTTGCACTTGAACTCCTTTAAACCCATTTCAGTTCTGGTTTTTCCTTTCAATTTCTTGTTGTTTGTTATAGCAATTCTTTCTTCAGTCTGAGCAGAGAACTCATCATATACTTCAGCTCTGACCCATAAATCCTTAACCAGTAATGGATAAGTAGGTTCATTCAATATGTTGAAGTAGTTCATCCAACCTTGAAACTCAAAGTAATTTTTCAGGATACAACCGTTTGCAGTAAAGCTCTCGAAATCGATAATTTTCCCAATAAGAAGCTTAAGATCATCCTAATTTAGCGAAGAAGTCTTTGGTTTGATCTTAAGGATTTGCATGGAACCAATGTTTAGAGGATTATCAGACGAAGATGCCATAGGAAGGGTAAAGGATTTTTCTAGGGGCTTTCAGTTAAGGCACAAGAGTAGAGTGAAAGAGGTTGTGTGTGTTGAGAGGGTGTTGCAATAAATAAAATACATTAATGACGATTAAGCACATAGGAAAAGAGAAAAATTAAATTCTTTTCAAATTCAAGTAATAAGCGTAAGGAGAACAGTTTATGCATGTGTAAAGTGCGATACAGGTGTCACGACAAATTCATCCAAAAGTAAGAAGGAACACAACCCACATAACACTACTTTTCGTAAGAATCTGAATTAGCCAAATTTTCAGAAACTATCTTGGAACAAGACTTTTCTTTATCAAGAATTTTGACAAAGACAATTTCTGACAAATGTTCAGATTAAGATTCTTAAAAAAAGCTTTCTATAAGAGTGCTAGGAAGAAATATAATTATACAGAGAAAACAAATATCCAAGACACGGGTTCTGAAGGATCTGAGAGAAAATACATCAGAATAAAAATACAAATACACAAAATGATAAAAAGATAAATTATAACTTATCTGGATATATCTCTGATCCTGGGACTGAAGTTAGTTTTGACGAGGAGCATGTGATAGGTCCAGTAGCCAGTAAGTTGAACCCAAGGGCTTTTCGTAGTATCATTTGATCTTGAGACCCGTTGTTCAGGTCGATAACTAGGTTCAAAAAATCCCCTTGAATTCATACTGGAATGAAAAGTACATTCTTCCACAAGATCTTTGTCTGCACCACTGTGAAGTGTTATGCACAAACCAGGCTCTGATACCAATTGAAGGTGGGAAAATACACAAGAAGGGGGGTTGAATTGTTTGAGGAAAAAATTGCAGATCTGTTTCTCGCTTCTTCCAATGTTCATAAGAGAGATGTGATTCTAAATAGACGTTCAGAATCAGATCACGAATGTAGCGGAACTGAAGCCAGACACAAAGTAAACAGTACACGAAAATAGCAAATTTATACTGGTTCTTCTCCCAACTGGGAGTACTCCAGTCCCCTTGCCTAGCAAGAGATTTTTACTATAATCAATGCTTGAGTGCACTTGCTTATGTATTTAAACATAAGACTTTTTACAACACTGACTTACAATAAGAACCAATTATGTTTAATGAGATCCTGATTAAAACAGTCTTTCTCTTAGAGCTCGAGTCTAAGACTTCACCCGCTCAATCAGCTCCTGATTGAGGCTTCTCTTGCTTAGACCACCTGCCTAAGACTTTTCCTTGCTTAGATCTCGTGTATAAGACTTTACCTTGCTTAGAGCTCGTGTCTAAGACTTTACCTTTCTTAGAGCTCGTGTCTAAGACTTTACCTTACTTAGAGCTCGCGTCTAAGACTTTACCTTTCTTAGAGCTCATGTCTAAGACTTTACCTTGCTTAGAGATCGTGTCTAAGACTTTACCTTGCATAGAGCTCGTGTCTAATACTTCTTTGCTCAGACCTCCTATCCAAGACTTTGGCTTTGCTTAGAGCTCATGTCTAAGACTTCTTTTCTTAGACCTCCTGTCCAAGACTTTGACTTTGCTTAGAGCTCATGTCAAAAACTTCTTTGCTCAGACCTCCTGTCCAAGACTTTGGCTTTGCTTAGAGCTCGTGTCTAAGACTTCTTTTCTCAGACCTCCTGTCCAAGACTTTAGATTTACTTAGAGCTCATGTCTAAGACTTCTTTGATCAGACCTCCTGTCCAAGACTTTGCCTTTGCTTAAGAACACCATATTCATAAGAAAGGGGAACAAGGTGTATCATCTTCAGAGAGATGATTCTATCAAATATGTTAAGTACTTAAGGATTTCCTGGATATTTAGTATTTTTAGGAAATCCTTAAGTCTTATTACATTTTACGACAGCAACAGTGGGTTCTGCATATACACAAGTAATGATCACTATTTATAGTTTCTTCTTCAATCAGACAGAGGTGATGAACACCTCTATCCTTTTAGTAGAACTTCCGACTTCTTAAATAGTAGTTTTTTGGGAACTAGCCCTTGAAGGATGAATGATCAGAAGGTACTTTGATCTCTTTTTTGGTACAGGAGGTGAACTCTTTAACCACTGAATTTTCAGAGGAAACTTGTACTTAAAGAGTTGTTGGGAGAGATTATCCATAAAGTATGTCAATACTTCTCGAGCCTTGTGATTGTAGACTGTAACTACCAAGTTGATTGGACATGTTTGTACTTTTTCTTTAGTACAGGTAATCATGAATATTGTCACAGATTCTGAATCCCTTATCAGAGGCTAATTTCAATTCTGAGAGTAGAATTAGGGGTGTGCATGGTTTTAAAACCAAACCAAACCGAACCAAATATATAATTCAGTTTGGTTTTAAAAACCACTTTAATTAAACCAGTTAATTTTTTTAAAATTGGTTTTTATTTGGTTCAGTCCGGTTTAAAACCGGTTTATATTAATATCCAGTTTTTCACTTGAACCAATTTAAAACCAGATTTTTCATAAAACCAATTTGTAATCAGAATTTTTCCAATTTTATAGTGACTTCATAAAACCAATGGCTATCCATATTATGAGACTGATATGCTTGTTTTAAATCCTTAAATTTGTGTTTCCATGGATTATTCATTTGCCGGCAAAACTATTCTAATGACATACATATTAATTGTTATCCGGTAATGAAACATAGTAATCCAATTTTTAATAGTTCTATGTACCAATTATAAAATTTGTTACTGGGACATAGAACTGAGACTTTCTGTAGTAAAATAATATGGTGCATAGTAATCCAATTATATAATGAAACATAAAAAAAACAAATATATAAATTTAACACATAGTAAAATTTGGATATCCAATAACTAAACATATGGTTACCGGTTTATATTTGGATAATAAAATGGATAACCGAATTTATATTTTGACATTTGGTTTGGATTTTTAAAAGTGGAACAATTTGGATACCAATTTGGTTAAGCATAACCGTTTTTTTTGCACACCCCTAAGTAGAATTAATGAGATGCTTTGTCCGATGCTAAGATAATCAACATCAGAATCCATTCCAGAAAATAGCTTGATAATACATTCTTCTTTGTAACAGTTGTTCCTTCTCGAGTAAGATTCTTTAGGTATTATGACCTGCACACATAATGAAATATTAAATAACACCATTGTTCTTTTAATACTGATGTTATCATCAAAACCAAAGTGGAAATCATCAGGAGCAAATTTTGCTTTATCAGATTTAGCCAATAAATTGATGTTATTCAAATTAAAATAGAATAAAAGGAATTGATTCCATGAAGAACTTAGATCATCGAACCACATTCTATATGTCAAAGAGCGAAAAATGAATGATGAGTCGCATGCAATATGAAAAATAGTAGTTTGTTTAAGTTGGTTTTCAAGAATAGTTTAATTTTCAGATAATATACTTCTTCATTAATTTGAATGATTGTATTTCTTTAGTTAGGTGTCTGAAAAAACAAGCAATTTACATATTATATAATAAACTCTGCGTACTTTCAATTACGGTTGTATATTTTATCCGTGATGAAATGTTATTTACAATGATTTCTATAAACGAGAATAAATTGCAAATATTTTTATAAACAGGAAAAATTCAACTATTGATACAATTATTTCTATAAACGGGAATAAGTTACAATAACATTTATAAATGAGAAATTCAAATTTGATAAACGATTATATATTGTAACTATATGAATACGTGTAATGTAAACCCATACGTGAGGCGTGCAGTCCATTGCACTGCCTTAAAATGATAAATACTACATACTACATAGCTTCTCTACCAATCAATATGATGTACAATATATTTTATTCATTTGAGTATAGCACACAGAGCTGGGTTTACATCAGAATTAGATGCAAATTTATACCGTGTAATGATCTACTATAAAGAGATTGAAATATAACCTATTTTAGTAATTAGTGATTAGTTATTTTATTAAGGGTTAAATATGTTTTTGGTCCCTATAAAATTATCAAATTATATTTTTGGTCCCTATAAAAAAAATAGCGTGTTTTGATCCTACAAAATAATTATGCACTTAGTTTTAGTCCATATTGTTAAACCAATGTGTATTTTTGAATGATTATTTTGCAGATATGTTTAGAATGTTATAAAAAGTTCTTTGAAAAAAAAAAGAACTCAAAATTTGATTTAAAATCCGAAATTTTTATTACTTTGTTCATTATTTTTTAAAATTTTAAAAATTCATATTTAATTCTTCTCATTTAAAAAAATTATATAATTTGGTAAAGAAATATTTTATAGTATGTTGAACACGTATGAAAAAAATTATTCAAAAATTTAAAAGTTTAGGGGTAATTAAATAGTTTTCAAAATTTTAGAAATTAGCAAGGACTAAAACTGCATGTATAAAATTTTTGTAGGGACCAAAATATGTCATTTTTTTATAGGACTAAAAATGAAATGTGAGATATTTATAGGGATCACAAACATATTTAACCCTTTTATTAATTTAATATGTAGTATTAAAAAGAACATTTCTCGCTTTTTTATTTTTCTTTTTAACAAAATTTTCAATATCTATTTTTGTTTTTTATTTATTATTGAAGAATATTTATGGTAGCAAACAAGTCGAACAATACATTTAAATTAATTAAGAACATAATTTTGGTGTGGTTATGTGACGCTTTATTATCTTTTATACCATTATCTACTATTCAGTTTTTATTTTAAATTTTAACTTCTCTTTTTAAGAGATGGTGATTATGTGACAGTTTATTATCTTTTATACTATTATCTATTACTATTATTTTATAAATAATAAATAATAAAATGAAAATTAAATAAAAATAATAATACAATTTATATTTTACATATATATTATAAAAAACGGACAGACGGGCACGTCTGGACGCTTAATAAAATAAAAACTATTAAAATTATTAGATTATATTTTTACTCATTATGAAATTTATATTACTTTATGGATATCATTATTTGCCAATAAAATATTTTTTATAAACATAATTAAATATGATTCTTACTTGAAATAAAATATATTTTGTAATTATTTAAATTTTATAGAAAGGTTAATAAAACAAAATAAAATCAGAAGAGATTTTGTAATTTTTTTAAACTTATAAAATTTCTAAAACAAAAATAAAAAATCTTTAAAAAAATGAAAATTATAGTTATGAATAAATAATGATAAAGAGTAATCATTAAAAAAATAATGATAAATGGTAATAATTTATTGATACAATCATTTTTAGAAACGGAACAAATTACAAATATTTTATAAATGGGAAAAAATTACAAAAATTACTGATAAATCAGCAAAGTCTATCGTAAATACAATTATTTTTATTAACAAGAATAAATTATAAATATTTTTATATGTGGTTATAAATTATAAATATTTTTATAAACGGGAAAAATTCTATTATTGATACTATTATTTTATAAACCCAATAAATCATCAATATTCATGTTGTTGTTGGATCAATAATTCTATATTTTTAATTTTATTAATATTTAGAATATGAAAAAAAAAAGTAATAATATTCATGTTGTCTTTTTTTCAAGAATAATTCTCTACTTTTAATTTTATTAATATTTTAAATCTAAAGAAAAAAAAATTAATTTAACAAGCGATATTTTGCAAATAAACGGAATCCGTTCCTACCAGTTACCTATAAAAAAAGGGTTAATAATCATTTTGCTTTCCTGCCATATAGGCGCTTTTCAAAAAACCCTCTATAAAAAAAATTGCAAAAAATACTCAAACATTTGAAGATTCTCTCAATTTTGACTTTCATTACATTCAGTCACCAAAAATGCTGATGTGCCAGCGTTTTTTTTTTATTTTTTGTGATGTGGAAGGGCATCTTGGGTTTTTATTTTTATTTTGATTTATTTAAATGCCACGTTGGCATTTTGTTTTTCATTTATTTTTTGTTTAATTTTAAAAATATGTTAAATGTTCAAAATATGTTAAAGATGAGAATAGAAACCATAACCTCACATTACCAACCAACACTCATTACCACTAGACTATGTTATGTTTCATGGTACTATTTACAACTATAAAATACATAATAAATAATTACTTAGTTAATAATTTTAACTAAACTAAAATCTTTTAAACCATTTTTATTAAACTGTTTAATCCTTTATCTTAATATTCTGTAACATTTTAATTAGATTAAATAGATTAAATTAATATTAATATTAAAATATAATAATTAAATAGATTAAATAGTTTAATAAAATAGAATAGTTTAATAAAATAGTCTAATTAATTAATATTTATAATAAAATAGTTTAGATTAAATATTAATATTACTAAATTAAATTATTAACATTATTACTGTAGCTTTTATAATTTATTATCACGTTATTACTAAATTAAATATTAATATTACTAAATTACTGTAGCTTTTAGTAATTTATTAACGTTATTACTGTAGTTTTTAGTAATTTATTAACAATATTACTAAATTAAATATTAATATTTCTAAATTAAATTAAATAATTTAGATTAAAATAGTTTAAATAATTTTTACAGTAAATAATTAGTATAAATTAATATATTATAATTTATTATAATGTTATTAATAAATTAAATAATTTAGATTAAAATTGTTTAAATAATATTTACAGTAAATAATTGGTATAAATTAATATATTATAATTTATTATAACGTTATTAATGAATTAAATTCTTACGTTTTAACGTATACATTTTAATATATAACGTTATTAATAAACTAGAGTTATTAATAAAATAATATTAAAATAATTTTGAAATAAATTAGTTTATTAATTTCTAAATTAATAAATATTGTAGTCAAATTTAATAGTTTAGTTTAAATAATCTGTAACTAAATTATATAAAATAGTTTAAATTATACAGTTTTATTAAATATATAGTTTATATAGTATAAATAATACTGTAACTAAATAGTTTAGTTTATTTAGTTTATATAGTTTATATAATTAAAAACGAAATTAAAAATAAAAATACACTAATTTGAAAAATTAATAATTGTAGTATTTTAATAAACTAAAATTGCTACAGTATATTTAACATTAAAAAAAATTAAAACTAAATATATTATTTAGTTATAATATATTAACATCAATTAAAGATTAAAAAAAAGCGAAAAATATGTATTAACATCAATTAATGGAAACAAAATTATATCATGAACATTCTAAATAGATTTTAGTTAATTAAAAATTATTAACTAATTAATTATGATTTATGTATATTATAGATTTAATAAATTACTAGCTCAGGTCTTTTTATAAGAACATTTCACTTTTTTAGATTTATTAAAAAATTAATGTATGTGGTCTATAATACAGACCAAATACATTAATTATTTACTGATTCTAGAAATGTGAAGTGTTCCTTATAAAAAGGACATGTGCAAATAGTACCATGAGTGTTCCTTATAAAAAGGGACCTGTGCAAATAGTACCATGAAACATAACATAGTCTAGTGGTATTGAGTGTTGGTTGGTGATGGGTTTTATTCCCATCTCCAACATATTTTGAACATTTACCATATTTTTAAAAATAAATCAAAAATAAATGAAATGCCAACGTGACATTTAAATAAATCAAAATAAAAATAAAAAGCCAACATGGCCTTCCATATCACAAAAATTAAATAAAAAATGCTGTCACATCAGTTTTTTTGGTGACTGGATGTGATAAATGTTAAAATTGAGAAAATCTTCAAATATTAGGGTAATTTTTACAAGTTTTTTTTTATATGGAAGTTTTTCGAAAAACACCTATATGACAGAGGCAAAATGACTATTAGTTCTAAAAAAATCATCACAAAAAATTAGTCCCACGTGGGTCAATGATTGCTAAAGTAACTTATTAGATTTTAATAGTTGGATCTAAATAGAATCAACGAATTTTAATTAGTATTTAAAGTAGGGTTATGCTAACTTGTGCCCTTGGGGCACAAGTTAAAAAATCCACAAATAGAAAACTCGTATTGGAAATGACAATAAAATTATTAATTATAAACTTGTATTAAATTTAAAATACAATTTTTAATAAATTTTTACTATATTTATCTTTTAACTTGTACTCCAAAGACACAAGTTAGCATTATCCTATAAAGTATGCACGTAAAAAGTGATAGTAAAATCAATGTATTTATTGTATTATTTTATCTTAATGAAAGCCATAAATATAATAAATGTACATTAACATTTTATTAGATTTAGTGATGCTACATTCCGCAGCAACATTTTGTTCCTTCACAGCCGTCACCGAAACCGATACCAAGTTGATCACATCTATCCAAACAAGCTTGATTATTATTTGGACATAACTCGAAATCTTGACAGAAAAAGGGAGTTATACGTGTTTCACCTGCATTCCATAAAGCATTATAGAATATGTGTAAATAATTATTAAAACAAATATTACTTTCTCCGTCTCAAAATAAAAGTTTTTTAAAGTTGTTTTACATAAATTAAGAAAAGTAATGATGGATTAATTAAATATAACAATTTTATAAAATTATCCTTAATTACCATTGGTTGTCATAAATGTGTAATGTGATGTATTGTCTTAAAAGTTGTGTAGATAATAATTATTAGGGATAAAGTTGATAAAAATTAATGATTGCTGCATTAAAAACGTAAAATGACTTTTATTTTGAGACAAAATTTTTTTGACTAAAAAGACTCTTATTTTGAGACAGAGGAAGTATACAAAACCAGACATGTATTATAGAATTTAAAATAAACTAGAAAACTTGTAAATTTAATACCTGAAGTCAAAATGGAAGCAATGCATAAAAATATTGCAATGAAAAAAAACATCTTGATGCAGGTAGCCATGTTCTTGTGGATGATCAAGTTCTTGTGGGTGAACAACAAACAATAAGGGGCTATTTATTGAGACAAGTAGGGAGAGGTTATTAGTTTTAAAATAAATTGAAAAAAAAAAGCAGTTATTAAGCATATACTATTTTATTAATTTGTGTATATAATTGTAAATTATATTAATAAATGCACTAAGTTTAGTAAGAAAATAATAATTTAATTACTATTGCAATTAATGCAAGATATGATAGAGTCGAAAATAAGTAGTTTTTGACCATTTCTTAATACACCATCCAAGTTTCTTATACACCACGTGAAATTTCGTTTTTGCCCCCTGATTTCGGATGAGCACATTCGGACGCACCGTTTTTTTTAAAAACGCTGATGTGTTCCGGATGTGCACATCCGGAAACATAGTATAGCTTTTGATCGTGAAGGCTGAATCAGATCCTGTAGAAGTGGCCACCAAGTGCGTCTGAGATGCTGGTCGTGTGGAGAGGAGGGGGTGTACCTGCAAGGTACTCCGACGCTCAAGTAAGAAAGGGTCAGAGAAAAGGGGCAAGTACAAAGTATTAGTTCGTAGGGTGAATATTCCATACCTGACCCTCTCAAGCGAGAGGGTTTATATAGAGCCCCCAGCGCGTGATCAACAGTCCTATTTTCGGAGCGAAATAACCGTTTTTTCGAAGAATAGGTAACTGCCCAAACTAGTCGTTATGTCGGGCAGGAGTGCCCAAAACTAGCCGTTATGTCGGGCATAAGCGTAGTTTCGGACACCTGCCCTTAACAAAATTTTCAATATCTATTTTAGTTTTTTATTATTATTGAAGAATATTTATGGTAACAAACAAGTCAAACAATACATATTAAATTAATTAAGATTAGTTTATATTATCCATTGCAATTAAACTAATTGATATTATCTATACCTATATATAAAAGCAAAACATGATTTTTGTGTAGCTTTTTTCCTTTCAAATATACTCTTTTCAATTTTTATTTTTTTTAACAAATGGTGGTTATGTGACGGTTTATTATCTTTTATACTATTATTTTATAAATAATAAATAATAAAATAAAAATTAAATAAAAATAATAATACAATTTATAATTTACGTATATATTATAAAAAAGACGGCACGTCCGGATGCTTAATAAAACAAAAACTATTAAAATTATTAGGCTATATTTTTACTCATTATGAAATTTATATTACTTTATGGATATCATTATTTGCCAATAAAATATCTTTTATAAACATAATTAAATATGATTCTTACTTGAAATAAAATATTAAACTTTAGAAAAAGGTTAATAAAACAAAAAAAAAAGAATCTTTAAAAAAATGACAAATTATAATTATGCAAAAATAATGATAAATAGTAATCATTAAAAAAATAATGATAAATGGTAATAATTTATTGATACAATCATTTTTAAAAATAGAATAAATCATCAATATTCATGTTGTTGTTGGATCAATAATTCTATATTTTTAATTTTATTAATATTTAGAATATGAAAAAAGTAATAATATTCATGTTGTCTTTTTTTCAAGAATAATTCTATATTTTTAATTTTATTAATATTTAAAATTTAAAGAAAATAATTAATTTAACCAGCAATATTTCGCAAACAGACGAATTCTGTGCGACAGAACTGGTTTCCTACCAGTTACCTATTAAAAAAAATCATCACAAGAAATTAGTCCCACGTGGGTCACATGATTACTAAAGTAATTTATTAGATTTTAATAGTTGGATCTAAATAGAATCAACGAATTTTAATTAGTATTTAAAGTATGCACGTAAAAACAGATAGTAAAATCAATGTATTTATTGTATTATTTTATCTTAATGAAAGCCATAAATTGTACATTAACATTTTATTAGATTTAGTGATGCTACATTCCGCAGCAACATTTTGTTCCTTCACAGCCGTCACCGAAACCGATACCAAGTTGATCACATCTATCCAAACAAGCTTGATTATTATTTGGACATAACTCGAAATCTTGACAGAAAAAGGGGGTTATACGTGTTTCACCTGCATTCCATAAAGCATTATAGAATATGTGTAAATAATTATTAAAACAAATATTATACAAAACCAGACATGAATTATAGAATTTAAAATAAACTAGAAAACTTGTAAATTTAATACCTGAAGTCAAAATGGAAGCAATGCATAAAAATATTGCAATGAAAAAAAAACATCTTGATGCAGGTAGCCATGTTCTTGTGGATGATCAAGTTCTTGTGGGTGAACAACAAACAATAAGGGGCAATTTATTGAGACAAGTAGGGAGAGGTTATTAGTTTTAAAATAAATTGAAAAAAAAAGCAGTTATTAAGTATATACTATTTTATTAATTTGTGTACATAATTATAAATTATATTAATAAATGCACTAAGTTTAGTAAAAAAATAATAATTTCGTTACTATTGCAATTAATTATGCAAGATATGATAGAGTCGAAAATAAGTAGTTTTTTTTTGTTTACAAGTTAGAAAATAAAGAGCTGTATAAAGATAAAATGTTAGACTGACAAGATGTCATATATTGTGATTGATGCATATATGAAAAGAAATCGTATATTATTATTATATCATGCTAACGAATATTTTAGGATACTCTTTAATGGTTAAAAATTTATAATTTTTAAAAAAACAATTATATTAATTTCTAAATATTTTCATAAAAACATACCTTAAACATACTATTTTAAACTCCATTAAGTAATTAATTTTAATTATTTTTATCAAAAACTTATGAGTAAATAAATAATTTTTTATAAAGGATGAGTGAGGTAGCTAAACTTTGCAAGTTGAAATAATGGAAATATAATATATAATATATATATATATATATATATATATATATATATATATATATATATATATATATATATATATATATATATTGATCGTGAATGCTGGATCAGATCCTGTAGAATTAGGCCACCAAGTGCGTCAGGGATGCTGGTCGTATAGAGAGGAGGAGGGGGTGTACCTGCAAGACACTCTGACGCTCAAGTAAGTAAAGGTCAGAGAAAAAGGGGCAAGTACAAAGAGTGAATTCTTAGGGTGAATATTGGATACCTGACCCTCTCAAGCGAGAGGGTTTATATAGAGCCCCCAGCGCGTGGCCAACGGTCCTATTTTCGGGGCGAAATAATCGTTTTCCCCAAAGAATAGGTAACTGCCCAAACTAGCCGTTATGTCGGGCAGGTGCCCGAAACTAGCCGTTATGTCAGGCATAAACGCAGTCTCGGGCACCTGTCCTTTGTTGTTCGGGCAGCGAGGAAGCCGTGCGTAACGGGCAGTAAATCTGGGGAGGAACTTTGCATTCCTTGCCCGGTTGGAGGGGCAGAAAGGTCACTTTTGCCCCTCAGTGGATTGGACTTGGCAATTTGGGCCGCTCTGGAGCAGGGGCGGATTGGGCCAATTTCAGCCATTGGTCCAGTCCAGAACAGGAGCCCCCCAAGTCGTTGCTCCCGGGCATGTGAGTGATGACTTAAGGACTGCTCGTGCTCCGGGGACCTAGCGTAGGGTCGTCGTTTGGAGACGAGGAAGATTGTCTCGAAGTGCTCGTGGCTCTCTGTGTCCGTGATATTCGTGGTCGTGACCCTATTGCCCGGTATTCGGGGAGATTAAGCGTCAGACAGAATGGGAAATGTTGGGTTGCCACGTGTGCTTCGAGCCCTGCGTAGCAGTTAATAGGTAATGATGGCTAGTGGGTAGTCATTATGGCCTACGGGCGCGTGTGTGCATGTGCCCCTCAGTATAAAAGGGGGAAGATTATCCTATTTTGCACTTTTTCTTTCTGATTTCTCTTCGCCTCTTCTGCGTTCTTGCCCGTCACCGTCTTCAGTGCTTCCGACCACCGTGCCAAGCTTTGAGCAATCTCTTTCTTCTACTCAAATCAAGTAAGTTTTCTGATTTGTAGCTTGTTTTACTTCCTTTCATTGTTAGTGGTAGATTGCATGCGGTTAGGGTTAGCTTTGGGTGATAAAATAGGTAGATTTCAGGCGAGTGTTGGTGGTGGACGGTGGTTCTGCCATTTTGCTGCCTCTAGCACTTCGCCGGAGTAGGTAGTTCGTTCGGCGAGTATGATGGTCCACGTCGTGGTTGCGGTAGTTGTACGTGCGTGGCCACCGTGTCTGATCATCTTCTGATGGAGCGATGAAATTTCTGGTAGACGTTTCCAGATTCCGGTGAAGCTTTGCGGTTTCTGGTGGAGCTTCAAATGGATTCTGGGCACGAGTGCGGGGAGGTTCCTCGCAGGAATATGGTATGTCTCGGGCATCTCCTCGCGGGGAGGTTTTTCATTTGATGTTGGGGCTTAGGTCGGGGACGTTGTCCTTAGCCTTTTGCGCACCCTTTCACTTGACTTGGCAGTGGAAGGGTGGATTTGATTTCCTGTCGAATTCACTGTCTTTCTCTGCTTTTTCAGGTGATCGTAATGGCGATGGGGCCAGATAGAGAAGTCATTCTAGACACGTCCGAGGAGGAAACTGGCTCCGAGGAGAATAGTAGCTCGACGGCCTCGAGCTCTGCGGCTTCGAGCTCGACAACATCGAGCTCCTCGAGCAATGTCGGGGAGGAAGAAGAATTGGATGTCATGGAGGAAGATGTTGAAGGATTCTATGCGGAAGAATGGGAGGTGGCCGAACCTTCCGAGTATATTTCCACGTTCGCGAAGTCTTTGGCGGACGTTTTTACGGAGGTAGGACCAGAAGGGGAGTGGAAGGTGCACTTCCCTACCTTGGACGAGCGGGTCTGCTCGGATTTTGGAGACCGCTTTACGATGTACGAGTATGCCTTCAAAGAGTTGGGACTGAGGCTGCCTTTCACTGATTTCCAGCGGTCGGTGTTCGATCATCTGAAGTTGGCGCCCTCTCAACTTCACCCTAGTTCGCTGGCCTTCATCCGGGCCTTTGAATTGGTGTGCGAGCATCTCGCTCTGGGGACTACTCTCCCTCTGTTTTTCGCTGTTTTCCATCTTCAAAGGCAGCTGGCGGGGAAGAAGTACGGATGGGTTTCCTTGAAGCAGCCCAAAAAGTTATTTAAGTCGTTCTTGGAGTCAATTTGAACGTTCAAAGGACGGTATTTCATCGTGGAACCCGTGTCCGAGGTTGCCCAGGATAGCACATATGTCTGGGAGATAGAGGTCGACGAAGATGGGAATGAGCTCCTCAATGATGAAGGAAAGTATATTGGGCGGAGGCTGTACATGTTTCCCATCCGCTGGGCACCCGACCATTTCTCCAAGAAGCCCAGCGCTTATGTCTTCGAGCCGAGCGAGCTGCGCGGGCAGGACTCCGTGGCTTACGAGAAGCTGGTGAACTGGGTCAACTCCTTCAGTCTTGCAAGTTGCTGGACGAGCAAGGGCAACCCTATCTTCGAGGAGGATGGGAGCCAGAGAGTTGAGCGCAGATTCGTCAATGTTAAGGCACTGCTGGAGTGCAAGACTGTCGCGGATGCTGAGAAGCTGCTCGGTAGTCTTGGTTATTTAGATTTTGTTTGTGTTATCTCTTTTCCACGTAGCTAACGTGCTCGTCTTTTCATTTGTGCAGCTGAGATGCCTCAAGCTCGCGATCGCGTGGTGAGGAATGTTATGGCGAGGATTAAAGCTGAAACGGATCCTCCTAAGACCAGGCCTGTTGGTGTTTGTGCTCCTCCCCTTGTTCAAACTGTCGTGGAGACCTCTTCTTCTCCCTCTCCTACTCCGCGGGGATCACCACTACCTTTGATCGGGCGGGCAAAGCGGCCAAGGACATTAGATGTTGTGGACCTTACCCATGTGCCGGAGAAGGGGAAGTTTGAGTTACCTCCGTGCATCCTTGACAGGAGATTCTTTGAAGGTAACTCTCTGGTCGTCTCTCGGGCGGAATCCCTTTGCTTGGAAGGCATGGATCGCCCGAGCAAGAGGGCGCTGGTGGCCCAGGATGCTTCTGCCCTGGTCAGAATGTTGGAGATGGCTGCTGTCTACGCCGAAGGGGATTCTACGCTTGAGTCTGAACTCAACGCTTCCCTGGCTTCTGAGGCAGCCCTCAAGGAGGAAGTTAAGAGTGCTCGTGAAGCTCGGAAGAAGGCCGAAGAGGAGGCGGCTAGGTTGAAAGAGGATGTCACCAAGCTGGCGGCGGAGAAAAATGCTGTCGAGAAGCTGAACAAAGAGTTGATGGCGGCCAGTGCCCCGGGTGCCGACGAACCGGATGAGATAAAAGAGTTGAAGATTAGGGCTGAGCTGGTCGCCCGTATCCTGCTGGCCGAGGATGACGGTATCGCCGTGGCAGTGGAGTCTTTCGAAAGCGACGTGGCTCAATTGCGGGTGGTGAACCCTGGGCTTGAGATCTCGACCGAGGGCACTCACTATCTTGCGCGCGTTGAGGATGGTCGCATCGTCTTACCCGCATGCCTTGTTCTAGATACCTCCGAGGCCCAATCTGAGGACCAGCTCGAGGAGGACCAGAAACCTGAGCAGGTGTCAGTCGAGCAAGCGGATGAATGAGGAGTGTTGTTATTTTGATGTTGTTGTATCTTGTCCAGCCTACGCGCCGTTGAATTATTTGTAATTTTATTTTTAGGGGCATGGTCCCGTTTTATGTAATAACGCACAATCGTGGCCCTTGTGGCCATCTGTTATGTTAATTATATTTATGTCTTTTTCGCGTGCATGATCTTACTTGCGTTTATTTTTGCTAAGTGTTGTATGCATGCTTGTTGTGGGCGTATGTCTGCCCGTGTTTGGGAGCTTTTGACTTGTGCAGGGGGATTGCTCGATGTAGATGTGTTCGACAGTGTGGGGAACTGGTCGAACGACGGGGGAATATCCTGGCTGGGGAGCGGAGCTCAAGTCGCGTTTGAGGCCTGAGTTCGCGGCGTGAACGTCCCATCGCGAGCTGGGGTTCTGCCAATCATGGTACTTTGACGACGGGGATGCTCGATCGAGGACCGCTGTCGAGCAACTACCCAGCTCGTTACTGAGCGGGGTTGTGCTTTAATCGTATGCGACGCTTGTACCTAGACGCGCATAGTGGTCGGTAGTTGACGTTCGTCGTTGCGACGAGTCGAACCGACGATTTAGCTGTAGTATTGTTTTAGCTTTTCGGCGTTCCATGGTCGAGCGAGTTCTTCCCCAGTGAGATGTTCTAGGTAGTAGGCCCCATTTTCCGTTTTTGCCCGGATGCGATAGGGTCCCTCCCAATTGGCTGCTAGCTTGCCTTCGCGAGAGTCTTTGTGGTTTCTTCTTAGGACAAGGCTTCCCAGGTCGAACTCTCGTTGTATCACTTTGGTGTTGTGCCTGATGGTGATCTTTTGTTTCAGTGAGGCCTTGCGGAGAGCTGCCCCGGTTCTAATTTCCTCGACGAGGTCGAGCTCTTCCCTTAGAGATTCGTCGTTCATTTACTCGTCTAGGGGCGACTCTGTCCGCCTAGAGGGTACGTGAACTTCGACGGGAGTTACAGCCTCGGTTCCTTATGCTAAACGGAAAGGTGTTTCCCCGGTCGTTGAATGGGGAGTTGTACGGTAAGCCCAGAGCACGCTGTGTAGCTCCTCGACCCACGCCTTCTTTGTTTCATCTAGCCTTCGCTTGAGGCCTCGAAGGATGACTCGGTTAGCTGCCTCAGCCTGCCCGTTTGTTTGGGGGTGTTCGACGGACGCGAAGTGTTGCTTCGTGCCTAGTGGGCGACGAAGTCCTGAAACTTCTTGTCCATGAACTGCGTCCCGTTGTCTGTTACTATCGCTTGGGGAATACCAAAACGTGCAAGGATGTTTCGTTTGTAGAAACGCAGGATGTTAAGGGCAGTTATTTTGGCTAGAGGTTCTGCTTCTATCCACTTTGTGAAATAATCCACGCCCACTATAAGGTACTTGTTCTGACTTGATCCTACTACGAAGGGTCCTAGGATGTCTAGGCCCCACCAGGCGAATGGCCACGGGGAGGACATAGTCTTGAGCTCGTTAGGCGGGGCTAGGTGCATGTCCCCGTGCCGTTGGCATTTATCGCACTCTTTACGTGCTCTTTTGCGTCGTTTTGCATAGTCGGCCAATAGTATCCTGCTCGGAGGGCCTTTCGAGCAAGGGACCTTCCGCCGAGATGTTGGGCGTTGATTCCTTCGTGGATTTCACGCAGGATGTGCGTGACCATTTCTTCTTCGACACATTTGAGCAGCGGAATGGAGAATCCCCGTCTGTATAGTTTGTCTTCGACCAGGACATAAGAGCAGGCCCTTCGCCTGACTATGATGGCCTCCTTTGGGTCGGACGGGAGTTCGTCTTTGGCGAGGTAGTTGTAGACTGAGGTCATCCAGCAATTGTTGTCGCCGATCACCTGCACGTCGAGTGTCGGGGAGGCCTTCTCGATGCTGGGTCGAGGAAGTACTTCTTGTATGACGGATTTGTTTCCGCCTTTCTTCTTCGTGCTGGCCAATTTGGACAGCACGTCCGTTCGTACGTTATGTTCGCGGGGAACGTGTTTCACTTCCACTGTTGTGAACTTTGCCATTTCCTTCTTTACCAGGGCCAGGTATTCGGTCAGGTTGTCGTTTTTGGCTTGGTATTCACCTCGGACCTGGAG
The DNA here is from genome assembly GCA_022829125.1 of Lathyrus tuberosus. Lineage (NCBI taxonomy): Eukaryota > Viridiplantae > Streptophyta > Magnoliopsida > Fabales > Fabaceae > Lathyrus > Lathyrus tuberosus. The sequence goes on along the minus strand of JALAZF010000930.1, from coordinate 860,961 downwards.
GGCCACGAGTTGTGAATCCGTGCAAATGACGACTTCTTCTGCTCCCAGGTCCTCGGCAAGGCGTAGCCCAGTGAGGAAGGCTTCGTATTCAGCCTGGTTATTGGAAGTTGGGAAAGACAGTGTGAGTGATACCTCGACGATAGTCCCTTCGTTGCTCTCCAGTATAATGCCCGCGCCGCTGTCTGCCGAGCTTGAGGCGCCGTCGACGAAGATGGTCCACTTGTGTGTCTCGCTCGCGGGGGAGTCCGCAAATGTCATCTCCGCGATGAAATCGTCCAGAGCTTGGGCCTTAAGGGTTTTTCTTCCTTCGTACCGGATGTCAAATTTGGACAGTTCCAGTGACCATTTAAGCATTCTTCCAGCCATATCTGGTCGTCCAAGCCGCTGCTTTATGGGCTGATCTGTTCGAACCACGATCGTGTGGGCTAGGAAGTAGTGCCTTAACCTCCTGGCAGTGTTGATGACGGCCAATGCCACCTTCTCTATCTGCTGGTATCTTAACTCTGGTCCTTGTAGCGCCTTGCTCGTGAAATAAATGGGCTTCTGCCCGTCAGGTGTCTCACGGATGAGAGCGACGCTCACTGCTTCGGCTGCTAAGGCCATGTATAGGTATAGCATTTCGCCATTGTCCGGGCGAGAGAGAACCGGAGGCTCTGAGAGTGCCCGTTTCAGATGGAGAAGGGCCTTGTCGCACTCCTCGATCCATTCGAACGCGGCCTCTTTGCGGAGGAGCTTGAAGAATGGTAGGGCGTGCTGGCCGGACTTGGCCACAAAACGAGATAGGGATGCGAGCATCCCGTTGAGGGACTGAATGGATTTTTTGGACTTGGGCGTAGGAAACTCGGAGAATGCCCGACACTTGTCGGGATTGGCTTCGATTCCTCGTTCCGTCAAGTAGAAGCCGAGGAATTTGCCTGCCCGGACACCGAACGTGCACTTCTCCGGATTGAAGCGCATTTTGTATTTCCTGGCCTGTTCGAAGACCTTTCGCAAGTGGGCGGTATGATCGGTTTCCTCGTGGGACTTTACGATCATGTCGTCCATGTATACTTCGAGCATGTCACCTATTTCTCCCCGAAATACTTTATTCATCATTCGTTGGTATGTTGCTCCGGCGTTCTTCAGGCCGAAGGGCATTACGTTGTAGTAATAATTTCCTGATTCGGTCATGAAGGTCGTGTATTTTTTGTCGGACATTGCCATTGGGATTTGATTATAGCCCGAGTAGGCGTCCATGAATGATAAAAGTTTAAAACCAGCGAAATTATCAACAAGTTTATCAATATTGGGGAGGGGGTAGGCATCCTTCGGGCATGCCTTATTGAGATCGGTATAATCAACGCACATACGCCATTTTCCATTAGATTTTTTGACCAATACAACGTTGGACAGCCAAGTGGTGTACTTGGCTTCCGAAATAAATTTGGCCTCGAGGAGGTCCTTTACAGCTTTTTCAGCAGCCTCCGTTTTCTCCGGAGACTGCTTTCTCCTACGTTGTGCTACGACCTTAATGGTCGGGTCAATGGTCAGCTGGTTACATGCAGTGGACGGGTCTAAACCGGGCATCTCTGCGGCGCTCCAAGCGAAGAGGTCAGCGTTCTCCCAGAGGCATGCTTTGAGCTGCTTCCTCGCGATGTTAGGTAGGTCTGCTCCGATCTTCACTCCCCGTTGGGGATCTTCGCCAAACAGAACTATCTCGAAGTCGCCATCCGGGATTGGGCGCATCGGATGGGAGCTGCTGCTGGATGCTGTAGACGGGCCGGTTGATGATGCTCGTTCCTCCTGATGGTCCTCGGGGAAGCGGCTGTCGAGGTCGATAGAGTCGACTTGGGGCAAAGGCTTGGCTTCCTCGGAGCTGCTTGGCAGCGTTGGCTTGCTCGACACCTTTGGCTTGGGCGCAATGGCGTTGAGTCCCTTTGTGGCTGCTTCGAAACACCGTCGGGCAGCTTCTATATCACCGTGGAGGGTGGCGACCTTCCCTTTCGAAGTGTAATACTTCATCTTCAGGTGGACGATTGAGGGCACTGCTACCAACTCGGCCATAGTTGGCCTTTCGAAAATGCATTGGTAAAGCGACGGGCAGTCGATTACCAGAAACTGCACCTTGATGGATCTGGCCGTCTCAGCTGCGCCGAATGTCACGATCGGCTCCACGTAACCCCACAGCTTTGTTACGGACCCGTTGAATCCCTGCAAGTCGGATCCCACGTAGGGAGTGAGGTGAGATTCGTCCAGCTAAAGTGTTGAGAACAGCTGGGAGTACATGATGTCGACCGAGCTGCCCTGGTCGACAAGTATCCTGCGAACGTCGAAGTTCTCCATCCGGGTCCTGACGAGCAGAGGTATGCTGGAGTTCGGGGACCCGCCGAGGAGTTCCTCCTTGTAAAAGGAGATTGGGACGGAGCCCTTCTGGGCCTGATCAAGCGTCGTCACTTTGTTGCAGCTGGTGTTGATCAGGTGGTCGAACTTCCGTTTCACGGAGCCTATAGTGACTTTGTTGAATCCCCCGCCAGAAATGACCATGGCGGAAGGAAAAGTCTCCCACGGGCTGTGGGCCGCGAAATAAGCAGGGGAGTTGAGCCCGTCTGGGATGTAGAAGTCCTCTGGCCGGGATATGGACATCGCTACCTGTACGTTGGTGTCATCCGAGGAGGGTACTTCTTCCTCGACCTTCTTAGACTCCTGGGCGTCTTGCCGAGGAGTGTCCTTCTTCTTTGCAAACTATTTTAGGTGCCCGTCCCTGATCAGTATCTCGATGGCATCCTTCAAGTGGATGCAGTCCTCTGTAGTATGGCCGTGACTTTTGTGGAAGCGGCAGTACTTTGACTTATCCACGTTTGGTCTGTTCGACAGCTGTTTGGGGAAACAGACCCCGGCTTGTTTGAACTCCGAATTGGCACATTCAGACAGAATCTTTTCCCTGAACACCGTCAGGGGAGTGTAGTCGTGGAAGCGCTCGGAGGGTCCCTTGCTGTCGCAGGAGTCCCTCGGACGGTCCTCGTGTCTTCGCTCACCCCGACGAGATGTCGAGGCTTCCTCTCCTTTGGCGGCCCGGGCATTCTCCTGGCGGCGCGATGCCCGGACGTTGCAGGCCGCAATCTTCTCCTCGTACTGGATATGAGTTTGGGCTTTGAGGAGGAGGGCGTCTAAATTCCTCGGTGGGGCGAGGCCGATGGCTTTAGCGAAATCGGAGTCCGGGAGGACCCCTTGTTCGAGCAGGAACTTCTTCATTTTGTCTTTCGTCGAGACCTGCACTGCTTCCTTGTTGAACCTCTCGATGTATGCTCGGAGAGGTTCGTCTTTCCTATGGATTATGGCTCCGAGGGAGGCCTCAGTTTTGGGGTGGCGGCGAGATGCTGTGAAGTGCCGCGAGAACATCCTGCCGAGCTGTTTCCACGAGGTAATGGACTCCTTAGGCAGTTGTTTATACCATGTCATTGCTCCTTTCCAGAGCGTGGTCGGGAATAGTCTGCATTTGATGGCGCCCCGTATGCCGCGGTAGTCTAAGGGGGCATCGATATTCTCGATGTGCTCATCTGGGTCAGTGGTCCCGTCGTATGTGCCAAGTGACGGGGGTTTCTCCAAGCCTTTCGGGAGACGGGTGGCCAGGATCTCCTGGGACAACGGGCCGCGAGGCTCATCGTCGTCACTGGAACTGGTGTATGATGGTGACCGGACGGGCTGCTCGCGTCGGCGGTTCCTTCGTGGAGAAGGTGAGCGGTCCCTTCGAGGAGAAGGTGAGCGGTCCCTTCGCGGGGAAGGTGAGCGTGTCCGTCTTTTGGACTTGATCGGAGACTCCTCGTTCCTTCGAGTCCTTTTGTGGTCATGAGCGTGCTAGTCGCGCGGGGAGATCTGGTCGCGCTTTCGGGCTACGCGAGGATCTTGCTCGTGGCGCAGTCTTCGGTCGATTTCTCTCTGGGGCTGCGGGCTTCTCGATCGTCGCTGATTTCTCTGCGTAGGAGGGGATCTTGGACGGCGAGACTCTTCCAGTGCCCCGATCCTCTCGTTTTGCTGCAGGATCAGGGTGTTGGTTTTGTTGAGGGCCTCCATGAGGGCTGCCACGGCCGGGTCGGCGCTGGGCGGAACGAGAATGGACTGGAGATCGAGAGAAGGTTGATCGTTGTGGCGATCAGCAGGGGTAGGGGAAGGAGAAGCAGTGGCTCCATCCCTAAGGAAACGGGCATCTCGGAGGAGAGATGATTGGCCGTCAACATCAGATTTGTTGACGGGGAGGATGGTGGAATGAAGAGCATCCTGGGTGCGATCTTGGGAGGCCATGATCGTGATGATGTTTGAAAGTTGTTTTGATCTTCGGTTAAAGAAAGAAGGGGAGAACAAAGTTTCCCACAGACGGCGCCACTGATCGTGAAGGCTGGATCAGATCTTGTAGAATTAGGCCACCAAGTGCGTCAGGGATGCTGGTCGTATGCAGAGGAGGAGGGGGTGTACCTGCAAGGCACTCCGACGCTCAAGTAAGTAAAGGTCAGAGAAAAAGGGGCAAGTACAAAGAGTGAATTCTTAGGGTGAATATTGGATACCCGACCCTCTCAAGCGAGAGGGTTTATATACAGCCCCCAGCGCGTGGCCAACGGTCATATTTTCGGGGAGAAATATCTGTTTTCCCCAAAGAATAGGTAACTGCCCAAACTAGCCGTTATGTCGGGCAGGGTGCCCGAAATTAGCCGTTATGTCGGGCATAAACGCAGTCTCGGGCACCTGTCCTTTGCTGTTCGGGCAGCGAGGAAGCCGTGCGTAACGGGCAGTAAATCCGGGGAGGAACTTTGCATTCTTTGCCCGGTTGGAGGGGCAGAAAGGTCACTTTTACCCCTCAGTGGATTGGACTTGGGCAATTTGGGCCGCTCTGGAGCAAAGGCGGATTGGGCCAATTTCAACCATTGGTCCAGTCCAGAATATATATATATATATATATATATATATATATATATATATATATATATATATATATATATATATATAGGAATCGTATCATATGAGAATGTCATTTTTATGTGAGAACATGAGAATGAATCTGAACCACTAGATTTTAAAATAAATGGTGGATATTATATGTTAGTTTTTTTCTCTCTCCTCCATCATTTATTTTAATAATGGAGGAAAGAGAAAAACAAAAACTACACATAATCTCCACCATTTATTTTAAAATCTAATGATCCAGATTCATTCTCATGTTCTTATATAAAAAAGGCATTCTCGTAGGATATGAACCCTATATATATATATATATATAACATATCATATGAGAATGTCATTTTTATATGAGAACTTGAAAATGAATCTGAACCATTAGATTTTAAAATAAATGGTGGAGATTATGTGTGTCGGATTTTTTTCTCTCTCCTCCATCATTTATTTTAATAATGAAGGAGAGAGAAAATTAAAAATCACACATAATCTCCACCATTTATTTTAAAATCTAATGATTCAGATTCATTATCATGTTTTTACATAAAATGACATTCTCATAAGATATGAACTATATATATATATATATATATATATATATATATATATATATATATATATATATATATATATATATATATATATAAGGATTTGTAAGTAAGTTTTTAATATTTACTCCACGTCTTGACTATTAATTAATTTTTAATTCATGATTAAAAACAATTAGATGTTGAATATCAGGAAACCAATTTATTTTTCTCTCTCCATATTTAATTATTAATTATTATTAAATGGATAAGATATAGAGTAAGTTTTAATCATTTTTCTATCTCCATATTTAATTATTAATTGTTATTAAATGGCAAGATATGGTGTAAGTATTAATAAGTTATTTCTGGAGTAAGAATATCATTTTCGTTTATATATATATATATATATATATATATATATATTCAATTTATATATATTCAATTTATAAAGTATTCCTTAAAAAATTGTACGTTAGATATGTTATTTTAAGAAAAAATTTAGTTTACATATTTTAATTTATATACACTAACTATTAATGAAAAAAAATAAGATAATCATAATTTGGTGAAAGTAGTCCAAGTTAAATTTGTATATTATATCAATTCTAAAGTAATTAATAAACATGATCAAAATTTTTTTTATGAGTCAGTGGTCAAATTTAATAAATATATTCGAAAACTGGTACCTTTTATGAAAAAAGAAAACTCACTTTTTGTGTATATATAAAGAATTAGTTTGTTTTAACATTAAAAAAATATTTTTTTTGGTATTTTAAAATAATTTTTATAAAAACCATTTTTAAAACATTATGGTATTTTAATTTTTTTTTCTAAATTTAAAAACTAATTTTAACATTATAAATATATAACATAAACATATATTATTCATAATCAAAATATAGTTGAAATCGCAATTTAAAAAAAATTGTATCTCAAAAATGATTTTGTATGAAAACATATTTATAATACCTTCAGAATTATGTGAATTTTTGAAATTTCAGTATTTAAAAAAATGTTTCAATCTGGTCGAGTTCTTCTTAGTTTCTGCTTGACTAACATACATTCTTCATTGAGTGGCAACTTGTACACCATGATGTCCGTATTCAACCCAGGCATATCTTGATATGGGCAGACAAATACATTCACGTACTCATGAAATAGCTCTATCAGTTTTGCCTTTTCTGCATCTTGTAAGGGGAACCTATCTTTACTTATTTCTTGTCTTCTCAGTCATAAGGTTGATCACTTCAACTTCTTCCATGTGTGGCTAGATAATCTTTTCTTCCTGTTTGAGAAATATGACTACCTTTTCAGGAAGTTCACAATCTCCTCGCCTTCTTCTTTGGCTTAGTTGATTAGACAATCAAGTCATATGGGACCAGAGCAACATCATTATCAATAGTCTCAGGGGGAGATTTTGCATGTTATGATTTATGCAATCTTTTAGAAAGTGAGTGCGCAAAACATTTCCATTTATCTTGTAAAAAAGTGAAAGAAAAGGAACACAATTGAATGTAAATTGTCATTTTATTCACGATAAACAATATTTAAAACAACGGTGCCCTACAAGCATGTCACTATGCCTTGGGCAAAGCCATGGGTTTTGATAAAAAGCAGTAAATTACGTCTGAATTGGAAATACTTGCGAGATTTTGACTGCGTTCTAATTCTTCACCTGGTGCAGCTTGGCATATCTAGCTAGATGTTACCTCATTGTATGCCGCTTCGTCAATCATTGCTACCTGACCACGAAATATGTGGGCATCACTAGTGAATATCTCTTCCACAGGAGGAATTTTCCCCTTAATTGCTTGATCATCTTTTCCATCGAAGGATGACAGGTATCCCATCCCAAACCGATCCTTTTTTTCAGGGATCTCTACAAGCTTGCCCCAACCTTGGACATACCCTGCTTCCACAAAGGTCTGGCTCCTTCCCAGGAGGTCAAGGTTCAGATTTTGGTCATTCCTCCGTTGGTTGAACGATCACTACACTCATCACTTCCAGAACTTGGAAGGGTGTCTCAGTAGTTTCTCCATCAACTTTGATACATCAAAAGGAAGATAGATGACTGACTAGGATATCCTTTTCCCCACCGATTACAATCATCTTATCTTCAGTGATAAATTTGGGCATCTAGTGTAATGTGGATGTGCTTGCCCCTAGGGCGTGAATCTAGGGCCATCAGAGCAGACAACTTTATGCGAGTTGAATGTCCATCACTTGGAGAGTAATGGTGAAAATGGTTGGACCAATCTTGACTGGAAGGTCCACTTCCCCAATTATAGCTTGCCTTAAGCCATCAAAATATTTCACTATTATAGCACTTGGCTTTATAGCCACTCCTTCCAATGACAGTTTTAATAGAGTAGTTTTTGGAATGACGTTCAAAGAGGATCCCGTGTCAACCAACAGTCTGGACATTAATTTGTCTACACATCTCAATGAAATATGCAGAGCATTTTTATGAGTTCTTCCTTCAGAAGGTAGCTCATCGTCAGTGAAGGTGGTAAGAAACATAAGAAAATAATAATTTTTTTCAAAACCGATTCAAAAAGAAAACACACGAATAACAAAAATAACACATTATCTTTATACTGATTCGTTGTTAACTAAGCTACCTCCAGTCCACCCTACCAAGATGATTTCACCTTCTCAATAAGGACTTAATCCACTATAATCAAACTGATTACAAACACCACAAAGACAATTGTCTTTGTCTTCTCGAGTATACAGACTAGACCCTGGTCACTCAAGGTAAATACTCAAACAGATTTGAGATTTTATAGACAGTGTTTACAATGAATGCTTCTACAAAGCAGATTAACACAATGTTTAAGTATAGTGAAATACTCACACAATACAAACAAAAGTTCTTGGTGTGTTTATACAATATTCACAAGAATAATATTATCAGAGAAAATGCAACAACATGTGAATAGCGTTTTAGATCATTAACCTCATTTATTCTTCCGAATCTTCTTTATATAGCCATGAAAAGATTCGTTGAAGGGTAGAAAAGTAATCTTCCTGAATGAGCTGGCACCTTAAATAACCGTCATCAATGGCGGGAGACAAAATCGTAGAGCATACATGTCCTTACTCCATGAAATCCGCGTAGTGGAATGAATGTTTTAATCTTGTACTGTGTATTATTTATCGCACGTAAAATGGTTTGAACTTATCATCTTATAATCCTCAGAGGCTTCTGTATGTAGTTGTTGAAGCATGTTTAGAAGAATCAAGGGCCTTGTTGAGAATCTTCAGAATTAAAGTCTTCAGAGCCTTGACATTTTTCCTCTGAACCTGGTCTTAAGAATCTTCAGCACTTCGTTCTTCAGAATCTCCATATCTTGAGCGCAGAGTCATGAAGGGGATATAACCCTTATAGGATCTTGAATCAGAAACATGATCAAAGGCTTTAACACAAATGTTCTTCAGAACCGTTTTCTAATAGCTTTCTAGATCTTAATAACTTTTTGTAACACGTTTATTTCTCTTCAGAGACAGAGTGTGTTGATTCTAGAATCTGATGATGTCACTCGAAAATGCTTCAGAGTCATAACCTATATATCAAAAGATACACACTTGACAAAAACCATTAGTATACAAAACTGTTCTTTAAAACTTAATGTATTGTTATCTTCAAATCTAAAGGATTATATAAACATATTTAAACATTTTGAATCAACATGAAAGAGATAACTTCCCTGTTTAGCATAAGCCAGGTTGTTAAAGCTTTCTCTTTAGATCAAATAAGTGATCATAGCTTTCTGATATCTAGTATTAGAGCTTTTCTGTTGTCTAGTATCAGAGCTTTTCCGTTACAAGTGATATTAGAGCAAGGTCATGAGTATCAGAACTTAGTAAAGCATATCACTGATTTGACTTGTCTAGAGTACAGATTTCTGAATTTGTGTGTGTCTGGTTTCAATACATCTGATTTAATGCTTTAGAACCTGAAACACTTGGTCAGAATGATGAACTTTTCAAAGTTCTCAGAAAATTACCAAGTTAAACAGTTTGAACCATGTTTGGGTTTTCATAATGGGAATTAGATACATCAACTTCATTAATCAAAAGATAGGCGAGTACAGAAAGGAAGAAAACATACGAATAGAACAAAGATAATGCAAAGTTATAAAAAAAACTAAGGTTCATAGGTTTTGGGAATCTTGTAGAATCTCTGCAAGCAACCCTTCAATCATTGACGTCCTATCCTTCACTTCTGAGTTCTCTACATCCAGAAACTCAAATTTCTTTAGAACTAAGTCCTCAGAACCCAAATTATCCTTGGTGCCAGAAGTGCTTGCAGCTTCAACATAGGTCTCGGAAAGAACCAAAGAAGTCTGAACTGGGGACCGAGGAGGAATCACTTCTGGTGTTGGGAGAAGAAAAATGGCTAGAACCTTCTGAAATAGAGGTTCAACTATACCAGAGATTCTAGCATTGAAGTTCTCTTAGCTTCATTCAGTCAAGCAACCTCAAACTCTTCAGAGTTGACTGTAATTCATCTTATCAAAGCTTCAATCAAATCACACACTTTAGAGAAGTTTACATTGCCTCTACAAGCTTCAATGAGAGTATGTAATCTTTTATCAGTCACTATTTAAAAATTGTCTGTTAGAACAAGATTTGTTAATGACATACACTAGTACAAAAATACCTTTTTAGTAGAGGTTGTTAAGTCAGTTCACCTGGCACCTGACTTAAGAAGTCACGCGGTGGCAATTTCATAAATATTTATAACTTAGTTAGGTCGTGTGCATTTAAAACTGACTTAACAAAGATCAAATTAAAATAATATAATTTACATTAAATTTCTTAAGTCGCTTATGGTTTTTAACTGACTTAAGAAGCCTATTTATTAAGTCAGGTGTCACCCACCTGACCTAAGGAATTTTATTTATTTATAATAAATCAAATTGAAATGTGTATCACGAGAGAATCGAACACAGTATCTTACAAAAATATTTTCCCACTTTTATTTTGACATTCCCTTTTTTTTTTACAAAACATTTCCCCCATTTTTCTTTAAAAAAACATTCTTCAATTGAAACTTACAAGTTTCTTCAGCTCTCTGACCTAGGTACTGTTGATTCATCACTACCCACCCTTCGTTCATTCACCACGACACATCCTTCGCCCACAACGATCTGGAGACTGTTCACGCTTCTACGACGACGATCTTTTATCTACAACGATGTACAAAATCAAAGTCTCCTACCATTCCCCATTGTTTGTTATCTTTTCGTTCATTGCTCTATTCTCCTCTAGATTGAACAAGTACCTTTTTGTTTCTCTCTAAACCCCATTGTTTTTCTTCTCTTGTTCTGTAACTTCTTGTATTTCAATTTAGGGTTTTTTATTTTCTCTCTCTTCATATTTAGGATTATGTTTATTTTAAATGCTTTTTGGGACCATAGGAAGTATTTTCGTTTTTATGGTGATGAGTGGGAGAGAAAGTCGTTGCTAATGGAACCATCAAACAAGTCAACGATGTTTTTACTTCTTGCACTTCTCTAGCTCTCGTCTTCACCCAACCTTATGTGAAAAACTTCACGGTACCTTTTATTTGGTTCCTATATCTTTGTTTAGTGAATTTGGTGTTTTGAATCTCAATTCAACTCACGGTTAATTTTTTTGGATTTTATTTATGCATATTTCAATATTTTTTTATTTCAACAGAAATGATGGGTTTTCAAGGTCCAAAATTAGTGCAAGCTCAAGCCATTCCTATTGTTTTCTCTGGACGTCATGAGTATCCTTTGTATTTTTAGCATTTTATTTTTGTTTCAAAACATTAGGTAATTTTGTTTTTCAATGGAGAGACTATGTTAGTTCATGCTAGAACCTGTTTTTGCTATTCTGTTTTTGAATGAAGTTCTTTAATGAGAGACTTTAGACTAGTTAATGCTACTACATGCCCTTTGGGAAGACTATTGTATACCTTCCTCAGAGTCAGATGAGTCGTTAGTAGCTTCATCTTTTATGTCCCCCAATAATAAAAATAGATGTATTTATGTCAACAATAATCTCATAGACCTCCAGAGCAACAATGATGCAAGAATTAAAAAAAAAAATGAAAGTCTTATATAATTAGAATATGCATTTTAGATTTTTATGTTGGAGTGGATAATCAGATTGTTATGGTACATCGTGGTGGCAAGTATGTTATCTCATCATTAGCAAGCTTGTTTTTGGGTTTAATTCATTACGACTTTAATGTTGTCTTGTATATTGTGTTATAGATGGGTAAAACTCTCTGGTACAGACCTTTTGCCTAGAGATGTTGTCTATATAGGTCGTTCTTTTGGTCAGAATGGAGAGGAGAAATCTGTACCTGCAGACATGCTTACATTGGCTGGAAGTGCAATTGTGAATGAAGTTATTCTCACAAGCGAGTCTACTCCTCAATGGAAGGTGTTTCTCTTTTCATCATCTATGTCTAAGCAATAATGAATATGTGATGTTTTCACCGTTTTGCAACTTGCACACTAAGTGTTTGGTAAATTGCCTCAACAACATTACAAGTTTCCTTTCATTTCACAAATATACTTCTTCTTTGTTTCTCTCTCACATATTTTCTCCCTGCATTTCACTGTTTCCACGCTCTGTAAGTATCTCCACCCTCCAAACCCCTCTGCATTTCTTTGTTTCCATGCTCTATAAGTATCTCCACCATCTAAACCCCTATTCTTTACTTCCTTTTACGGTCGTTTTGCCTTTATATTTTCGATTTCCAATCTCTTATTGCAATTATAGATGACATTTTAAGTTTATGCATGTTGATGATTTGTTATATGTGAAGCTATTTGATGTCATACCATTTTATGAACCCTAAATTATTATGCCTTAAACATCCAACATAGAAGAATTCTACGAATTGTTTAGCAATTTAGTGTTTTTAGGTAAAATAATGAAACATTGTATTTGGCAAGAATTCCTATATTATTTTACTGATATTGCAGGATACTGTGATGAACTGCATCTATTAAACATTATGGAAGTTTTGAACATGTAACTATTGAGGAAGATTACACAATTAAGCTGGTATGCTTGTTTCCTATCAGAACTGGATTAATTTTGTGATTAACACTTGGATAATACACTAGGATAGTACAATCCAGTAAGGATCGACACTTGGACAACATAATTGTTACTTGGACAACATAATTTTGGCTAGCATAATTGTCATTAACACGAGTGATTAAAACTGGTAGTTTTATTCTATAGTTGTATTTACTTAAGGACCCTCTAGTAATGCATATAACTAACTGTGAATCTCTTCTCAATTTCAATATACGCCAAGAGAGAAAAACGACATCAAAGTGAAACACAGAGAAAGCCCTAAACGTATTTCAGAGAAAGAAAACTCATCAGCCATGGCACTCGCTTCTCGCATCGCATCCAAATCCCGATTGGTTTCTCCTCATTTCTTCTCTTCCTACTAGCTACCAATTCTCGCCATCGATTGCATTCATATTTCATATTCCGATTTCCGATTTTGCTCTTGTAAACTGTAATTTCCAGATCTCAACATATTTCGTTTTTCAGAAAATACATACTTGATGATTTTTTGTTTGATTACGAGTGTTTGGATCTCATTTCTTAATTCCTTTTGAAAAATTAGGTTATTAATATTTACCATCTATGTGCATCTAGCTAGAATTGTTCGATAATCCATCAGCATCATTGCCACGGTATATAATTAGTCTTTTTCGGCTGATTATTTTCGAGTTATATCGAGTTTCATTGCAGTGATTGATTGAAATTGAATAAACTGGCTGAATGTAATTAATGTTTGATATGAATTGTAAACTAGTTGTTTATTAAATCAACTGTGATAGGTTCTGTAATCTACTTACTCTGATTCCCCTGAATTATGCCTAATTTTCTACTTTTTTTGTTGTAGTTGTATGGTAGTCAAATTCTTATACAAAGGGAGTTTGTTGTTCCGGTTCGTCACTATGCTAAAGGGTCTGAACTTCCTGCCCTTAAGGGAGATGGTGAGTTCTCCTATAGTTTAGGGTTGTATTTTTTTTTAATTTTCTTTATTGTGTGTACTCATGGATTTTTGGGACTGAGACAACCATAGTCATGTTGGGGTTTGACTCAATAGTTTGATTTTAAAGTAGTTTTTCTATGCGCATTTGGGCAACTTGAGCTGGTTTAATGCGAAAGATGAAAACAAATAAGCACTCTGATTTTCAGTAGAGCTTTGGTGCTTTTTTCATGTGTCTTTCTGACAAATAAGCACTCTGATTTTCAGTAGAACTTTTGTATTTACTTAAGGAGCCTCCAGTAATGCATATAACTAGTTGTGTATTTACCAAGGTTATATATGCAAATGCTAAAGTACCTGTGCCCATCTGTCAATTGAGAATCAAAGGATTGAGACAAAAAAACTTGTTATATATGTTTGTGCAGTGGCTTTCATCAAACTGCAAGATGAAATTGTATTCTCTTACATATCATAATTGTGTGTCTGTAATATTTCTAACATGTTTTAAGTGTTGGTAATGGAGAAAAATAAATAATGATTTGTTTTTTTGTATGAATCTGAACAGTATAATAAATAAGTTGAGAAATTCAAGAGAATTTTTTTTTTCTTTAAATTTTATACAGGGAGAAGAAGTATGATGTAGAAGGTATCAATTTGGAAGGGAAATACAAGGAGTGGCAAAAGAAACTACATCCTGATTTAGTGCATTCTAAATCTCAGGATTGTCTTACTAAGATATCCTTTCCTCTTCCTTTTTATTTCATATACTACTTCTACCTTATTTTTTACTCTTTTTGTTTAGAATTGGGGTGGGTAAGGTAGTGAAGTTGAATATGTTTTTGGAGATACTAACAATTTTTGTTTTAAAAGGCGGAAGAGTTTCTTAAAAGCCTAGACTTATTAAGTCGGTTTCTGTTTACCCGACCTAACAACTATTTCTTAAGTCAGTTCGAAAACTGACTTAAGAAGTCAAAAATTTTTATGTCGGCAACTCTTAGGTCGGGCTCGGACCCGACTTAAAAAGTCGTTTTTAACCAACTTAAAAAGTGTTTTTTCTACTAGTGATATATTCCTTGGGTTTTGATAATAACAAAATATTAATAGAACAATGCTTATATTTGATGTGTGTTTCTTGTATGCAGGTTCTAATACTTGTAAATATATATACAGAATCTGATATACAAAGACACACTTGAGAGAAGCTGAATAGCTAGCTTTTGGTGGCGCAGAATCTAAAGAACACACTCTAAGTGATGTCTGGCGTGGACTCTAAAGCTGAAGGTCCCAGCATCAGAAGAAGCAACATTATTGTCTCTACACTAGGTGAATGTAAATTGGCTTCTGGTGATCATTCAGAAAGCAAATTGCATTGTCAAATCAGTTTGTCAGCTAGAGTCTTAGTTCAGAAGGCTCAAGAAAAGTTGGCATGCTTTACGGATATCTACTATCAACGGTTCTATAGTACATGATCTCTTTGAAGACTCAGTGGTTAAACATGATACACAATGGATCAAGATCTTTTGGTGTATCTATCTTCAACGTCTCTTGTACTATGGAAAAAGCAAAGACACTTGATCAAGTTATCTCTCCAACAACTAGTCTTCAGTGGCGGAACCAGGATGAAATTGTTGAGGGGGCCAAATATATTTAAAAAAAGAATAACTAATAAAAAATTATAATAATAACTAACACGTATATTAATAATTTATATATAGAAAACTAATTTTATTTTCGTTTAAAATTAATTGTTTCGTTTTATTATATATAGACATTATTCTTAATAAATAAATTGGAATGAATTTCTTTAAAAAAAAATTAGTGGATTATTAATATACTGTTTTAGTCATTCATTAACCATCCATCTCAAATTCATCTATAAAGAGAATAAAGAAGGGAAACTAATATTAAGTTTGAGAAGAGTTGGCCAAATATTGAATAAATTAATTGTAAAAAGGCTCAATAGAATTTGATCCTATGACATTAAAGAAATATGTAAAAAAATTCTCAATAAGATTTGATCTCATGACATTAAAAAAATTAATTGTAAGAAATACAAACGTTGGCCTCAGTAGGTTTTGATACCACATGACATTAAAAAATTTAATAGTAAGAAAAACAAACATTGGCCTTAGAAGGTTTTGATCCCATGACATTAAGGTTGAAGTAAAAGATTGTATCCACTTAAGTAATATGCACATTTTATTACATATTGCATGATTAATTTATAAATATAAATTTTAATAGGAAAAATTATATATTATACCTATTTTTAAAAAACTTCATCAAAACTTTGGGGTGACCATGGCCACCCCCTGTCATAAGGTAGGTCCGCCCCTGCTAGTCTTCTGCAAATGCTATATAAGTAGCTGAAGGTTCAAATTGAATCTTTAACAAGGATCAACCTGATGGAGGAGTAACAAGATCAGCAGTTATCAACACAAATGGTTATGCGGAATTTCTGTTGTAGGTTGTAATTGTAAAAGCCTTAAGATTTCTTACACATTGAATATCTTAGAAATCTTAAGAGCTTTAGGTCTTTGTTATGGTGATTTCCTCGTACCTCTGATATTTGTATCAAGTACACCTTGTTCTCTATTCTGTTGAACATTTTGTTTAGCAGTTTAGATCAAAGTCTCTCGCCAAGTTGCTTGAGCCATGTAAGTCTCCTAGTATGTGCTAGAGCAATGAAAGTCTTAATCAAGTGGATTGATTGAGCAAATCCAAGTCTCTCGCCAAGATGCTTGAGCCATGTAAGTCTCCTGCTATGTGCTAGAGTATTGAAAGTCTTAATCAAGTGGATTGATTGAACATGAGTCTTGGGTTCGTGGAACCTGAGCAGAAGTCTTAAGTCTGTAGGGATTTGTCGCGGTGAGAATTGGATATCGTAGCTATTATATCAACTAGGATCACAAATCTTTGAAATTCACCACCGAACTTTGATTTATCCAAAGGAAAGGGTAAAGGTCGAAAACCTTAATTGTGCTATGTAAGAACAAAGTTAGAGATCTAAGGTTCGGGGATTGGTTATACCTAGGGAATGTGCTAGCATCCTAAGTATATGTAGTACTCTATATAAACCTCTTGTTTTATTTGTGTTACGTTATTGTTTGCTTGCTAAGGATATTGTGCTAAGGGAAAGACCTAAGGGTTAGTTTCTAAGTATGTTCGCCAAAACATCACATCTCGTGCCTGCGTATCCTGACGGAAATGGAATCAAAGCATTCGTAGTTCCCCTCAATGAGGATGAGGAACTCTTGACTGTGGTCAAGGTTCCAAGGGAAGGTAGCGTCTATGGCAAGACACTACATAGAGTACGGCGACTCTTAAGGCTAAGTTAAATGGATAAGCTAAGGTTAGGATAAAAGGGAAGGAAAATCTCGATCGCACGGCGGCGTGAGATAAGGGAAGTTAGTCATATAAGGTTACTCATAAGCAAATTGAAAATTAATCCTAAATTATAATCAAAGACCATAAATTAGAGTTAAAATTAAATACCAATTCTAAAAAAACTGATTGCTAATATTAACGTTAGAAAAACAAAACCTATAATCATTAGGCCCTAATATCAATTTAAAATAATATTATCATCAAGATTAAGATTAAACTAAACTAATATCTAATTAAAACTTAAAATCATGATTAAATCAAAAATAAATAACAAGTAAAACAATAAACAAAATAGATAAAAAATAATAAAAAAAAAAGTAAATAAATAAATAAATAAATTAAAAAAATAATAAATAAAATAAAATAGAATATCACATGGGCCGGTGGGAGGCTGAAATAGCAAGAGAAGAGGAAAAGCCCAATAGGGTACATCCAAAGGAAGGCCGGGTCGGGTCCTTCAACCCGAACTCGGTTTGGCCGTCAAAAAAAGAAAAGGGTATGAGACGCTAATTCTTCATTCTATTCACACACAGCCAAGAACAGAGATGCGATTAAAATTGAAAAGCAACCTCACTTCAGCAATCTGTTCCTTTTCTCTCTCGTGAAACACACTTTCACTCTCGGACTCTCTCCTCTTGTTCGCATCATCTTCCTTTTCTCTTGGTTTCACTCACTCTCTTTCTCACTCGCTGTCATTCTCTCATTCGACGCTTCTTCTTTCATTCAAGACCGAACAAACATGGCTATGCATTCAGAATTAACAATTAGGTATCACAAAATCATAGCGTAAACATGAGACAATGATTACTCACCGAGGCGAAGCAATGAAATGCGTCAATGGTGGATCCGGGAGCGATAACGGCGACAACAGCTTTCTGTCGACTTCACGGTATACCCAGCTGCGATGAAGTGACTCCGGGGATGGTTTCGACGGCGTGAGGTGACCTTGGCTGCGTAATAAAGGTGCGTGTTCTACCCCTTGCGTATGTAATTCTTTTTGCTCACTGCTGCGGATGGAAATTGTTGTTTCTGTATGTGAATCCCCTTTGGAGTTTTCTTGTGAATGCATATCCAATTGTGTGTATGATGATTTGCGTGATGCTTCGAACTCGTAGATTTTCAACTCTTCCCCACTGCTGCGTGTGATTACTGTTGTTATTGTGTGGTTTTTTCTGTGAGTGTGATGTATGTTTCTGTGATTGAATTTTCTTCTTACTGTGATCTCCCTCTCTCCGTGCCTATTTTTCTTTTCTGGTTGTGAATACTGCTCTATTTTTACAGTAACAAATGGTTATGGTTTGTTTGGTGGTTTGGACATCAAATGAAAGAGGTTTTGAAATTTTCTGTGTTATGTCTCCCTGTGTGTGTTTGTGAATCTGTTTTTTTTACAGGTTTTGGTGTTTTCTGCGGTGTATGTTACTGATGTGAGTTTCTAGTTTATGTATGTTGTGTGAATCCTCTCCAAAATTGTGTGAATATGGTGTGTATGTGTGAGTTTCTGTGTGTTCTCCTCCTGTTACTTACTGCTGCCTCTCTTTTTATAAGCTCACTCCATTAATGTGAAAAATCATGGAATCCATTCTTGCTTTGGAAACAAAATATTATTATCTTGAACATGTTGAAAAGTTGTTTTGGAAACAAACATTATGACTGTGATTTCTTGTTTTAACCGTATGCTGGAACTGTTTTGGAATGATTTTAAAATTTGTCCGGAACATGAATTGAGATGATGAGACATGCCGTTTCCGACTTATCTTGTCTAATCTTGTTTTGATTTTGGCAAATATTCTTAATTCTTGGCCATAACTCTCTAATCTTTTCTTTGATTTTTCATGTGATGCTTTGGATCTGCGATGCTGTGAAGCGTCTTTTGATTGCGTAATTGGTGATTGTTTAATACCTGGATATGTCAGCTCCATTCTCTTTCCGTGTCAAACAACTTGTCGACATTCCGTATCCTCTTCATATTACTTCACAAGCGGCAGGACTCTTAAAGCATTATTAGGATGACAAAGAGGAAGTAGCCAAAATCAGCTTGTGAGCAGGAGCAGGTCTCTCCTCAAGTACCAATTCTCAAAAAGAATGTTGAGACTCCATTTGCCATAGGCCACACGCACTTGTTTGGAGGCTTAGCAATATCATCTTCGTCAACTATATAACTCCAAAAGGCCTTGGTAACGGCATAGGATGATAGATTATTGTACTTGACATGTTTATCCCAATTAATGAGGTCATATGCTGATAATCGACCAAAAATTCATATAATTGATGAGGTCGTGGTTGGTGATTGTTTATTATAAAACTTTGCAAACTTAAAAGTTATTTTTCTTCATGTTGATAATCCATCTTTTTTTTTGAAATTTTGCAAACACTTGAATCCATGAACATGAACTAAGTACATCCTTAATAAAAAAAAAATGTCATTCTTATACTTGGATTTTTGGAAGAACTATAATTTGAATTTGAACATTGAAGCATGAACTTTAAATCTTAAAATGACATCTTGATCTTTTGTTGAACATGTGAAGTTCTTGAATTTGGAATAAATACTTAGATTAATCTTATTCTTCTTCAACATTAGACATCACCCTTGAATCAAAGTAGACCATGTACCTTGAATGATGAATCTTGAAACTTTGAATCTTGGAATTCAATCTTGTAAATCTTCAAAATTTGAACTTCTTGAATCTTAATCACATGGAGCTTGAAATAAACATGGAATTTTTGGGAAATTTGAATTGGATTTTTCGACAAAAGGTTTGTGCTTTACGACTTTTGGAAAGGAATTTAAGATTTCGGTTATGAATGGACATGTATTTAAAGTTGGAAGTAGTTATGGAAGAATGGGTTTTTGAATTGGTTTATGGATGGATATGGGTGTGAATTTGGAGATGGAAATGGTGATGAGAAAAATTCGGATAATCCACCTATCACTTGAATTCCAAGAAATCCACACACTTAAATCCAGTCCTTGGCCGAGATAAGTGCCCAAGACACTTGATGCCTATTTGAACATGTTTGAATTAGTGAAACCACTAGTCCTCCACACCACCTTTAACGACTCTTGATCTTTGATTTAATCGCAACCTCAAGAAGCAAACACACTCCATCTAATGAGATCTTAATCCATAAAAAATGAAGACACAGTTCTTTTATATCTCCTCTTGAAAGCAAAGTACCAAAACAAAAGCTTGCCACCATCAGACAATAATTCATACCAATGGACAGGAAACCCTAATCCTCCTTGGGTGATACCTCTAAGAAATCTTGAGGAAAAGTAACCAATAGAAGACCTTTCTGAATCAGAACCAACTGCTCATGCCTTGAAGTACTTAACTGTGAAAACGAATACCATCTCCACTTGAAACCAAAGTTTCTGTACAAACCTGTTAGTTGTAAAGCACGTAGATATGCAATATGATGCACAAATAGGTGGAATCTTATGGTAAAAAATTAGGGTATGACAGGCTTAAATAGGAAGTCTTGAACCTAGGGGGTTTGAGCAGAAGTCTTGGGTTCGTGGAGATTGAGCAGTAAGTCTCATATTGAGGGTATGAGCAGAAGTCTTGAGTCTGATGGGTTTGAGCAGAAGTCTTGGGCCTGAGTGGCTTGAGTAGGAAGACAGCCACGTCACATAACCTTAAACATTCAGGTTCAGTGAAGTGCTCATGACATCTCTGTCACACCATTACAACCATGCACTCATACTAGGTAGATGCAGCACCACATGTCAAGACATCACCCTTGACATTTAACTAATATGACAGAAACTGAACATAACCAGTTAGTGCAGAACAACATGTCAAGACATCCTACTTGACATTTCACAACCTGCAACTAATCTGTTATGGCAGATACACATACAACATGTTAAAACACCTTCAGTGACATAAGAGCTAACATAAAGGTTTTAACAAAATTTAGCCAACATACATACTGCATAGCTGCAGAACTAACAAACTCCCCCTTTGGAAAATTTTGGCTAAAACCAACAATCAGAGATACCAGCATCAGAAGACAGTCACAGATTGTTAGCACAGTCACACACACATCAGCAGATAAAAACATTTATCACACAACAGCAACTTCACAATGTTAGAACATCATATGGGCCATCAGAAATAAGCACATCATGCAATCACACACTCTCCCCCTTTTTAGCCATATTTGACAAAGCAATAGCACACCAGAGCAATATCCATACAACCTTTGAATAACACAACCAGCTCCCCCTCAAGGAAACAACCAAGGAACACTACTACTACTTACTTCTCCCCCTTTTTAGCCATAATATACCAAACCAAGCAATTCAGTACCAGAACACATCCAACTCAGAAGCTTGTACAATCTGACAGGTTACAGTACTCTCCCTGTCATGGATAACCAATGCTCCATTGCAAGAAGAACACCCAAAATGAATGGAAAACACAAGACGCATCTTCATGTCTTCAAGAGCGCACCCTCTGTTTAACACACCTGCTGAACACATTCACCTACTGCTTGACCCTCAAGCAAACCATGTACCATAATAGTACATTAATCAGATAGAAGCTTATGTTCTCTAGAGACAAAAACCATAACATACTGAACAGAATGTTCTGTCAACAGATGTTAAGACATCAGTCTTGACATCGTGAACAGAATCCAGCTGCACTAAGAAAAACACCACATTTCAAATAAAAACAGAATCTCCAAGCTCCCCCTTAAGCCAAGGAACCAAAAAACCAGAAAACCAGAAAACCAAACAACCACCACAGCACACAGAATCTACACTACAACACTCTCTACTCTCCCCATATCTTTCTCAACATATGTTTCTTCAGCAAGAAACACCCTAAAACCACTACATGATATCCTATGACAACTTCATGATCATATAGTGTGTGGATACCCAGAACCCATCTGTGTACCACAACCGACAGACTTGAGATCAAAGCTCCAGGAATTTTCATCCCAATTGTTCCATAAGCACTAAACTTATCCACTTCTAGCAAGTCCCATTCACATCAGACTTCCAAGACAATCCTTTACCCATCATTCTCCCGTATGACAAGATAAATACTCCTTAGATAAGATGTGAACTCAGAGTCCTACTCCAAGGATACCTAACCCCGAAAATGTTCTAACAACTGTTAGGACATTCTTGACACATCACATACACCACAAACAGAAATAAACAACCAAATAGAGAAAATCAAATTTTCAACACTTCTGCAGTCCTACACTTTTACATCAGACATATACAGTCTCCCGTCAATGTATTTTGTCATTAGTTGAAAGCACAACACCTTAGATAAACGCTCAGCTCCCGTCAGAGTATTCACTATCGGTTACATGCACATCCTTATAAAAAACAGACAAATACCTAACTCCTGTCAAGGTATTTATCATATGTAATAAGGTAACCTTCTCACAAAAGGTACGACATTCTTGTCCTACACACTTGTGGCACTAGCTGATCCCTCTTTTATTAATCCACACCACTGATCACTTCAGATTAGGTATGTGGCTTGACCTGATACTCCACCAAGAGCACAACTAACCCCCTTGGTTAAAAACTCAACACCTTTGAGATGCTGTTCCAACATCAGATCTGACAACAATCTCAAACACATGGATTTGACACTTACTATGGTTTTGGAGGTAACATCCGTAGTAATCCATGTACAACTCTTTGCTGGGGATGCAAGAGTTCATCAGTAGCTGATCATCCTTTCTGATTAGACCATAAATACTTGCATGATACACACCATCAACACGTCTGCATCTTTTACTCTTCCAAGTGTTCCATCATGTGGGGGACATCACATAGCTGGACCTAAGCTTGATGAAGACTTCCCTTGATCATCTTAAAGGTCTTCAAAACTAATTCAAGCTCCAGTAAAACTAAACAACAGCAAGACTCAAAGTCACTTTCCTAATTAGGTCAAGTATAGAGAGACTCGTCTAGAGACCAAAATAAATGGCTCTATCCTTTCTTCAACAAATTTCTTGAAGCGTATATCAACCACACACTATAGTGCCTTTAAGAGTGGACTTGATAAATAAAACTCAAGTATCGTTGGCAACTTTACACAGTTGGTTGAAACAGTCTTGCATACACTACATCATCACACATCAACTCTTCTGAGGAGACCAACCCTACTGCCCTTCCTTTACCAGTGACACAAGGAAACCCTAGGGTTTCATCAGATACCATGCAGCGGAATACACAACAATCACAACCTCCTCAACAGTCTTCAAGTACAACATATTACACAAAACCACCACTATCCAGGTGCAAACTAAATTCTAGATTTGAAACAAAACAAATGAAATCTCCACCATGATTTTCGCCAGGAATCTCTCATCAGGAAAACCCATGGAATTGCAAACAAAAGTTAACAAACCAAACACACATTCTGAACTGAATGTTCTCCAGTTCTGTAGTCACATGTTAGGACATCAGACTTGACATCATAAACTGAAGTTCTGCAACAAAAAAACACCATTCTTCCCTTTGGCTAATAATGGCTGAAACATCCTTTGCAAGAAATACTGGGGAATCACAATCAAACCCAACAGCAATAAACAGAACACTGTACTAGAACAAATCAGAGGCGCACACAACGGAAATAACAGAGCAATTTCTTGGAGAAAAATAAATGCCTCCACAACAAGATCCTCCAAAAGAAACTGAAACACGGTGTCAAGACATCTTGTCTGACATCACAGCTACACAGCAAGCACACATCCACCATACTCCAGGTGGAACTGGTTAACCTAACACAACAATTCACCACCAAAGTTACAGGCCCTCAACCTGTAGAGGAACAACAGAGCAACACTTCACACACCATAAATCATGTTCTGCCTATAAGTACCAGCAGTAACGAATAGTCCATCCTCCACTTCTAGGGACCATTCAAACACCAATATGAACCTATCACGTTCAACCAGCTTTTCAGTTGACGAACCTTCCTTGCCCACCGTACCAGAAAGTATCTTCCCAAGATCTCACCCAGAAACAGAATAGGATGCCTGCTCTGATACCAATTGAAATTCTAGTATGACAGATCCCAGATGTCCTACAGGATGTCGAGATATCTGGTCTGACAAAAACAGCAAGGCAATTATAGCAGACCCAGATGTTCTATGACATGCCGAGATGTCTGGTTTGTTACAGATAACATGGCAAGGTATAAACAATAACAGTACTGAAAAGCATAAACAACACAAGAATTGTTCACCCAGTTCGGTCTAACAACCTACATCTGGGAGCATACCAAGCCAGGAAGGAAGTCCACTAATAGCAGTATCAATTCATAGACCCTACAGTCAACACACCCGTTGACGATCTACTCACTTAATAACTACCCAATGACCTTTCTACCTAAGTCCACCCTAGATAAGAGACTCCATCTCACTTCCAATCACCGCAATGATGTCTAGCAGTTAACACCTCAGCCACTGCATCAACAACTTGATTTCCAACAACTCTTCAATCACAGAAAAGTAGAAGACACACTTCAAAGAAACACAATCATCATTGCTTAAAAGCTCATAGATGATTGACAAATACAACTCAACTAAACAGTCCAACTCTAAGTACAAAGCAGTACCAGAGTGGCTCACAATTTCACACAAACCCTAATGATCTACATCTTGGACCCGTGCTTATTCTAGGTTACAAGCATTCTATTTATAACTTATTCCCAACTGGATTTGGGCTTCAAATCACAGCATAACAACTACTACAAATCAGCAAAAGATTCTCCTATAAAATAGGTCTTCAATCAAAACTTCCTAAAATATCTCCATATTTAGATACTCAATCTTTTATTTATTTTATCTTGAATCTTCCAGACCTTTAAATCAGCTCCACAAAGGATACATAATATTTCCAGGATATTATGTATCTTTTAAATCTTCACTTTTTAATTCAGCTGCAAGATCTTCTCCATAAAAATAGGAACAAATCTCCAAATAGTTTCCTAAAAAGTCTCCAAGATCATTTTTATGAAATCCAATTAAATCTGCACTTTGTTCCTAATTAATCTCATTGACCTGCATATAATGATGAGGTATATCCAAACAGATCTCATCAAATCAAATCAAATCCGTCAAGAGATATACAACAACAGTACTTGCTGTCCCAGACAAAGATGTCGTGACATCTCCTTTGACATCTTGATTAAAAATCACATGACAGCAAAACATCAACACCTGCTATACTAGACTAAGATGTCATGACATCTCCTTCAACATCTGTCACATAACAGCAGCAACTGTTGTGCCAGAACCAAGATGTTATGACATACTGTCATGACAGTAATACTACCATATTTGTACTGATGTCTGATTAACCATGTCAGGACATCTTACCCAACATCCTGCTGTAAACAGACAATGATGTTGTGACATCTCCTTTGACATCTTGATTAACCATCACAGAGCAGCAGTACCTGTTGTACCAGATCAAGATGTTCTGTCATGACATTCCAAAGAGAACCACGTCACATAACCTTAAACATTTAGGTTCAGTGAAGTGCTCATGACATCTCTATCACACCATTACAACCATGCACTCATACTAGGTAGATGCAGCACCACATGTCAAGACATCACACTTGACATTTAACTAATATGACAGAAACTGAACATAACCAGTTAGTGCAGAACAACATGTCAAGACATCCTACTTGACATTTCACAACCTGCAACTAATATGTAATGGCAGATACACATACATCATGTTAAAACACCTTCAGTGACATAAGAGCTAACATAAAGGTTTTAACAAAATTTAGCCAATATACATACTGCATAGCTGCAGAACTAACAGAGATATTTGTGTATTTGTTGATACAAAGTCTCTATTATATCTCTCGAGAAGTTCTCTTTGATAAAAGAAACTTCATAAATCTTTAAGAAGAAACTATGTTGTATTTATCTATACTGCATATTTCATTAGCTGAATGATGATCATATTTATGGAAACAATTTCCTCATTTTTTATGATGAGGCTGTTGTTGGTTAGCTGTCAAAGAAACCAATTCCATATTCTTCAATCACTCATGACTCTTGTTTCAAGAGAAAATGTTTGGTTCTGAATAGAATCTTGAAGACTGATGACTAACAAAAGATGTCTCTCTCTAATTTTAGATCTACTAGACTTTGATGGATTATAGCTTCTGAAAATTGTCAGACTCTGAGATTCATAAAAGGATTCTTTACTTCTGATAAAGCAGTTTAAGTTGAAGGTTTTTCAAAAAAAAATTATATTACTTAAATATTCATGAAGGTGAAGATCATCTAGTGGATTCAGGAAATCTGGTGGATAAGAACCCTTGGGTAATGGTGTTTTTCTTTTTACATACTATTATTATCTTTATCCCTTGTCTTGTGAAACATCATTTTGTGTCCTTTTTCTGACAAGATTCTTATTCTTTTAGAATCTTGTTCAGTTCTTTTCTTTTCTTTTTATTCTCTTTGGCTATGTGTTGATCAAAGATGAATTCTCTAGTCAATTCTCCTTTGAATGAACTAGTTGTCATCAATGAAAAGTTTGTGGATTTTGATGAGTTGCTTAAGCTAGGTTTTAACTTATGGAAGACTGTGTCTGAATAAATTTGTAATGGATACTTTGAAATGCTCTATGGTTTCACTTATCCAAGTCTTGTCAAAGAGTTTTGGATCAATGTTTCTATTGTTGAGCTGAATTCTAAGTGTGTCATTCTTTCTAAAGAAACTGGTGTTTCTATAACAGTAACCTCTAAATCGATTGCTAATGTGATCAATTGTGAAGAGATTGGAGAAATCCCTGGAACTCTTGTTTGGGAACACTATCTTCCTACTTGGCATATCTTTGTAGATCCATCTAACACTTCTCTGGTCTCAAATTTTTGTCTTGATGCAATTGCTTGGAATCAAATTCTGAACTCAAACCTGCTTCCTAAGGATAAGGATCCAGACCTTTTGGACTCTATTGAAAATTATTTGCTACTACTTCTCAATTCAGACTTACAGATTGATCTTCCTCAAGTTATGTTTGACTATTTGAAGATAGCTCTTTCTTCCTTTCACAAAGGAAAGACTCTCTTCATTCCATATGGACGAGTTCTTTCAGAACTACTGGTCCAGCAGGGAATTATCATAAGTTCAGAGGTTGATTCTTCTAAAATCTGGAGACACAAGTTTGAAGCTTTTTATGAGAGTTTCTGATGTTAGACTTCTGCAAATTTATGTCTTGTAATTGTTAAGACTTTTTTTTTAGAAATCTTATTATTAATCCAAGTTTGTTCATGCTTCTGTGCGTCTTGACTGTTATAAGTATTTACTTATATTATTGTTCAAAAGGATGGAACAAATAGGATTAAAAAATCTAAAAATGCAACATTCTCATTAGTTGGAAATGATTACAAATGGTTAAGACTCTCTAGGCATTCAGATTTTCCCTAAGGCACTCCTTTGGATCATCTGACATATCTAGATTGTCTAAATAATCTTGCCATTCTTCCTTTGAAAAATCTAGAACTTCCTTTCTCAGTTGATTTCTGCATTTTGACCTGGAAGTTCTTCTTCTTTTGTGTGTCTCAATGAAGGCTGCTGAAGAAGTGTGTGCTTCTGAAGCTATCTACTTGCTTGTAGATCATTCAGTTATTGCATCACTCTTGTTTGCTTGAGTTGTTGCGTTAGGGATAGCTATCTTTCTGAAATCTCTCTTTGGAACCCAAATTTGCTTTTGCTCATCCATTTTGGTGTTCAGAATATTAAGTGATTATGAAAGTGAGTATGCAAAGGGGTTTTTATAGATTCTTTACATTCATTACCTTTGAGTATTCATTATTTTTTATTGATTAAGTCAAATCAATTTTAAATACTGACTCTTGGAAATGATGTCTAGTATTCTGACCTATTAAGATTCTTTTAACAAGTTATAGATAATATTGTTAACATGTTAACTGTTGTTGTTGGTCATTACTTCATTAATGTTTGGTAAAATACCCAAATTGGTCCCTTAAGATTACCTATGGGTCCAATTTGGTTCCTTAATTTTAAAAAGTTCCAAAGCGATCCCTTAAGTTTTTAAATGGTGCCACGTTAGTCCTTACCGTCAACACCGTTAGTCAAAGTCAATGGGTTTGTACAGTTGGCGAACACATGGGGCTGATGTGTGAGTAGTCATGCCATGTGGATGCCATGTGGAATTGGAATGCCTAAAAAAGAAATGGAAACTGAAATGAAGTTATTCTTCACAAGGAGCAAAAGAAGTAAAGTTGGTGGAACCCTAGCACAACCATTGTTGCATGTTGAAGGCGATTCAGCTGCGATTTGAAGCAATCTCTACTCTTCAAGTTGATATCGAAGACAACCAGGTATGGTTTCTACTGATTGAAGTGAAAATGTTTCTATTTTGTTTGTTTTAGGGTTTTAGTGATTGAACTAAAATCTTGCTTCTAGTGATTGAACTGAAATATTGCTTTTTTCTGCGCTTCTTTTTAGGACATATGATATAGTTTGATATGGATGAGTATTTGAACTTGAAAATCCACCACAGTGGTGAATTTGTTGATGAAGAAATGATTGTGTACGAAGGGGGTCAGGTTGCTGAGTTAAAAATAAATACTGATAGATGGAGTTATTTTGAACTGTTAGGTTGTTTTAAGGATTTAGGGTACAATTCAATTGAGAAGATATATTATAGGGATCCAACCTTTGGGATGAACTTGTTGGTTAATGACAAAGTTGCTCTAGAGATTGCTGATCTCTATAGGGTGCATCTTAGTGTTGACATTTATATTCAACACACATTGTCACAACCTGATTACTATGATGGTCTTGTTGATGAAATAGTTGTAGAGCAAAATGAAACTGTGGATGGAACTGAACAAGTCATTGCTGCAATATATGAGGAAGCAGTTAATGGGGGTTTGAAGGAAACTGAGCTGATGGAAGGTGATGGTAGTGGTAAGAATAGTTCAAAGTAAAATGTTGTTAGGGAGAATGTTGTTAGTGAAATTGCAGGATTTGAAAATGTTGTTAGTTAAAATGATGTGAGGGAAAATGTTGTTAGGGAAAAAGTTATTAGTGAAAATGCTATTATGGAAACTGATGGAAATGTTGATAATGGACAAGGTAGTGGTGAGGTCAATGATGCATTTAGTTTTGATGATAGTGAGGATGAAAGCTTCATCTATGACAGTGCAATGGAGGTAGCATTTGATGATGAATCAGATGAGTATGATGATGATTTGGATGAGGAACAAGGGGATAAATTTATTAATTATGTGAATGAAGATGATGACCAATAAGGGAACAAAAAAAGGTAAAGAAAAGTGGCAGGAAAACAAAGATGAGTTTAAAGGTAGTGATAATGAAAGTGGTGATTTACAAAGTGTGTGTGATAGTGATGATAGTAGTGGAGTGAGGAGAAAAAAGTACCCCATGTTCAAGTTACAAAAAGACATGTCCAACTACAAATGGGAAGTTGGAATGTAATTTATTACCAAAGCTGATTTCAAGGAAGCTATAACCTCATATGCAGTCCAATCTGGCAGGAACCCAAAGTTTACTAAAAATGACAAGGTTAGAGTGAGGGTTAGGTGTAAGGATGGTTGTGAGTGGGAATCTTATTGTGTTAAGTTACCTAATGAGGATTGTTGGCAACTAAAGAAGATAATATACAATCATAGTTGCAGTAGGGAGTACAATGTGAAGATGATGAGTGTGAAATGGTTAAGAAAAAGGCTACAGAATTCATTGAAAACCAACTCTAGATTGAAGCTTAAGGACATAAAAGAAAAGCACAAAAGAAGTGGAATGTACGGGTCAATAAGACTAAGGCCATAAGAGCTAGATTTGCCGCTAGAGACATGGCTGATGGTTCTTTCCTAGGGGATTATACAAGGATTTATGACTATTGCCATGAGTTATTGAGATCAAATCCAGGATCTACTGTGAAACTGAATGTCCAACCTGCACAAGAGGGTATTGATGATCAAAGACCCCATTTTAGAAGGCTATACATTTACTTTGCAGCTTGTAAGGAAAGCTTCAAATTATGCAGACATTTCATTGGACTTGATGGATGTTTTTTGAAATGGCTATGTGGAGGTCAAATATTGGCAGCCATAGGTAGAGATCCAAATGATCAAATGCTACCAATAGCATTTGCAGTAGTTGAAAGTGAAAATAAGGATAGCTGGACATGGTTCTTGGAGCCGCTTATTGATGATCTTGGTGGGAGAGAAAAATGCCTCGCATACACTTTTATATCTGACCAACAAAAGGTATACTCGTGTTATTTCAGTTATGCTTATGTTCAATACTTGTTATGCTTATGTTCTTTCTTGTTATGCTTATGTATTTTTAAAACTGATTGCATAGGGATTATTACTTGCCATGGATAAACTGGTACCTAGAGTTGAGCAAAGATTTTGTGTCAGGCATCTCTATAACAATTTTAGGAAAAGATATCCTGGAAAGATGTTGAAGGAAATCATTTGGAAGACATCAAAGTCAACATATTACCAAGCCTGGGAAAGAGAGATGAAAGGAATGAAGTATGTCAATGTAGAGGCCTATAAGCACATGATGAGCACCCCGTCTAGATTCAGGAGTGGATCATATTTCAAGACACATAACAAATGTGATGCTTTTCTAAATAACATGTCTAAGGCATTTAATAGTGTAATCATGGATTCTAGAGCCAAGCCTTTGATAACCATGGTGGAAGAAATAAGGACATACATGATGGAGAGATGGGAAACAAACATGTTGAGATTTCAGAACATGGCAGATGTTGAAGTGTTACCAAACATAAGAAGGAAAATTGAGAAAACCATCTCATACACAAACCTCTGGCTTGTCGAGTAAGATATATGAACTTAAACTAAGTTTAATATTATGTCTGATGAAGTTTTTCAAACAACTATGTCTGATGATCATATGTTCATGTTTTAGGATGTCTGATGAGCATATATACGAGGTTAGGCACCTTCAAAACCAAGCTGACAAGTTTTCAATATATTTGAAGGGGCATAGTTGTTCATACAGAAGATGGGAACTGACAGGTTTACCTTGTGTTCATACACTGTCAACTATGAAGAGTAGGAACTATAGAATTGATGACTACATTCCAGATTATTACATAAAGGCAAGATATATGGAAGTGTATAAACATGTTATTTTTCCAGTTAATGGGTCTAATCTTTGGGTAAGGACTGAGTATCCTGATGTGCTGCCACCCAAATATTTGAAGATGCCTGGAAGGCCAAAAAAGAGAAGGAGTTTATAGCAGGGTGAGATAGATGGTTCAATCAAAAAAATGAGAAGGAATGGTTTCAATGTTAGGGGTAGCAGATGTAAGACACCAGGTCACAACAAGCTTACTTGCAATGTGACACCATCTAGCCAGTAGGCATTCCAGCAGCCATCTCAGCATCCGTCCCAACAACCATCAACACAGGTTTCACAAGGAGTCACTCATGAATCTCAGCAGCCATCCCAACAACCATCAACACAAGCTTCGCAAGGAGGCAGCCATGCATCCCATTAAGCAACACAAGGACAAAACAATGCATCCTTAGCATCTCAAGCATCTAATGGAAGGGCATCAAAATAACCAATTAATAAGGGTCAATCATCTACTTCAGCATCTCAAGCATCTCATAGAAAGGCCAAGAAGTTACCTATCAGAAGGCCAACTAAGCCTTTCATACCACCAGGACCTACCACAAGACTGACTGTAACTAAGACTGCTGTTGGGCCAACAACAAAGAGATCAACACCTACTAAGAGATCCACACCAACTTGGATCAGACAGTGATCGTACCTGGATCAGACAGTGATGGTGGCCAACGGCGTCTGGAACGGCAGCTCCGGTGATGGTGAGAGACAGTGGGGGGTGTACCTGCAAGGTACTCCGACGCTCAAGTGAGAGAGTGTACAGAATATCAGCAAATACAAGAAGTGAGAATGGTAGGAAGAAAAGTGTCTAACCTGACCCTCTCAAGTGAGAGGGTATTTATAGAGAGCCCCCAGCGCGGGGCCAACGGTTACCTGCAATGGGCTGGATCAACTAGGCCCACTCCAAGTAACTGCTAGGGCTTACGTATAGTAGTGAAGACCAGCACGTGGTCTTCGCCCTAGAGTAACTGCTCCTAGATTTCCGGAAGTAGGGCAGACTGAATCTTTCGAAAGTGGGAGGTTACTTGGAACGTGTCCACGCGGGGTGGACCGTTGGGTGCTCCTCGTGGGGAGGAGCCTTCAGTGGTCGAGGAGATGTGAAGCCCGTAGAAAGGGCACGGCCTCGCGGGGAGGGATAACGTCCGTCGAGGAGGGACGCGTAGCATCCTCGCGGGGGGAGAAGCTAGCTTGTCGAGGAGTCGAATCTCAGCGGGGTGGGACGTCCTCGACTCATATTGTCCCGAGTGCCCGACACTACCTGAGTGCCCGGCGAGACTGTGACTAGCACGTGGTAGTTGCGTGTCCGCAGGAGGACCTTACCTTATTGGGCCTCCCCAGGCAGTATGGGTTGGGCCTGCTCGACTGTTGGGCAGCCTCGGCCCAGTCCGGAACAGGAGCCCCCCAAGTCGTTGCTCTGAGGTGTCAGAGTAATAACTTAAGGCTTACCGGAACGTCGGGGAAATGCCAAGAGAGGAACCGAGGAGGATATTCTCGTGGTCGACGTCCATACAGTCGCACATAAGTCGGGCATCATATAGTCGCGTTTGGTCGGCACGCCGGGGAGATGAGGAGTTTCAGATCCAAAGCGTTGAGGGAAAATGGAACGACACGCGTAGGAAGACGCGCAGCTGCATGCGTGCCACGTGTCGCCTGCCATTATTACCTAGGGAGGATGGCTAGGGTAGTGCACTTGAGTGCCCTAGGCCCCTCGAGTTTTGCGAGAATCGCCTATAAGAAGCTGCTCCCCTCGTTCATTTCCACTTTTCTGCTTCTCTCTCAAGAATCCCTCTCCTTCTCTCTCTACCCTCTCTAGTTGCCGTTCGCCGCTGTCAACCGCCGGACACTCCGTGCCTGAAGCCTACAATAGTCGCTCGCCGCCGTAAAGCTGCCAGAAACTCCGTGCCAGAAACCTGCAACAGTCGCTCGCCGCCGTAAAGCCACCGAAAACTCCATGCCGGAACCCTAAACCACTACTCACAAGGTACTTGCTTCGAAATTGATCTTTTTCTTACATTTCTCTTTAATTTCATCTAGGGTATAGCATTTCCTAGATGAACTGATGATGTTCTCACGAGAAATGAGAGGATTCCTGGCGAATACGACGGGAATCTTTAGTTGTTGAGATAAGGGGTGCTAAGAACTTCACCCGCTCTTATTGAATATTTCGGGGACTAGGGATGAACATGTCGGGGACCCGTTGAATGTCTCGGGGTCCTCGATAGTTACTCTTTTCATTTGCGTCGCGGGGACACGGGGCAGAATCATCCGGGGAGACGACGAGTTCCCCGGCGAACATGTCGACCCTCGGCCGGCTATGTCAGGGAACCGAGAGAGCCTTGCCCCTTCCTCGCCCGTTCGCTTGAACAGTGGTGGAGGGGTGAATTTGATACGACCCATCGAATTCACTGTTTCCTTCTGCTTTTCAGGTAAATGGACGAGTTGTCTACGAAGGTGGCCGTAGGATCATTCAAAGAAGACGACGATCAACCCGAATCCCCCATGGCCCACATGGCTTTCGTACGGGAGCGCCCGCTCGAAGAGTGGGTCTGTAAAGAAGCCCTGGAGATGTCGTCTATCTTCATCTACAAAGACGTGGACGACGCGTTATGCACCGTCGAGCACAGGCTCATCGGGTCCGACAAATCTTGGAAAGTTTTTCGTCCAGAGGAGCATCATCGGATATGCTCGCCTTATCGGGGAATGCGCATCCCGTTATATGAATTTATGTTCAACAAGGCGGGGTGGAGGTTGCCCTTCACGGACTTACAAGAGGGAATCTTCTCCTGGTTGCAGCTGGCCCCCTCGCAAATTCATCCAAACTCCTTGGCTTTTATCCGGGCCTTCGAGCTTGTCTGTAAGTATTTAGAAATCGTCCCGACGGTGTCCCTCTTTTTCCGGATATTCCATCTACAGAGGTCGTCGGCCGGTGGACGACATAGATAGGTGTCCTTCAAGCAGAGCAAAGCTCTGTTTCATACATATTTAGATTCCATCCGGGACTTCAAGTTCTGTTATTATTTGGTGAAGCCGGTCACCATCGGGGCCGTATACTTGTTGTACCGGAAAGTCACTCGCAAGGTCGACGGTGTCTCCGAGGAGGTTCTAGAGCCGAGGTTCCCCCTATACTGGACGGAGGAACACTTCAAAAAGGGGGTCGACAAATACAAGGTGAAGCATAATCAGTTGGATGTCTATGAGCGGGAGGCTTACGATAAGATCGTCGCGTTCGTCGCGAGTTTCAACGAGGCTCGGCACGAAACGCTGGATGGCCAGCCTATACTGGAAGCAGACGGGCAGGTGAAGAAACAGTGTCGTCTGATCAATACCCGCGTTCTGCTCGAGACCTTCTCCGACGAAGAGGCCATCGAGTTGTTAGGTGGTGAAAACATCCACGATCTAAGCTTTCCTCGCATCTGTATTCTTTTCATTCTTTGCCTTACTAACATTTGCTTTCTTGTTGCAGGAAAAATGGCCGGAGTCGAGGAGTGGTTCAAGAAATTGAAAGCGAAGAGGGCTAGGGAAGAGCAAGCCCGGGGAGAGGTGTCCCGCTCAAAAGGTCAAGATGTTGCGCCTTCTGGGGCCATGCCTGAGGGTGGTTCCTCGGCCGCTATGCCCGAAGGTTCCAGTCAGTCTCAACCTGCTGCCACTGTGTCGGAGATTTCGGAGAGGCGGACACCTCTTGCTGGGAGCCAGTCTCCGGGTACTCAAGGGACGCCAAAACGACAACGGGTTTCGAGCGTGGAGATCGTCGACCTAGGCCACGAAGACAGTCCCCCACCTTCTTCAAGGTTTGAACTTCCACCATGCCATCAAAAGCCTCACTTCTTCTCCGACGTCATCTACCCTCGTGTCCCTCCCTCTGAAGTCCAAGCTGTGCTGGGAGCCGCCGCGAAGGCGAGGAGGAAGACGATCTTCGAGGACCTGTCTACGGTCATGCGGCTTTTCTCGACCGTCATTGTCCTGAACGACGAGACTCGCCCTGCTGCTGAGTTTTCTCGACTGCAAGAGAAGCTCGAGAAATTGGATGCTGAGATGCTCGACCTGCGCAAGGAGTTGAAGGAGTGCAGGGACCTGAACAAAGAACAAAGCGAGCAGCAGCAGCGGGCTGAGTGGAAGCTGAAGGAAGTCGAGGAGAAGGAGAAATGCCACCTTGCCCGAATCGCCGAGCTGGAGGCGGAGGAGAAGCGGCTCAAGGAGAGGATCGCCGAGTTGGAGGATGCTGTGCGGCCGGCCGAAGGCGAAACCGAGGAGGACAGGCTCCTAACCACTCGAGCAGCGCTGGTGGCTCAACTCAAGAAACTCGAGCAGGATCTCCGGCTATCTGAGGACGATGCTCTTGAAACTGCGGGCATAGGGTTCCGGAATGCGGTGGCGCAGCTTCGGGTCCTAAACCCCGACCTGGTGACCGAGGGGACAGATGCTGATTTTGAAGTGGTCGACAGCCGGATAGTGCCTCCCGGGCAAGGAGGAGACGCCAACGAGGGAGGTGGGCCGGACGCCACCGAGACTGCCACAGAGTAGGGACATAGTTTGCTTGGCCTGCGTGCCCTTTTGTTTTTGTCCGGCTTGTGGGCTTTTTTGATGTACTATTAGCACAATGGTTATTTTCGCCCGACTTGTGGGCTTGTACCCGTAACATTTTGTACTAAGGGTTTTGCCCGATTTTCCTACTTCGTTATGCCTCTTTATTAATTTTGCTTGTGTGTGATATTTTATGCATTACTTATTTTTGTCTAAGTAGTTGAGATCACTGGCGCCTTGGGCTTTTGCTTGACTCTGATGATGCTCGACTGCGTAGAGAGCTTAGCCGAGTGGTCAGGGGTTGTACTCCGACCTTCGACGAGGCTAAGAAAGCGGTCGATTTCTTAGCTTCATGGCGTGAACTTCCCATCGCGAGCTGGGTGTTCCGCCTATTTGGTACGTCGACGACAGAGCTCGGTTGAGGACTCTTCGTCAGGCCAAAAAGTCCACGCACACAATTCGTGGTTTTTGGCCGCCGTGTGTTATATGGAGGTGTCGCGTATGTACCGTTGCACGCCTCCGTGTTTGCGACGTTGTATTGTCTCGGGCAGTGTCTAACTGTAGTATTGCTTGAGCTTCTCAGCATTCCATCGTCAGGCAAGTTGTTCACCGTGGAGGTTCTCGAGGTAATAGGCACCCGTCCCCGTCTTAGCAGTGACGCGGTACGGGCCCTCCCAGTTTGCGGCCAGCTTTCCTTCGCGTGAATCTTTTTTATTTCTTCGCAAGACAAGACTGCCTACTTGGAAGTCTCGTTTGATAACTTTGTCATTATAATGCAAAGTTATTTTTTGTTTTAAAGAGGCTTCTCGGAGGGAAGCGCCGGTCCTTATCTCTTCGACAAGGTCGAGTTCGTCGCGCAGGGCTTCGTCATTCGTTTCATCGTCGAGGGGAGCTTCTGTTCTCCTCGAGGGTTCCCTGATCTCGATGGGGATAACCGCTTCGGTTCCATACGTTAGGCGAAACGGGGTCTCCCCGGTCGTGGAGTGTGGGGTCATTCGATACGCCCAGAGGACGCTGTGCAACTCCTCGACCCACCGTTGTTTGGCCTTGCCGAGTCGTCGCTTGAGTCCCCGGAGTATCACTCTGTTCGCTGCTTCGGCCTGCCCGTTAGTTTGAGGGTGTTCGACCGACGTGAAGTGCTGCTTTGTGCCTAATTTGGTGACGAAGTCTTGGAAGTTCCTGTAGGTGAACTGTGTCTCGTTGTCTGTGACAATGGTTTGGGGCACCCCGAATCGGGCGAGGATATTTCTCTTGTAGAAATGGAGTATGTTGAAAGCGGTGATTTTGGCCAGCGCCTCGGCCTCAATCCACTTCGTGAAGTAATCCACCCCGACTATGAGGTACTTGTTTTGGTACGACCCCACGACGAAGGGTCCGAGGATATCCATTCCCCACCACATGAATGGCCACGGGGACGACAATGACTTAAGCTCGTTTGGGGGAGCGAGGTGCATGTCCCCGTGTCTTTGGCAGCGGTCACATTTCTTAACGTGCTCCTTTGCATCATGCTGCATAGTGGGCCTAGAATACCCTGCTCGGAGTGCTTTTCGGGCTAAGGACCTTCCGCCGAGGTGCTGGGCGTTGATCCCTTCGTGGATCTCTTGGAAGATCCCAGACACTTTGCCTTCTTCGATGCACCGGAGCAAGGGAATGGAGAATCCTCGACGGTATAGCTTACCTTCGATGACGGTATACGCACATGCCCGCCTCTTGACTACCCCTGCTTCTTTGGGATCGTCAGGCAGTTTGTCCATCGTCAAATATTCGTAAACCGGGGTCATCCAACAGTTTGCGTCCCCTATGGCGTTGACTTCGGTTGTCGGTGCGGTTCTGTTAATGCTCGGCTGTGTCAGTATCTCCTGGATAACCAATTTGTTTCCTCCTTTTTTCTTGGTGCTCGCAAGCTTGGAGAGCACGTCTGCTCGAGTGTTGTGCTCGCGCGGTATGTGAACCACCTCCACGGAGACGAATTTCTTCAACCTTTCTTGCATCAAGGTTAGGTACTCGATGAGACTGTTGTTTTTGGCCTGGAATTCTCCACGCACCTGCGAAGCCACGAGCTGGGAGTCTGTAAAGATTTTGACTTCTCTTGCACCGAGGTCTTCTGCGAGTCGAAGTCCTGCGAGGAAGGCCTCGTATTCGGCTTGGTTATTCGATGTCTTGAAGGACAGTTCGAGGGAGACCTCTATCAGGATGCCCTGTTCGTTTTCGAGGATGATGCCCGCTCCGCTGCCTTTTGCGTTGAAGGCCCCGTCGACGTAAATCTTCCATTTCTGGGAGTCGTCGGTCGAGGATTCCGGTGTGGTCATTTCTGCTACGAAGTCGGCCAGTACTTGGGCTTTCAAGGCTTGTCTTCCTTCGTATCGAAGGTCGAACTCGGATAGCTCGAGAGACCATCGGAGCATTCTCCCCACCATATCCGGCCGGCTGAGGAGCTGTCGGATAGACTGCTCTGTTCTTACCACGATTGTGTGGGCTAGGAAGTAATGACGTAATCTTCTGGCTGCGGATATGAGGGCCAAGGCGACCTTTTCAATCTATTGGTATCTGAGCTCGGGGCCCTGAAGAGCTCTGCTCGTGAAGTAAATCGGTTTCTGTTCGTCGGGGGTCTCCCGTATAAGGACAGCGCTCACCGCTTCGCCGCTGACGGCCAGGTACAAGAAAAGTGTTTCCCCGGTATCTGGTCGGGATAAGACCGGGGGTTGAGACAAGACTTGCTTTAGATGGAGGAGGGCTTGTTCGCATTGCTCACTCCATTCAAAGGTCGCCTTCTGCCTTAAAAGCCTGAAGAAGGGGAGTGCGTACTGAGCGGATTTGGCTACGAAACGGGAGAGAGACGTCAGCATTCCGTTAAGCGACTGGATCGACTTCTTCGAGTTCGGGGTGGGGATTTCGGAGAACGCCCTGCATTTGTCGCGGTTCGCCTCGATGCCCCTCTCCGTGAGGTAGAAGCCGAGGAATTTCCCTGCGCGAACACCGAAGGTGCATTTGTCGGGGTTGAACCTCATGCGACATTTCCTCGCCGTGTCGAACACTTTCTGGAGATGAGCGGCATGGTCGACTTCCTCTGCGGATTTGACGATCATGTCATCCATGTAAACCTCGAGCACGTCGCCGATATCTGCCCGGAAGACCTTGTTCATCATCTGTTGGTAGGTGGCGCCAGCATTTTTCAAGCCGAAGGGCATTACGTTATAGTAATAATTGCCCGACTCAGTCATGAAGGCTGTATGCCGTTTGTCGGCCTCGTCCATGGGGATTTGGTTGTACCCCGAATAGGTGTCCATAAAGGATAGTAATTTAAATCCTACAGAATTATCGACTAGTTGGTCGATGTTAGGTAAAGGATAAGAGTCCTTCGGGCATGCCTGGTTAAGATCCGTGTAGTCAACGCACATCCTCCATTTTCCATTATTTTTCTTAACGAGTACAACATTTGAGAGCCAAGTTGTGTACTTGGCCTCGGAAATAAAATTTGCCTCTAGGAGGTCTTTTACAACTTTTTCAGCAGCATCCATTTTTTCCGGAGACTGGCTACGCCTACGTTGAGCTACGGCCCTAGCGGCCAGATCTATAGTCAACTGATGACAAGCTACTTCAGGGTCCAGTCCGGGCATCTCTGCAGCACTCCAGGCGAACAAATCTGCATTTTCTTGGAGACACGCCTTCAGTTGCCTCTTCGCTAGGTTGGGGAGTCCAGAGCCAATCTTCACGCTTCGGTCTGGGCTGTTGCCGAGAGGAACCAGCTCGAAATCTCCATCTGGAACAGGGCGCATTGGGTGGAGTGGCTGCCCGTTGACTTCAAGTGGGGGGTCCCTGCCAGCAGTTTCTTCCTGCTCCCCAGGAAATCGGTTGTCAAGGTCGATCGCGCTGACCGGCGGGAGTGGAGCCTGCACGACGTCTGAAGGTGTCTCAGCCTGAGTCTTAGATTTGATGCCGCCAACGACGCCCAGACCCCTGATTGCTGCGTCAAAACATCTTCTGGCCGCGTTGATGTCTCCGTGGAGGGTGACCACACGTCCGCGCTTCGTGTAGTATTTCATCTTCAGGTGGACCGTTGATGGTACAGCCGTTAGCTCCGCTAACGTGGTCCTCCCCATTATAGAGTTGTAGAGGGACGAGCAGTCCACCACCAAGAAACGCGTCTTCACCTGTCGAGCAGTTTCCTCAATCCCGAAGGTGACCATCAATTCCACGAAACCCCAAGGTCTGGTGGTCGCGCCGTTGAAACCTTGTAGGTCTGATCCTACGTACGGGGATAAGTGTTGCTTGGTCAGCTGGAGGGTCTCGAAAAGGTGGACGTACATGATGTCCACTGAGCTCCCCTGGTCGACCAAAATTCTGTGGACGTCGAAGTTGGCCATCTGTGCCCGGATCAGGAGGGGGATGTTGGCGTTCGGTGCCCCGCCGGGAAGTTCCTCGAGGTAGAAGGTAATCGGATTTGATCTTCCTTTAACCCTCTCGAGGGTAGGAGCTCGAGGAGTTGTTGCTTTCTGCTCGTCAAACTTCCTCTTTATTGACCCCACGGTCAAGCGGTCAGGGGCTCCGCCCGATATGACCAGGGCTTGGGGGAAAGACTCCCAGGTGCTTCGGGCACTTATCGAGTCTTCAGCCGGGAAGTTCTTCCACATGTCCCAGACAGCTTCAGGGCTGTCGAGTTCTCCCGAAAAACTAAAGTCTTCAGGTCGCGTGATGCTCAACGCGACTTGCAGCGATCCGTTGTTGGGAGAGGGAGTTGACTCCTCGACATTCTGAGCCTCCTAGCCGTTGGGGCGGGGGGGCTCTTGCTGTTTGTCGTACTTCTTTAGGTACCCTTCTTTAATCAGCATTTCGATTGCGTCCTTAAGGTGGACGCAATCTTCAGTAACGTGCCCGTGACTGTGATGAAATCGGCAATACTTGGACTTGTCAGCATTTGGTTTGGAAGCCGTCGATTTCGGGAAGCGGATTCCCCCTTTGACGAACTCCGAATTGGTACAGTCGCTGAAAATGCGCGAGCGGGACACGTTCAGCGGTGTGTAATCTTTGAAAAGGCCAGACGGTCCTCGTGATTCGCGGGGCTCTTTGGTCCGGGCTTCTTTCTTTCTTTCCCCGCCTCGCCTGGGTGGAGGGGAGTCTCCTCTTCTCCTGTCTCCACCTCGCCTGGGTGGAGGGGAGTCTTCTTCCTTGTTGCCACGGGGGCCTTCTCTGCGCCTCGAGTCGAGGGCAATTTGTGCAGCCTCAGCTTCCTCGAACTCAATATACGACTGAGCCCTCTCGAGGAGGCCTTCAAAGCTGCGGGGAGGGTGCAGCCTGACGGATTCTGCGAACTTGAATCCTATCCTCAAACCCTTGATGTTGAGATACATTTTGATGTGGTCGGTCACGTGGATCTCGACTGCCTCTTTGTTGAACCTCTCTATGTAGCTCCGGAGAGGTTCATCCTTCCCCTGAAAGATGGCTTCTAGGGAGGCTATCGTCTTCGAATGTCGACGAGACGCCGTAAAGTGTTTTCGAAAGCGCTCCCTCAGGACCCTCCATGACGTAATTGACTCAGAAGCTAGGTTTTTATACCAAGCCATGGCCCCTTTCCGAAGAGTCGTAGGGAATAGTCGACATTTGATGGCGCCGGAGACGTTCCTGAAATCGAGCAGAGCTTCGAAACTCTCGACATGGTCATCAGGATCGGACGTCCCGTCATAGGTTCCTAAGGATGGGGGTCTCTCCAGACCCTTAGGGATAGGGGCGTCCATGATGTGCCTGGCCAGAGGGGTCCGATAGTCATCGTCCTTGCTGGCTCCCGGCGACACAGAGGGGGAGTGTCGTCCATGAACATAGTGACGTCTCGGGGAGAGGTCTCTTGGGCGTCCTCTCAGCTCCTCGGTTTCCGTCTTGTTCCTTTTATTCTTCGAGGATCGAACTGGTCCCTTCGGTGGCGGGGAGCAGTGGCGTTTCTGAGGTTGTATCGGCTGGGTACGCTCTAAGCGTGACCTGCGACCTCTGGGAACCGGGGAAGGACTGCGTGATGCCTCCGGGGACTACGAACGTCTTGGAAATGGAGGTGGTCGGTGCCTTCGCGGGGAAGACCGACCACGGCTTTTCTCCAGCGCCTCGATCCGGACGTTCTGGTTGAAGATCATCTGGTTGGTCTGATTGACCAACGCAAACAGGGCGGCAGTGCTCGGATCTGCATTTGGCGGCGGGTCCACGGGCTGAAAGACGGGCTGGAGGACTGTTTCCTGTCTGTTTTGGTGAGTTGTCTCGTACTCCACTTCGTCGGAAGACGGGGAGGCGGTGAGTCCGTCTCTGACGTCGTTTTCCACGACGGGTCGGGCAGAGCTGTTGTCGACGTGGTTGCCAGTGCTAAGCTGTGCAATAACGTTGTCTAGAGCTTGATTCGCCGACGGGTTGGCCATGATGGTTGTTGAACGGAGAAAGCTTTGGTTTATCGAACAGAAAACGGGGAAGCTTATGTTGTCCCCACAGTCGGCGCCACTGATCGTACCTGGATCAGACAGTGATGGTGGCCAACGGCGTCTGGAACGACAGCTTCAGTGATGGTGAGAGACGGTGGGGGGGGGGTGTACCTGCAAGGTACTCTGACGCTCAAGTGAGAGAGTGTACAGAATATCAGCAAATACAAGAAGTGAGAATGGTAGGAAGAAAAGTGTCTAACCTGACCCTCTCAAGTGAGAGGGTATTTATAGAGAGCCCCCAACGCGGGGCCAACGGTTACCTGCAATGGGCTGGATCAACTAGGCCCACTCCAAGTAACTGCTAGGGCTTACGTGTAGTAGTGAAGACCAGCACGTGGTCTTCGCCCTAGAGTAACTGCTCCTAGATTTCCGGAAGTAGGGCAGACCGAATCTTTCGGAAGTGGGAGGTTACTTGGAACGTGTCCACGCGGGGTGGACCGTTGTGTGCTCCTCGCAGGGAGGAGCCTTCAGTGGTCGAGGAGATGTGAAGCCCGTAGAAAGGGCACGGCCTCGCGGGGAGGGATAGCGTCCGTCGAGGAGGGACGCGTAGCATCCTCGCGGGGGGAGAAGCTAGCTTGTCGAGGAGTCGAATCTCAGCGGGGTGGGACGTCCTCGACTCATATTGTCCCGAGTGCCCGACACTACCTGAGTGCCCGGCGAGACTGTGACTAACACGTGGCAGTTGCGTGTCCGCAGGAGGACCTTACCTTATTGGGCCTCCCCAGGCAATATGGGTTGGGCCTGCTCGACTGTTGGGCAGCCTCGGCCCAGTCCAGAACACCTTTCATACCACCAGGACCTACCACAAGACTGACTGTAACTAAGACTGCTGTTGGGCTAACAACAAGGAGATCAACACCTACTAAGAGATCCACACCAACTTGGAAAATTTAGTTGAAGTCTATGGAATTTTGTGTTCACTTTGTTGGTTTAAGTTTGAACCTTTACCACTTTGTTAGTTTATATCTGTTATCTGTCACAAGCTATGACTTGTGTATTTTGGGTATGACTTATGTATTTTGGGTATGACTTATGTATTTTGGGTAATCTGACACAAGCTATCACTATGAATTTTGGCTATGACTTATGGTTTCAATGTTATCACTATGTATTTTGCCTATGAATTATGTAATCTGACACAAGCTATCCATATGTAATCTGACTTATGTAAACTGATACAACGAACTGTAACAACTGCTATAAACTGTAACAACTGATACAACAAATTGTAACATCAACAACAAATTATAATAACTGTTATAAACAATGCAAACAAATGATACAACAACTGTTATAAACAATGCAAACAAATGATACAACAAATTCTAAAAATTACTTGTCTATTCATTTCAAATGGTACATACTGATAGAACCAACTGATACAAATCTAATACTAGTCTATTCATTTCAAATTGAACAAACTGGTACAAACTGATACAAAGAAAAATGTTTCCCTAATTAATTCTAAAAATTACTACAATTATAATCATAAACAACATCAAATTCCAAAGTTTTTTCCACTTCATAATGTTCTTCATTTCCCTTTAAGATTCATCATTTGTTGGCCAAGTTCTTCATTCACCATTTTTCCTTCTGCAACTGCCTTTGATAGCTTTTCAACTCTATCCATCCAAAACTGCTTATTTTCATCTCCAACATCTTCATAAAACCAACCAAAGTAACCACACCCAGCTTGCATAGATCCCTGAAAAATTCATAGGCTACAAATCAAATAGTTGCAACAACATTTGTTTTCCAAAGTACAAACATCAAATTTACATGAAATATACCTTAGAATTAGGACAACCCCAGAAATGTTTTCCATAGTTCTTAACAGTTGTTGCCCTTCGAAGAATGGCCCGGTCCCCATAATGACATAAGGGTTTCCAATTGGAGCTTGTATACAGATTTGAGCCTTCCTTCGAAGAACTACCACCTTCTGCGTTTTTCTGTTTCGACAATGACGAAGATCTGCTTGATTTCATTCTTGAATCTCTAGCCCTAGCCCTAACTCAAATTTGTGAATCAATTTGGGGCTGAAATGAACTACATCAACGTCTTAAGGAAGAAGACAATACAACAATGCCAACTCATCAGCCACGTCTGCTCACATTGACAAACGTTTGAGGGTCACTGACGGAAATGACCAATCTGGCACCATTTAAAAACTTAAGGGATCGCTTTGGAACTTTTTAAAATTAAGGGACCAAATTGGACCCCGAGGTAAACTTAAGGGACCAATTTGGGTATTTTGCCTTAATGTTTTTATCAGAAAATCTAATGGGTAAATAAAGTGTTTGTACAAATGCATAATATTTACTGGTCAAAATATTTTTTCATTAATTAAGCATAAAGGATTACAAAAACATAAGAAACTGGATCAGACCTAGAATATATTCATATC
Organism: Lathyrus tuberosus; assembly: GCA_022829125.1. Lineage (NCBI taxonomy): Eukaryota > Viridiplantae > Streptophyta > Magnoliopsida > Fabales > Fabaceae > Lathyrus > Lathyrus tuberosus. The sequence continues at coordinate 816,567 of JALAZF010000930.1, read as the reverse complement.
TAGTCATTCATTGCTTTATAAGAGAAGCCATTGCAATAATCTATATCTAGCTCATCTTCATCTATGTCCTACTCTACTGCTTCTAGGATAACAGGACGATAAAACATCTTGTTAAACCTCTTTCTCTTTGTCCACTTCATGGACTTCTTCCTTGGCTTCAAAATAGCTATTGATGGACCTGCTTTTATAGGTCTTTTAGGTACTGCCGACGAAGCCTCATATGAACTGTTCAGGGTAGGAGGCACAAGACCAGTAGCAGAAGCTTCTGAAGCTACTAACTTCTTAAGGTTCTGGATATTCAGGCTTGTAGAGTTCTCTGTGACTTCTGTCATAAAAGAGATTTTGTTTCTCTCAGCTGATGACTCCATAACATTTTGATAGATGTTAATGAAAATGAATTAGGTTTTGGCTGCTTTTATAATAGCTTCTGGGTAACCTAAATGACTGAATAAAATCCTTTGCTTGATTCTTGAAACCGTTACGACTAATAAATATTTAACATGCAAGTATATACCTTAATGACCCCTGTTACTTGATCGTTTTCCCTTCTTTGTAAACTGATCTTGTAATGATGACATGCTATGCATTTATGACTGTAACTATTTTTTTTATCTTTTTATTCTTTTTGATGTGACAAAAGGGGGAGAAAAGGTAATAAGTATTTAATTAGAAACTGAACCCATTCAGTTTGTACATAATGGTCATTTATGATTTTTTCACATAATGGTTTTTTTAATTTTTTTTACATATTAGTTATCTTGCCCGGGCGACACATTTTAACTTTCTTGTACATAGAATTAAGGAGGAGCTTACAAAACTCAACCTTAGACTATCAAACTCAGAAGGAGTTTACAAACCTCGTATTCTAGTGTTGACAAAGGAAGTTAAAATATTATGTTTAGTTTTCTATTCGAACTGCAGTAAAGCGGCAAGAAGAAAAAATTTAGTTTTGGAAGGATTCCCTTTGGGATTTATATCGTCTCCATGGGGGTCGATGTGAGGGAAAAAATGTCGTTCAACGGTCTCTACGTTTCTAAGCTTGTTGTGATTAAATTTAGGTTGAAAGATCAAAGGTACCAAAAATAAAGGCAGAAAACATAAAGACGGAAAATATAAAGGTAAGACTTTAAAATAAAGGGAGCCTTGTTGGGATTAGATCTGATCAATTGATAACACATGCATTCTTCTAACCAGTTAAATACAAATCAATCATTCGTCTGATATCCTCACGTATCACCCACAATAGTGGTTATGTCTAACGCAACGTCGAGAGAACAACCATATTGTCTCATTGGTGATGTCTCATGCAACTTAATAACACAGAGCATTAAGAACTGATACTCAAGCAAATGTTAAGCCTAAATCTATGTCTAGAGTCTAGAACCTAATAGATAATCATCCTAGATCCAAATCTGAAGAGTATATTTCTATAACGGTTCAAATCAAAGATAAACCGGTAAACAAAGATGACACCGATATCAGATTCAAGATTGATTCACATAAAACGCCATGATCAGAATACATACATACGCTTAACCCTTTTTATATGTATTCAACTAATTTGTTATCGTGGTCTTTACTGTATTGATCCTACTCATGCTACTCATGCTACTCATGCTACTAATCAACACAATAAAATAAAAGTGATACTAGTGAATATCAACTTACAAGACTATGTCAAAAGTTTGCTCCTTGATAGATGAATATCTTTGATCTAAGATTTGAAAAGGTTTTGTCAAGATCCACAAATAATAAATCAAAGACAGCAACAATATTGAATCAAAACTAGTTCACAATACATAGATTAGATGAAATATATAAGGTATCAATAGATTACATCCAAACCCAACAAGAGATCGAAGCACTTACTCAAAGATCAAGCTCCGAGTTACTTCAATTTGTGTTTCTCCCTCTTAGGGTTTGTGTTTCTCTCTCTAGAATATGCTTGGAATGAAGAGATATAAAGTTCTGAAATTTGTATCTACAAAAAAAGTGAGAAAAGTACATATACAGTAAAACTAAAATCTGTCTTGGTCGCCTAGCGAGCACCTTCTTTACACAGCGAAGTCCACTTTCAGGCACTTCAAGTGCCTCAAGAATAGTTAAACCGCCCTTGGAAATTTCAGAGTTCGCAGTGTGAACTCATTCTTTGCACAACGAACTTTGGTTCCTTTTCCGAAAGCCATCCAAGGGTTCCTCTTCGCTAGGACCTCGATGCAACTTTGCACTGCGAACATTCGATGGTTGTTCGCTGGTGTATGCAAGTTCTAATCCTTGGAAATATATATATATATATATATATGGCTAAATTACAATTTTGGTCCCCCTGTTTTGGTTTACTCACTATTTTAGTCCCCCTATTTTGTTTTTAAACAGTTTTGGCCCCCCATCCCAGTTTTGATACATGAACAGTGCATGACCGTACATGAACAGTACATGAACAATGCATTAACAGTTGGATCAAAATTGGGATGGGGGACCAAAACTGTTTAAAAAGAAAATGAAGGGACTAAAACCGTGAATAAACCAAAACAGGGGGACCAAAATTGTAATTTAGCCTATATATATATATATATATATATATATATATATATATATATATAATCTGATATTCAAAGGCACACTTGAGAGAAGTTGAATAGCTAGCTTCTGGTGGCGCAGAATATGAAGAACACTCTCTAAGTGATGTTTGGCATAGACTCTGAAGCTGAAGGTCTCAACATTAGAAGAAGCAACATTATTGTCTCTACACTTAGTGAATGTAAATTGACTTCTGGTGATTATTCAGAGTTAGTAATAAAGCTAAAGCTACCCGGACTGATAAAAGCAAGCTGCATTGTCAAATTAGTTTGTCAATTTGAGTCTTAGATCACAAGGCTCAAGAAAAGTTGGCATGCTTTACGGATATCTACTCTCAACGGCTCTATAGTACATGATCTCTTTGAAGAGTCAGTGATTAAACATGATACACAATGGATCAAAATCTTTTGGTGTATATATCTTCAATGTCTCTTGTACTATGGAAAAAATAAAGAAACTTGATCAAGTTATCTCTCCAATGGCTAGTCTTCTGCAAATTCTATATAAGTAGATGAAGGTTCAAACTGAATCTTTAACAACAATCAACCTGATGGAGGAGTAACAAGATCAACAATTATCAACACAAATGGTTATGCAGAATTTCTATTGTAGGTTTTGTAAAAGTCTTAAGATTTCTTACACATTGAATATCTTAAAAATCTTAAGAGTTTAGGTCTTTGTTATGGTGATTTCCCCGTACCTCTGATATTTATATCAAGTACACCTTGTTCTTTATTCTTCCGAAGATGTTGTTTAGCAGTTTAGATCAAAGTCTCTCGTCAAGATGCTTGAGCCATATAAGTCTCCTGCTATGTGCTAGAGCAATGAAAGTTTTAATCAAGTGGATTGATTGAGAAAATCCAAGTCTCTCGCCAAGATGCTTTAGCCATGTAAGTCTCCTGCTATGTGCTAGAGCATTGGAACTCTTAATCAAGTGGATTGATTGAGAAAAAGTCTTGGGTTCGTTGAACATGAGCATAAGTCTTAAGTCTGTAGGGCTTAAGTAGGAAGTCTTGAACCTGAGGGGTTTGAGCAGAAGTCTTGGGTTCTTGGAATTTGAGCAGGAAGTCTCAGATCAAGGGTCTGAGCAAAAGTCTTAAGCCGGAGGGGTTTGAGCAGAAGTCTTGGGCCAAAGTGGCTTAAGCAAGAAGTCTCGGGTCTTTAGGACTTAAACAAGGAAGTCTTGAACCTTAGGGGTTTAAGCAAGAAGTCTTGGACTTAGGGTATGAGCATTGTAAAAGTCTTTTGTAGGATGCATAAGTGATTTTAATCATGATTTGGTTATAGTGAAAATCTCTTTTGAAGCAAGGGGACTAAACTACTCTCAGTTGGGAGGAACTAGTATAAATCTTTGTGTGTTCTGCTATTATTTATTTGCTTCTGTTAACATTTTGTTGTTAAGTATAATCAGAATCTGAACATCAGTTTAGATTTTGAACTCTGATCAGATGTATATTAAGAAAACGGAATATGCAATTCAACCTCCCTTCTTGTGTACTTTTTCTCACCTTCATTGTTCAAGCATATCTTCTACTGAGGTTGGACGAATGTTGATCTGATCAGGAGTCATAGCCACGTAGGGACGAGAAATTCTTTCTAGAGCAGCAAGAACAACAACCTCTGATTCGTTCTGTCTGATTACATCTTCATTTTCCTCAAGGATATGTGCATAGTGGATTTCGGTATTAGATGAAATGGTGATGGTAAAGTTAGGTGAATCAGGGGTGGAGGGTTCATTATTCTTGATTCATTCCACGCACTCATCAAGAACAGGTTCATCAAAGATTGGTTGGGGAGGTGCAGTTGGTGGAGAAGGTGTATCATCCAGAAAGAAACAGAGGATGGGCATAAAAGTGTTAGAGGGATGATTGTCTATTTTAGTGGTTTTAGGTGGAGTGGGGACAAATTCCGAAGTGGTGGATATGTTTATGGTTAGAGGTGCAGTGGTTGTGATGATGGTTAATTTATTAGTTGTTGGGTTTGGTATAGGGAGTGATATAGAAATAGATGATGAAGATTTGATTGTGGTTGTTTAAGGAATATTTGATATTTTTGGTTGATGGGTGGTTATGGTTCCAAAAGGAATAGTAGAAGGAGAAGACATGTGAGGAGGAGTAGATGAAGTAATTAGCGCAGAACTAGCAGAGAAGTATGGAATCTCAAACAACGTCACCTTACCAGAATTCCCAAAGGGAGTCAATTCATAGGACCTAGAATTCTCAAATCCAGTTACATGTCTCATTGTGTAAGCTAGAATGGTGGGTCTAGATGTTCTAGCAACCTTGGTGGTGGCTCTAGCAGGTTCAGAGGATTCTTCACCAAAGGTTTTTACTTCCTTTTCCTTCTAAGATGTTGAGTATCTTCAATGCTATCATGAATATCCTCAAGCCTTAACATAGTTTCTCATCCATCCATTTTAATACAAATTTTATTGGTATGCGCAAACACCTCCTTTGGTTCCTTTTGATAGAAAATGGGATAATCCATCACAGACATACTTCTAGCACTAACAAAAGTTATGTCTGTAAGTGCTGAAGGAATAACAACATTCGTAATTAAAGACATATTATTCAGAGTATGTCCATTGAGAGGCTTTCCAATAATGAAATCAACTTCATTAGATATCCCAGCTCCCCAAAGGTTTTGTATTAGCTTACTTTAAAAAAGGATGTCTGAGATCAACCTTCCCATAGGTATCCAAGATCTCATCTTGGTAACTCCACTTCTTGTTTCTTTGACCATCTCCCTCAGATATTTGAACAGAATCAAGGAAAAATTCATTTTGACGTTGTGGCTAGATAATATAACATACACTTTTGATCAACATTGATGTAATCTTGAGAATTTGACGAGGGTCGGGAGTTGATACACCCGAGAATGATCTTGAACCAGATCCAGAGATTCTCATGGAGATCCTTGTGGTTGGAAGAGGGACTCTTATCCACAAATATGACTTTAGCAATTTCTTCCATCTTCTTTAGCTTAGAAACCATGCTATAACATCTTTTTCTGGAACCATCATGGTAAAAAAGAGTGGCAATAGACTTCTTAGAAATAGAAATCTTATTACCCAGAACGTATGATGTAACCTGAAAAGATGTAGCTTCTGCGAAAATCCAGAATTGCTTAACCAATTTGTCGTGCATGGGTCCTTTGAGATGCTCAAAGTATCCGTCCCATCTTTGAAATCTTGCAGTTTCAGTCAGATCATATCCATTTTCCTTGAGATTTTTGAAGTCTACCAATAACTCACTCAGAACAGAGAGTTTGTCAACAAGAGTTGATAGAGTGATTTCTCTAAGACCTTCAAGCACTTGTTCTTGTGGTTGATCCTGTTGTTGTGGTTAATAAGAGTGTTGAGCGGATGATGAAGCCATTGATGCAGAGGAAGGTTTTAGGGTTTTGAAACTTTTAGTTTTGAAAACAAGAAAATGTGGGGAGTGAAAATTTGCGTAAGTGTGTGAAGTGAGTTTAAATAGAGAATTTTTTAATCATGACAAAAATAATTTATAATGACAATTAATAGCAATTAAAAGCAATTAGCACAAAAATATGACAAAGAGAGTAAGGCAAAAAGATTTTACATAATCCCAAGAATCATGATTATACCCAATGTGTCACGTAGTCATTAAAAATCGGTTCAATTTTCTAAGACAACTGTCTTTAAAATTGTTCCGTTTTCCAAAACTGATTGACAACTATTTAATGTAAAAACTGATCTGTATCCGAAACAAATTTTATTTAACCAAACAAATTCCAACTAGATACCTCTGAACTTATGAAACCTTCTGACTTTAGAAGACTCACACGTTCAAAACCAAAACTGATCTCCGAGTCTCATTTTTCCATTATGAGAGATTGGCATTCTGAGATAATCATCAGATTCATTCTAAACATGAGTCCATTTACAAAATTTTCAGAATGAAAACGAATCTATCTTCAGCAAGGGGTTTTGTAAAGATATCATCCTATTGATGGTCTGTATCAATAAATTCTAGATCTAAAATACTCTTCTGAACATAATCACGTATAAAGTGGTGTTTTGTCTCAATATGTTTAGCTCTAGAATACAAAATAGGATTCTTAGATAAACAAATAGCAGAAATATTATCACAGAGTATAGGAACGTTACTTTCATATATCTGGAAATCTTCTAACTTACTTTTCATCTAGAGTCTCTGTGTGTTTCTTATTTGATTTTATTTGATTGTTTATGTTTACTAACCCTAATCAAAATCCAAAAATATGTTTGTTTTCTCTTTGCTAACTTTTTCAGGAAGAGATTGGAATCAAGGATATCAAGCTTAGTTCCCCAGCTCGAATGAAATTCATCTGAACAAAGTCAAAGTTGATCTACAAACAATTCAAAATCATTTAATCAAGAGTTTCCTACTATTTGATTGTTTATTACTCAAGAAACTCTAAGGTTCATGTGTTTATTTCCATGCCTTGTTTGACAAGTCAGAAAAATCGAGCCACAGCCAAGACAACACAACAATAATCTATTTTCTTCAAGTTTTAACTGTGTTAATCGATTAACCAAATGCATGTACAAAGTGGTTAATCGATTAACCATAGTGCTTTTGGCTAAAAACAGCAAATTCAAATTCTGCAGCATTTTGGCACCAAAATTCAAATATTTCATCTTGAGAATATTCTAGATCACTTCACTTTAATTCCGTTACCTCATCATAATTAATTTCCACCATACACCCTCACTAATCACCACTTGATCTTGATTTTGCCTCCAAATTCAAATTCCAAGCCTAATTTTGCCTCCAAACCAAGCTCCAAGCCACTAAAATTTCCAAGCCTAAATTCTATAAATAGAGGGCTCATTTCATTCATTCTTCAAGCTTTTGATAGCCAAATTCACCATGTCAAATTTCTTCTTGACTCTCTCAATTCTCTTCACTCACCCAATTTCACTCAAAGTTGTTTCTTCCATTAAAAGTTAGTAAGCTTTTCATTGAAGCTTACTAATCTTTGAGCTAAACCTTCATCCATACACTTCATCAACCTCAAATTCTATAGATTAAAGCTTTGGAGTGTGGTTTTTGAAGTTGATATGAAGCATATTCAGATTTGAAGTGGTAATTCACTAATTCCACCATTGTTTCTCTTGATACATCCTCCACAATGTGATATATTATTGATTCTTGTTGCTTGATCTTTGGATCTTGCAAATTGTGTTCCATTGGTGTTGTTTTACTTGAATTTTCATGCTCAATTGCATCCTTGATCATTAGGTGTTTGAAGAAATGGTTGATCAAGGATTTTGCAATTTTCAAATTTATTTTCTGTTGTTCTGTCAGTGTTAATCGATTAACCAAATGCATGTACAATTTGGTTAATCAATTAACAATTGATTTTTGCGCCTGGAAATTCATTTTTGCAAGGGTTAATCGATTAACCGATTTTTCCTAGCAAATGGTTAATCGATTAACCAGTGTCCAGAATGTGTTTTTGGGTTGTTTTTGCGATTGTTTTGGTTCCTTTCCTTTCTTCTTCCCTTTCCTTTTGGTCTTTGCCTTGTTTTACAATTTTAAAGGTCCTATTTCTCTTTAAATTCAATGGACTTAGGGTGTTGATGAAGTTGGATAAACATTTATTAATTCAAATATATCTTTAAAGTGAATTGTTCAATTCATTTTAGGTGATTTGAGTTAGTAATATGTTTAGTGTTTTATCCACCAAGATGAGTGGTTGAACTTGAAGATGAAATAATTTTGAAATTATGATTCAATTTTTGCATTTCTCTTCATCTATTTCTTTTTCTTTTGATCAATGAAAATCTTCAATATCATTGGAACTTGTTTAAGTTCTTGATGAAGATGAGATCGTTACCTCTTTTCTTTTCGTGCAGTATTGCTTTCGAAGAGTGATCTACATATCACTTCTCTATCATGCATTAGCACTAACATTGTTATTGACCGGCCTCATATAGTCGTGGTTTCTACATAGAGGTGGCAAGGGGGCAACACAAACTTCTCTACGGGCGCACTCTCCTCGAGGTCGAAAAGTATGGGCTCCTCGGTGCGCTGTATTTTAGAGAAGGTCTCCTGTAGGGGAAAAGACTGGCTATATTGAGGGGAAGAGGAACCGCATGCCCCTTGGTCAGGCTTCAGCATCTGCTGGACCTGCGAGAGACTCTACCTTTGGTAGCCTTCTTCGCACCCTTGGTGGCAGCGAGCTTCATGATACGTTCCTGCACCTTCGACATCTCACCTGCGACAGAGAACAAAGAAAAATAAGTCTACAAAAAAGAGTAAAGGGCAGTCGCCCGAGCAAAGAAAATGTCCACTACCTAAGAACCTCAAGGCTTCCTCATGGGACCACACTCAAGGAGGGCCTTGGTGTTAATCAATCGAGCCTCACGGCGAACCTCTCTTCGCTCGCCGAGGATGAAACTCCCATCTTTATACACACATTTGGTGGGAGTGAAACCAGAGACGAAATTGACCAACTTCTTGTAAGATTTTTGGACGTCGGCATCCAAGTCGCCATGCTTCACAATGTAGCTGTCTGTGCCCTTCACGAAGTGGTCTTCCTCCCACTCGAGGGGAAACTTCGACACCAATGTCTCCTCGTGCTGTCCCTCTTCCTCTGTGACCACAAGGTTATACAGGGAGTTGACGGCCACGTGCGAGACGAGCTTGACGACATATAACTGGTCTTTGAAGGTGCATATAAAATCCTGGTATGCCCGAAACAGCTTCCTCGGCTGCTTCAGGGATACCCAACTATACCTACCCTGAGCAGATGCCCATTGTAGATGAAAAGTGCGGAAGAACAAAGGAAGCGTGACCCCAATTCCAAGGTTTTCGTACACAAGTTCGAACGCCCGCACGAACGCTATCGGGTTAGGGTGAAGCTGTGAAGGCGCCAGACGCAACCACTGGAACACCCCCTTTTGAAAATCATTGAAGAGGAGACAGATTCCCGCGTCCCGAAACACGAACTCATACATCGGGAACCTCATCCTCTTGAAACTCGAGCAGATGCGGTGCTTTTCTTTGGGCTAATAGACCATCTAATTCGGGGAGAAACCCACGACGAGATCCTCGACAGTGGCGAAGGCATCCGTGTCGTTGACGGCAAAGCGCGACCCGATATTAAGAGGTTCCTACCCGGCCCAAACTTCGGGCGTGCGGGCTTGTTCGGCTCCAACTTGCTCGACGGGTGTGTCGGGTTCGGCCTCGTCATCAATATGAATGATGCCCTCGATCCTTACAGCCATTTTACCTAAAAAGCAAAGGAAGGACTCCAACTTGGATTTTGAATCAACAAGTGTGCCACTTACAACAATTATCTGGAAAAAGGTTTTGATTGTGTGTTTTGATATGTGATGTATAGAGGAAATATCCTCCTGCAGAGAGGACTTATGGTCTCATCCGAGGGGATGTTGATTTTTGCGTGCCTTGATCAAAGCCCAAGTTGAAGCTAAAAGAAGATGACTCCACTGGGGAGGATTTTATCTGTCTTGTACAAAGGCCAAGATTGAGGCTGACTGAGAAAAATTCTTATATGAAGCCTAAGAGGAGGCTACCTCTTGTTGAGGATTTATTGAAATCCAGGAGCAGGTCCAAATTGCATTGGGGAACCCAAAGGGTTTACTCTTGCTAAGAATCAGGGAAGAGTTAGAGTATCAGATGTCATGAGGCTCTGATTCTGTTGATGGTCTTTTGATGGTAAATTGACACTGGCTGGTTTTTTTTAGGTGAAAGTCAAGCCTTGTTGGGTGTCAGGGGAGTTTAAAGATGAGTTTCAAAACCTATGAGGTCTTCAATTCTACTGGAGACTTGTTGTATTGGTATAATGATCGGGGTTTTTCCTGTGCTTTGTAGGAAACTTGAGCGTCTGTGTGTGAGATCCAAGAGGAGATGAGACTTTCCAAGTTATACTTGAATAAAGCCCAAGAGGAGGCTGAGGCTGTCCAAGTATCTCAAGAAGTGGTAGGCTATAGTGTAGAGAGGGATCTTTGTATGATGCCCAAGAAGAGGTTGTTGGTTTAAGGGATAAGGATCAACCCAATAATGGTATGATGTTCTTGAATTTTGACTCTCATGGGGATTGAACTAGTAGAGATAACTAATTTTTGTCCTATGCCTTTAGGAAGCCTTTGGGTCCTTGTACTAAGCCCAAGAGGAGGCTGGGGAACTTCTAAGAAGCCTGATGGTCCTTGTACTAAGCCCAAGAGGAGGCTAGGGATGCTTTTGAGAAGCCTGTGGGTCCAAGCCTAAGAAAATTTCAAGAAAGGTTTCACCAGGAATTAATCCTTTCTTTGTTGAACAGTTCTAAGGTTTGAAGAAATTCAGGAGAGGTTTCACTGGGAATTAATCCTCTCTGGGGGAAATGAATTTCTTATACACATATATTTCTAAGTTTTGACAGTCTTGAGAAAAGTTTCACCGGGAATAATGTCTTTCTCTGTTCTAATTGAATAAGCCCAAGAGGAGGCAGACTGTATAGGGAATTTCCTATGAGGGAACTAGTTTTGACTAAGTTTAGAAAGTAACCACTGGTTTGACCTAAGTGTAGACCTAACTGCTGGGGAAACTCTAAACAAATATACATTAGTATATATACAAATAAGTGAATTAACAGGTATATAAACAAGTATGCATTAAAAAGATGTTGGGACTTATACTCTGAGAATAGGCCCAAGTGTCTTGTGATTGATTGTATGATTCTAAATGTAAGATTAGGGTTTCAGGAAATTGAAGAAAATTTTGAGAAAACTTTGAATTTGAATTTGAATTAAAAACAAGTTGTTTGAAAAGAAAAGAAAGTTTAGGGCTTATAACTCAAAGGAAGTCCCAAGTGATCTAAGAGCAGTTTCACCAGGAATAATGCTCCTCCTAGTACCAGTTTAAAACAGACAGATGATTTTGAAAACATATTGTAGCGTGCGATTTTTGTCAGTGACGTGACCACCTTATCGCCATTGGTTGGAATTGGGTGCTACTTTCTGATTTCTTATTTATCCTATGAAGCTGGAAAGGAAAGGGAAGTTATCTAAAACTAACCTTGCACGCAAATATTTTCTTTAACAAATTCTAAGAGATTGGGGAGTTTGGGATCAGGTTATACAATAGGGAGTTGTCAATTACCCATTCTATATATGGTTATCCATAGATTGTTTGGTATTTTATTCTGCTATGTACCTACTGGTGTTTGTCTGTCATAAATTGGGAAAGTTTCTTCTTTGGTAGAGTTGAGAGAGTGTTTTTGCTGTTTTTTGGGTTTTTTTATGTTTTTTTTGTAAGGTACTGTACTAAGGTTTTTGATTAGTGTGCTCGCTAATATTTCGCAATCTTATGCCTACGTATTCCCGTTAAAGAAAATAGGGAAATCAGAGCAATCATAGTTCCTCCTATTCCATGGGAGGAAAAGATGTCTGGTGTCTTGTTTAAAGCCCAAGATTGAAGCTAAAGGTTGAGTATTTGTGTCTTGTTTAAAGCCCAAGATTGAAGCTAAAGGTTTGACTGAGAGAGAATTTGTCATCTCTAAAGGGAGATATCTTATATGTTTATCACAGTTGTTGAGTAACTGTTTATAAAGGAGAATTACTTTAATTGGAATGTATGGAGTCCAACAATGCCATAATTTCCTTTATAGGAGATTTGTCCTGAAGGAGAAAACTTTAACTCAGTGTAGAGTAATGCCATTTTTCCTTCGAAGTCTTTCATGCTAAGAGAGAGACATTGGCTTGGATGTAAATAATCCAGAGGCTTGCCACTTACAATAATTAGATGAAAGAAGGGTTTTACCAGGATAAAGAGGGACTACAACTTGGATTTTTGAATCAACAAGTGTGCCACTTACAGCAGTTATCTAGGATTAAGGTTTGTTTTGAATGTCTGTTTTGATGTGTGATTGTACAGAGAAATGTCTTCCTACAGAGAGATTTTGATTTCCTCTGAGAGGATGTTGATTTTTTTGTGCCTTAATCAAAGCCTAAGGTTGAAGCTAAAAGGTTGACTTTATTTTTAGGGAGATCATTATACAAAGCCTAAGAGGAGGCTGAGAAAAAATGACTCTTCTGGGGAAGTTTGTCTGTCTTGTATAAAGGCCAAGATTGAGGCTAAAAGTTATGACTCTACTGAGGAGGGGTTTTATCTGCCTTGTACAAAGCCCAAGATTGAGGCTAAAAGTTATTGGCTCAGCTGGAGAATATTTATATGTGTCATGTACAAAGCCCAAGATTGAGGCTAAAAGTTATTGAGGGAAAATCATTATACAAAGCCTAAGAGGAGGCTGATTCGGGAATTTTCTTATATGAAGCCTAAGAGGAGGCTAGCTTCTGCTGAGGATTTATTGATATCCAGAGGCAGGTCCAAATTGGGTAATAAACTCTTGCTGGGAATTGCAGAAGAGTTGAAATATCAGATGCCTTAAGGTTCTGATTAAGGGTTTATTGATAGTAGTTTGACCCTAGCTGGGGAATTTAGGATGTAAGTTTTAACAGGTAGAGTTTTTACTTTTGAAGGTTTTAACTCTGTTGGAGACTGATGAAATGATCAGGGTTTTTTCCAGTGCTTTTAGGAAACTTGAGGGTTTCTTTGAGATCCAAGAGGAGATGAGACTGTCCAAGTCTACTAGTATGAAGAGGTTTATCTTTGTATGATACCCAAGAGGAGGCTGATGTTTTAAGGGATGAAAATCAACCCTAAACTGGTATGATGTTTCGACTCTTGAAAGGACTTCTCTAACAAAAGATGACTAGGTTCTGTCCTATACCTTTAAGAGGTCTTTAGGTCCTTATACTAAGCCCAAGAGAAGGCTGGGAACTTTTAAGAAGCCTGAGGGTCCTTGTACAAATCCCAAGAGGAGGCTGGGGATGCTTTTAAGAAGGATGTGGGTCCAAACCAAAGAAAAGTTCAAGAAAGGTTTCACTGGGAATTAATCCTTTCATTAGTGAACAGTTCTAGGGTTTGAAGAAATTCAAGAGAGGTTTCACCAGGAATTAATCCTCTCTGGGGGGAAATGAATTTCTTGACAAATTTCTAATAGTGACAGTCTTGAGAAAAGTTTCACCGGGAATAATGCCTTTCTCTGTTCCATATTGTATAAGCCCAAGAGGAGGCAAGACTGTATCTGGAATTTCCTATGGGGAACTAGTTTTGACTGTGTTGAAAGAATAACCACTGACTTGATCTAATCCTAGACCTAATTTCCAGGGAAAACTCTAAGCAGGTATATATATATATGAGCAAGTATGTAAAAGAAAGCTGATAGAACTTACAGGTGAGCAAGCTTCTAGTGTTACAGCTGTATGGTTAGTTATTCAAGAAATTGAAGAAAGTTTTGATATCAACTATGAATTTGAATATAAATCAAAAGAGAAAGTTGTTTTAAAAGGAGTTTGGGGCTTATACTCAAGGAGAGGCCCAGATACAAAACAGTGATCGCACCGTTATTTTGAAAACTGTATTGGGACTTATACAATGACTGAGACCCAAAATTTATTGTATTTACAAAATAGATGGGTCTTACACTCTATTATAGGCCCAAAGTTTATTTTTGTACAAGAGATGGGGCTTACAACTCAGGGAGATGCCCAGATGAAAACAGTGATCGCACCGTCGTTTTGAAAATCGTATCGGGTCTTATACAATGGCTGAAGCCCAAAATGGTTTGTATCTGATATGTGGTGGGTCTTACACTCTATTAGAGGCCCAAAAGTTTGAAAAATGAATAAATATGGGACTTACAACACTAGGGTAGGCCCAGATGATTTTTGTTGAAAAGGCGACGATCACGCCGTGGTTTTAGAAAACACAGTGGGACTTATACAATGATTGAGGCCCAATTTATTTACATGACAAGGGTGGGTCTTACACTCTATTATAGGACCAAAGTGTTTTGGAAAATAAGTTTGATCAAGAGGAAACCCTAATTCCTTTTTTTCAAATATAATTTTCAAAGAAAATAAGTAATAGATGATATAAAATACCAAATATATTGAAAAAAAAGTTGTAAATTTTGCAAAATGTTTTTAAAAAGTCAAGTGTAATCACATGAAGGCTTGAAATTCAATTGGTTTTGGAAAATCAAGGTAGAAACCTCATTTAAAAAATGTTTGAAAATAAAGAAATGAAACAAATTACCAAAATTCAAATTATATTAAATAAATAATATAAAAATTAATTTTTTTGTGGAATAAAATATTTCGACATTTTTTTGAATTTAAAAAAAAAAGCGCCAATTAAAAATATTTAAAATTGAGTGAGAAATTAATTTTGGAATTAATTAATAAAAACAAAAAAAATGTGAAAAATATCAAAAATATGGAAATGGCAAAATGGTCTGGGTGGGTCTTGAACTCATGACCTCCCAACCAAACACACATGCGCGCTACCACTAGGGTGGTGATACATCAGTGTATCAAAACCACCCCATGTGTATATGAGGGTGGCAAGCTTTTAGGCCTGGCCAAGGCGCCCTAGCCTGGCCCTTACCCAAGGCATGGCCTGATTTTTGCCCTCTAGCATGAAGGCCCTAACTCCCTCAATTCTTCATGGATTTTGACAAAATTTAGATGGATCCTACCTAGAATTTCATGAGGAATCCAATGGTGCTTTTAGATTTTTTCTAAAGATGTCCCTATTTTAAAACCCGATAATAATTTCAAAATAGGCCAAGATTTGCATGTTCTATGCTATCTCATCATACAAGCAACAATAGCATAGTAAATTGGTTCAAACACAACACATTTGATGTATATGACATGTTTATGCTCAATGAACCTCAAAGAAATGCATATTTAAAAGATTTCAAGTTGTGATGCACTTACCTCTTGAAGCTCCTTGTGCTAACTGTCAAGATCCTTGTGCCAGAAGTAATCCAATGCTTTAGACACTCTTAATTGATTCCTTAGAAGCTTTTAGGATGATCAAAACCAACTGGAAATCTCAGGTACAAGAGTTGGCTCTTTCTTGCAAAAGTGGTAAAAGTGACCAAGATGGTAACTCACTCAAATGGTGTTACAGATGAGGGAAACTATTTGGGACAGTTTAAGGATGATATTTGAAGTGTATTTGAAGATTTGTTTGGTTTTGAAAGTGACTGAATCAAGACATGGCTTGTAAAATGCAGAAAATTCAAAATTTGAGATTTTGGAGGTTGACTTTCTGATTTTGAGGTTGTGCAATGTGGATGAAGGTTTGAACACCTAAAATGGATGATTTATGATGTGTTAGGATGGTTATTTGAGTGATATTTGCCCTGGTTTCAAGAATTCCCAAATTGCTCCATAATGACTTGAAAATGAAGTAAGAGAGGGAGAGTGAGAAAACAAGGCTTTGGTATTGTTTTGGTGTGGTTTCAAACATCAGAAATGGCCTTTATTTATAGTAGAGGAGTTTTGTTTATGGAGGAATAGTGAATGGCAACTGGTTCACCCTAATATCCAATGGATATGCCCATGTATCACTTTCTTAAATTCCAAGGTACCAAGTCTTCACTTGGCCATTAACTGAGCTGATCTTTGTAGCTCTAGATCTTCTGAGTTTTGAGTCAATCTTGACTCAATTGGACTGATAAGGCTTAGTTCATGATAGCTCAATGCATTGCATTGATGTTACCATGCCAAATTTGAATTCCAAGTTTCATGTCATGATGATTTTCACAATGCAAGTTGAATTTCTTGCCTCTTTGATCATGGAGCAAGTGAGTCATCAGATTCTGTGTTTTTGGAAGATGACAAAGTTGGCAAAGTGACAAAATTTGAAGGAGAAAATTGTGTGGCACAAGTTATGCAGCAATGCTGTCTTGAAAATTTGGGTTTTCTTGCCATGTTTCAAAGCTTGTAACTCCCTACTCAAGTTGAATTAGGATGAGTTCTTGTACATTTTAGAAAGCTCTTATGACATACTTTAACTTTGATGTCCAAGATTGGTCTTGGTTTAGCTTGGATCAAGGTGAAAAAAATGGCCTCAAAGTTGGTAAAAAGTGAAACAGATTCTGTCCAAATTTCACTAAGTGTTGAAAAAAATGGTCATTTCCAATTTTTGTGATTTTGATCAATTCATAAATTGAAATCCATGAGGAATTGGAATCTCTTGTAGTTGACATATTTAAAGTATGTAAGATGAACTTTCATTTGAGCTTTGAATGGGAGAAAATTGCCTTGTGGTTTAGGAGTTATGACCTTGCAAAGTTGGTATGAAATCACTTTGGTTCCATAACTTAGAAATTTTTTTGTTTCTCATGGTTTCCCCTTTTGCAAGGAACCTCACTTTTCTTGATTTTTCTTGATGGATGATGATCAATATCATACATTAACATTGTTTTTGACTTAGGGGAATCATATTTGTGAAAATTTCCAAAACGTCAAACTTGATTTTAGGCACAGTTGACTTTTTGTCAGATGAATTCCAAATTGTGTGACCCTCTATGCAATCAAGTCCTTGACCTAATTCAAACCTATTGGATGGATTCCATAGGTGTTTTAGAGTATTTTGAACCATGTCCCAAGGTTTGAAAACATGCATTGGTCAAAAGTCAAAGATACCGTTGACTTTTTCTTTAAAACCCTAATTGTGGTCCTGATGAAATTGAAACTTGTGAATCAAGCTTCTTGGATCAATTCATTGTTGTAAATGGATCAATATGGTGTATTTGAGGCCCTTAAATCATGTCTTGAGGTCTTGGTGCGTGTCTTGCCTCAAAAGTCAACTTAGGGGTGAATTAGGTCAACAAACCCTAATTCTTGATTTTTGATGAATGATTCCCATGAGGCTATTTTGGCTTGATGATTAGATCCATGAGGTCCCTTGGAGCATTTTGGATCATGTATTGAATTGTTGGCTCATGCCCAAATGAAAATGTTTCATCTGGAGGTCTTGGTCGACCAAAACCCTAATTTAGTGACACTGGCGATCTTGAGGCTCGATCCACTTGGAATGGTGCAACCTTGTGCTTGATTCTTAATGTGGGAGACTCCTTGATCCCTTGTGGGTGTTTAAGAGGTTAGACATGTTGAAAATCATGTCATTTCTTGATTGATCCTTTGTCTAAATGTTCTGAGAGGGATGAAAACCCTATTTCTTAATTGAAGTGAATGTTCAACAATCCCTGAGGAGATTGATGAGGTATGATGGTACATCCATATTGAGGCAATGATCCTCACAATGATGGGAAATCTTGTGGTTAAAATTTGGGGTATGACACAGAGGTATGAGGCTTACAACTCAAGGAAAGGTCCATGGAAGTTGTTTATTATTTAAAACAAAGTTTTTGTATAAAAGATTGGGGCTTATACTCAAGGAGAGGCCCAGATGACTTATTTGAAAACATTGATCGCACTGCGACACCGAAAGACGTTGTGGGACTTATACTATAGTAAAGGCCCAAAATTATTTATGTACAAAAAGGGTTTGGGTCTTACACTCTATTAGAGACCCAAAAGTGTTTGTGAATAAAGAATAATGAGGCTTATACTCAAGGAGATACCCAGATGATTTATTTGAAAAGACGGCGATCGCGTCGCGGTTTTGAAAACCACATGGGGACTTATACTATGACTGAGGCCCCAAAAATTATTTACACAAAGGGATGGGTCTTACACTCTACAAAGAGGCCCAAAAGATTATTTTTATACAAGAGATGGGGCTTATAGCTCAAGGAGATGCCCAGATGAAAAACATCGATTACACCATTTATTTTGAAAATCGTTTCAGGACTTATACAATGACTGAGGCCCAAAATTATGTATTTACAAAGGGGATGGGTCTTACACTCTATTAGAGGCCCAAAAATGTTTCAAATGAAGTTTGAAGAATTAAAATTAACGAAAACCCTAATTTTAATTTAAAAAAACAATTTTTCAAAGAAAATTAAATAGAAAAATGATATAAAATATCAAATATATTTAAAAACGAGTTGTGAGGTTTGAAAAATGTTTTGAAAAATCATGTTATGTTTATATGAAAGTGCGAAAATCATTTGAATTTAAAAAATCAAGATGAAAATTTCATAAAAAATGTTAAAAAATAATTAAAATGAAATTCTTTACAAAAATTCAAAGTATATTAAATAAATAATATAAATTTGAATTTTTTGTAGAATAAAATATTTTAACATTTTTTTGAATTTTTAAAAAAAAGAACCAATAAAAAATGATTAAAATTGAGAGAGAAATTAATTTTTGAAATCAATTAAGAAAAATAACAAAAATTCAAAAAATTTGAATTATGGCGCCAACGGTCACCTTCTTCTTCCTCGTGACCGCGCCATGGCTGATTTGCAAAACCTCAATTTTCTCTCTGATTACTCAATAGTTTTGACTTTTGTAAACATCAATCTCACTCGCTTTTGAACAAGGATTCCAATGGTACCAATTAATTGCATTTATATTAAGTGTGGAGTGAGAAATCAAGAGATGAACACATGAACCCTAATTTCTGCAAGAACGCTATGAAATCTTATACACGATATCTACAAAGCAATTGATTGAGGGGAAACACTCTACATAAGTGCATAAACATGTTTGTAACTTGATAACACATTTATGATGCATGGATCATAGAGTTTGAGAGTTCAGGCTTACCTCTTACAATAAGAAATCGAATTGTGTGTTGGAGGTGTTACAGATGTTGTTTGATGACTTGGATAGCTTCAATGGACCTTATGTAAGGTGTTTAGAAGCTTGGAATGGATTGAAAGCATATGGATCTTGTTGTGGTACCTCAACTGCAGCTTTGACAAAAAGCTTGAGCAAATGGATAGTGACTTAATGATTCTGGTGTTCCAGATATGTTTTGAGGTTATGGATCACTAATATATGATATATGTGAGGTGTTAGGATGGTTGGTTTTGATGGAATTGCTATCTATTTGAAAATTCGAATGTTACTTGAAAAAGAAGCAAATTCTGGTTTTTTGAGAGTAATTTGGAGGAAAACATGTGTTGTTATGCTTTGGTGTACTCAAACTGATCAGAAAGAACCCCTATTTATAGTAGAGCAAGTTTGTTTTGGGAGCAATAGTGATTGGGGGCTGGATCACTCCATTATCCATTGGAATTTATCATGTAGCCAAAGTCTCCTCTAGCCATTGGCTTGAGTCAATCTTGCAGGCTATAAGTCTTCTATTGCAGGGATAAGGCTTGACTCCTTTAGTGATCAATGACTCAGTCCATGCCACCCCAATGCATCTCTTGAATGCTTTGAAACAAAATTGAAGTTTTGGAAATGCATCTTTAAAGATCACATGCCTAAGTGATAAGCTTCTTGACTTGTGAGGCTTTGTGATCAGATTCTTCATCATTCATGTTGAATTTGGACAGAAATGAAATGATGCAAGTGTCCAAAATTGGTTCAAGAAATCGTGGAATGCAAGTTATGTACCAATGTTGTTGTGTAGGCAGGGTGAAAATGCAATTTTTTAAGGCTTATAACTCCTTGCTCAAGTTGAATCATGGGGGGCTATTGTACTTTTTGGAAAGCCCCTATAACATACTTCAACTTTAATGTTTAACTTTGGTCTTGATTCACCTTGGATCATAATGAAAAATGGTCTCAAAGTTGGTGAAAATGCAAACCAGATTTTGTCCAAAATTTCACTAAGTGTTGAAAAAGTGTCCATTTTCCATTTTTTGTGATTTTGATCAATCCATAACTCAAAATCCACGAGGATTTAGAATATTTGTAGTTTACAATCTTGAAGTATGTAATGAGAGCTTTCATTTGAGCTTTGGATGGAAGAAAAATGTTACTTGGATCATAAGTTATGGTCTTGCAAAGTTGGGTAGAAATCACTTTTGTCCATGACTTAGTGAAAATTCAAGTTTCTTAAGGTTGCCCCTTTTGCAAGTAACCCTACTTTTCTTGATTTTTCTTGATGGATGATGATCCAAACCATAAGTTAACATTGTTTTTTTACTTAGAGAAACCATGTTTGTCAAGAAATCCAAAAAGTCAAACTCGATTTTTTGGCACAATTGACTTTTTGTCAGATGAATTTCAAACTTTGTGATCCTCTATGAAATCAAGTTCTTGACCTAATTCAAACCTAATGGATGTATTCCATAGGTGTTTTAGAGTGTTTTGAATCATGTCCCAATGTTTGAGATGATGTCTTGGTCAAAAGTCAAAGGTAGGGTTGACTTTTCTCTGAAACCCTAGTTTGTGGTCCAGATGAATTTGAATCTTCATGTTGCTCGTGAACCAAGTTCTTTGTGTCCATTTGAACTTGTAAGAGGGTCACTACAAGATATTTGAGGTATTCAAAACATCTCTTGAGGTTTGGGCTCGTGCATTGCTCCAAAAGTCAACTTAGGGGTGAATTAGGTCAAGAAACCCTAATTCCTGATTTTTGATGAATGCACCCCCTGAGGCTATTTTGAACTTATGAATGGATCCATGAGGTCCCTTTGAGCTTCTTGGATCATGTTTTGAAGTATTAGCCCATGCCTAGATGAAAACTTTCGTCTGGAGGCCTTGGTCGACCAAAACCCTAATTTGGTGACACTGGTGATCTTGAGGCTTGATCAATTTGCAATGTTGAATTTTCATGCTTGATTCTTGATGTGGGAAACCTCTTGATCCTTCATGGATGTTTGAGAGGCTTGACAAGTTGAGGATCGTGTCCATTCTTTATTGATCCTTTGTCTGAGTACTCTGAGAGGGCTCAAAACCCCTAATTCTTTGTTGTAGTGAATGCTCAACAATCTTTGAAAGGATTGATGAGGTATGAAGGTACATCCATATTGTGGTGATGATTTGCACAATGATGGGAAATCTGGTGGTCAAAATTTAGGGTATGATAAATACGTGTAATGTAAACCCATACGTAAGCCGTGCAGTCCATTGCATTGCCTTAAAATGATAAATACTACTAACTTCATAGCTTCTCTCTACCAATCAATATGGTGTACAATATATTTTATTCATTTGAATATAGCACACAGAGCTGGGTTTACATCAGAATCAGATGCAAATTTATATCGTTATTTGAAAACTATTTTACTAATTAGTGATTTGTTAGTTAATAGGTGTAATGATCTACTATAAAAAGATTGAAATTTAACCTATTTTAGTAATTAGTGATTAATTAATTTTATTAATTAAATACGTAGTATTAAAAAGAACATTTCTCACTTTTTTATTTGTCTTTTTAACAAAATTTTCAATATCTATTTTAGTTTTTTATTATTATTGAAGAATATTTATGGTAACAAACAAGTCAAACAATACATATTAAATTAATTAAGATTAGTTTATATTATCCATTGCAATTAAACTAATTGATATTATCTATACCTATATATAAAAGCAAAACATGATTTTTGTGTAGCTTTTTTCCTTTCAAATATACCATTTTCAGCTTTTATTTTTTTTAACAAATGGTGGTTATGTGACGGTTTATTATCTTTTATACTATTATTTTATAAATAATAAATAATAAAATGAAAATTAAATAAAAATAATAATACAATTTATAATTTACGTATATATTATAAAAAAGACGGCACGTCCGGATGCTTAATAAAACAAAAACTATTAAAATTATTAGGCTATATTTTTACTCATTATGAAATTTATATTACTTTATGGATATCATTATTTGCCAATAAAATATCTTTTATAAACATAATTAAATATGATTCTTACTTGAAATAAAATATTAAACTTTAGAAAAAGGTTAATAAAACAAAAAAAAAAAAAGAATCTTTAAAAAAATGACAAATTATAATTATGCAAAAATAATGATAAATAGTAATCATTAAAAAAATAATGATAAATGGTAATAATTTATTGATACAATCATTTTTAAAAATAGAATAAATCATCAATATTCATGTTGTTGTTGGATCAATAATTCTATATTTTTAATTTTATTAATATTTAGAATATGAAAAAAGTAATAATATTCATGTTGTCTTTTTTTCAAGAATAATTCTATATTTTTAATTTTATTAATATTTAAAATTTAAAGAAAATAATTAATTTAACCAGCAATATTTCGCAAACAGACGAAATCTGTGCGACAGAACTGGTTTCCTACCAGTTACCTATTAAAAAAAATCATCACAAGAAATTAGTCCCACGTGGGTCACATGATTACTAAAGTAATTTATTAGATTTTAATAGTTGGATCTAAATAGAATCAACGAATTTTAATTAGTATTTAAAGTATGCACGTAAAAACAGATAGTAAAATCAATGTATTTATTGTATTATTTTATCTTAATGAAAGCCATAAATTGTACATTAACATTTTATTAGATTTAGTGATGCTACATTCCGCAGCAACATTTTGTTCCTTCACAGCCGTCACCGAAACCGATACCAAGTTGATCACATCTATCCAAACAAGCTTGATTATTATTTGGACATAACTCGAAATCTTGACAGAAAAAGGGGGTTATACGTGTTTCACCTGCATTCCATAAAGCATTATAGAATATGTGTAAATAATTATTAAAACAAATATTACTTTCTCCGTCTCAAAATAAAAGTTTTTTAAGATTGTTTTACATAAATTAAGAAAAGTAATGATTGACTAATTAAATATAACAATTTTATAAAATTATCCTTAATTACCATTGGTTGTCATAAAGGTGTAATGTGATGTATTGTCTTAAAAGTTGTGTAGATAATAATTATTAGGGATAAAGTTGGTAAAAATTAATGATTGTTGCATTAAAAACGTAAAATGACTTTTATTTTGAGACAAAATTTTTTTGACTAAAAAGACTCTTATTTTGAGACATAGGGAGTATACAAAACCAGACATGTATTATAGAATTTAAAATAAACTAGAAAACTTGTAAATTTAATACCTGAAGTCAAAATGGAAGCAATGCATAAAAATATTGCAATGAAAAAAAACATCTTGATGCAGGTAGCCATGTTCTTGTGGATGATCAAGTTCTTGTGGGTGAACAACAAACAATAAGGGGCTATTTATTGAGACAAGTAGGGAGAGGTTATTAGTTTTAAAATAAATTGAAAAAAAAAAGCAGTTATTAAGCATATACTATTTTATTAATTTGTGTATATAATTGTAAATTATATTAATAAATGCACTAAGTTTAGTAAGAAAATAATAATTTAATTACTATTGCAATTAATTATGCAAGATATGATAGAGTCGAAAATAAGTAGTTTTTGACCATTTCTTAATACACCATCCAAGTTTCTTATACACCACGTGAAATTTCGTTTTTGCCCCCTGATTTCGGATGAGCACATTCGGACGCACCGTTTTTTTAAAAAACGCTGATGTGTTCCGGATGTGCACATCCGGAAACATAGTATAGCTTTTGATCGTGAAGGCTGAATCAGATCCTGTAGAAGTGGCCACCAAGTGCGTCTGAGATGCTGGTCGTGTGGAGAGGAGGGGGTGTACCTGCAAGGTACTCCGACGCTCAAGTAAGAAAGGGTCAGAGAAAAGGGGCAAGTACAAAGGATTAGTTCGTAGGGTGAATATTCCATACCTGACCCTCTCAAGCGAGAGGGTTTATATAGAGCCCCCAGCGCGTGATCAACAGTCCTATTTTCGGAGCGAAATAACCGTTTTTCCGAAGAATAGGTAACTGCCCAAACTAGTCGTTATGTCGGGCAGGAGTGCCCAAAACTAGCCGTTATGTCGGGCATAAGCGTAGTTTCGGACACCTGCCCTTAACTGTTCGGGGAGCCGAGAAGTCGTGCATAACGGGCAATAATTCCGGGGAGTAACGATATATTCCTTGTCCGGTTGGAGGGGCAGAAAGGTAACTTTTGCCCTTTTGTGGATTGGACTTAGGCAATATGGGCCGCTCTGGGGCAGAGGCGGATTGGGCCATGTCTAGCCATTGGTCCAGTCCGGAACAGGAGCCCCCCAAGTCGTTGCTCCCGAGCACGGGAGTGATGACTTAAGGACAGTTCGTTGCTCCGGGGAGCTAGCATGGAGTCATCGTTTGAAGACGAGGAGGACTGTCTCAATGTGCTCGTGACCCCTGGTGTCCGTGAAATTCGTGGTCGTGACCTGTTGCCCAGTGTTCGGGGAGACTAATGGTCAGACAGAATTGGAAACGTTGGGGCGCCACGTGTGCCTAGAGCTCCGTGTAGCAGTTACTAGGCAATGATGGCTAGTTGATAGCCATCATGGCCTACGAGCGTGTGTCCGCACGTGCCCCTTTATATAAAAGGGGGAAATTCGTTCCATTTGGAACTTTTTGCTCTAATTTCTCTCTGTTTCCTTCAGCATTCTTGCCCGTGACCGCCGCCTGCTTACTCCGACCACTGCTCCAAGCTTCGAGCAGCCACTTTCGTCTTCTTAAATCAAGTAAGTTTTCTGATCCTGTGCTTGTTCTACTCCTTTTGGTTGTCAATGGTAGATTGCATGTGGTTAGGGCTAGGTTTAGAGGACGAAATAGGTAGATTTCCGGTGATTGTTGGTGGTCGACGGTGGTTGTGCCATTTTTCCACTTCTGACATGTCGCCGGACTTGTTAGTATGTTTCAGCGAGGAGGGTGGTTCACGACGACGTTGCGACAACTATGCATGTGTGACCGCCGTGTTTGTTCATCTTCTGAATGAGTGGTGAGTTTTCCGGTAGAACACTCCCAGATTTCGGTGAAGCTTTGCGATTTCTGGCGAAGCTTCGAACGAAATCTGGGTATGAGTGCGGGGAAACTCCTCGCTTGGGGATGATTTGTTTCGGGCGTCTCCTCGCGGGGAGGTTTCATTTTTTCTTATGATGTTAGGCCTTAGGTCGGGGATGTTGTCCTCAGCCCTTTGCGCGCCCTTTCACTTGACTTAGCGGTGGAAGGGTGGATTTGATTTATTGTCGAATTCACTTTCTTCTCTGCTTTTCAGGTGATTGTTATGGCGATGGGGCCAGATAGAGAGATTGTCTTAGATACGTCCGAGAAAGAAACAGGCTCCGAGGATTATATTAGCTCGACGGCTTCGAGTTCGACGGCCTCGAGTTCCTCCAGTGATGTCGGGGAGGAAGGTGAGTTGGACGTCATGGACGAGGACGTCGCTGAGGACTCCGCGGAGGAGTGGGAGGTGGCCGAACCTGCTGAGCATGTGTCTGCCTTTGCGAAGTATTTGGGTGACGTTTTTACGGAGGTTGGACGAGAGGGAGAGTGGAAGGTGCACTTCCCTTCCGTGGATGAGCGGGTCTGCACGAACTTCGTGGACCGTTTCACGATGTATGAATATGCTTTTAAGGAGCTGGGTCTGAGGTTGTCGTTCACTGATTTTCAGCAGTCAGTGTTCGTGCATTTGAAATTGGCCCCCACACAATTGCATCCTAACTCGTTGGCCTTCATAGCTTGTATGTGAGCATCTCGCTATAGGGGCTACTCTCCCTCTGTTCTTCACTGTCTTCCATGTCCAAAGGCAGCTATCGGGAGGAAGTATGGTTGGGTCTCTTTGAAGCAGCCCCGCAAGTTGTTTAAGCCGTTTTCGGAGTCGATACGGACATTTAAGGAACGGTATTACGTCGTTGAGCCCGTGTCCGAAGCTGCCCAGGACAGTACATACGTCTGGGAGATCAAAGTTGACGAGGATGGGAATGATCTGCACGACGAGACGGGGAAGTTTATTGGGCGGAGAATCTACAAGTTCCCCATCCATTGGGCGCCTGACCATTTCACCAAGAGGCCCAGTGACTATGTTCTCCAACCGCACGAGCTACGTGGGGCAGGACGCCGTGGCGTACGAGGATTTGGTGAAGTGGGTCGGCTCCTTCCGGCTCGCTGAGTACTGGACGAGCAAGGGTAATCTAGTCTTCGAGGAGGATGGGAGTCAGAGGGTTGAGCATCGGTTCATCAACACCAAGGCACTGCTGGAGTGCAAGACTCCCGCGGATGCTGAGAAGCTGCTTGGTAGTCTAAGTTATTTAGATTTGTTTGTGTTATTTCCTTTCCTCGTATCTAACGTGCTCGTATTTTGTTTGTGCAGGTGAGATGCCTCAGGCCCATGACAGGGTTGTGAAGAACGCTCTTACGAGGAGCAAGGCCGGAGCAGTTCCTCCGAAGTCTCGATTTGCTGGTGCTCGTGCTCCTCCTCCGGTTCATTCTGCTGCAGGGACCTCCTCTTCTCCTACTCTTGTCCCCTGGGGATCTCCCCTGTCTTTGACCGGACGACCCAAGCGGCCAAAGATTGCTGATGCCGTGGACCTCACTCGGGTACCGGAGAAAGGGAAGTTCGAGCTTCCTCCTTGTATCCTTGACTGGAGGTTTTCTGAGGGAAACTCTTTGATGGTGCCCCGAGCGGAGTCTCTTCGCTTGGAAAGTATGGACCGCCCGAGCAAGAGAGCGTTGGTGGCCCAAGACACCTCTGCCTTGGTCAGGATGCTGGAGATGGCAGCCGTTTACGCTGAAGGGGACTCTGCAACCGAGTCTGAACTTAATGCTGCCCGGGCTACCATGGCGTCCCTCAAAGAAGATGTCAAGGGTGCTGATGATGCTCGAAAGAAGGTTGAGGAGAAGGTGGCCAGGTTGAAGAAGGAGAACTCCACGCTGGCGGCGGAGAAGAAAGCTGTCGAGGAGCTGATCAGGGAGCTAAGGGCGGTCAATGCCCCGGGTGACGATGAGCCGGAAGATGTGAAGGAACTGAAGACGAGATTCGAGCTGGTTGCCCGAATGCTGATGGCTGAAGATGACGGTATTGCCGTCGCGGATGAATCTTTTAGAAACGCCGTGGCTCAACTGCGGGTGGTGAACCCTGGGCTTGACTTTTCTGTCGAGGGTACTCACTATCTAGCGCACGTTGAGCATGGCCGGATCATTATGTATTTATGCCCGACGCTCTTCTTGAAGGAAACGCCGAGGATCAGCCCGCGGAGGACCAGGGGCCTCAGTTTGAGCCTACCGAGCACACGAACGAATGAGGAGTCTGTTTTTTGTTGTTGTAACTTGTCCGGCCTGCGTGCCGAGTAATCATTGTAATTTATTCTTGGGGGGCATGACCCCCGTTTTATGTAACTCCGTACAATCTTGGTCCTTGTGGTCACTTATCATGTTAAATTATATGTTTGATTCTGCATGATTTTACTTGCTTTTATTTTTGCTAAGTGATGTACTCATGCTCGTTGTGAATGTATGTCTGCCCGTGATTGGGAGCATTTGACTTATGCGAATTTATAGAGGGATTGCTCGTTATAGATGTGTTTGTCAGTTAGGGAAACTGGTAGAACAGTCGGGGAATGTCCTGGCAGGGTGCAGAGCTCAAGTCGCGTTTGAGGCCTGAGTTCGCGGCGTGAATGTCCCATCGCGAGTTGGGGTTCTGCCAGTTATGGTACTTTGACGACGGCGATGCTCAATCGAGGACCGCTGTCGAGCAGTTACCCGGCTCGTTACTGAGCGGGGTTCTGCTTTATTGGTATGCGACGCTTGTACCGAGGCGTGTATAGTGGTCGGTAGCTGACGTTCGTCTTCGTGACGGGTCGAACCGAAAATTAGCTGTAGTATTGTTTTAGCTTTTCGGCGTTCCATGGTCGAGCGAGTTCTTCCCCGGTGAGATGTTCTAGGTAATAGGCCCCATTTTCCGTTTTTGCTCGGACACGATAGGGTCCTTCCCAGTAGGCGGCTAGTTTGCCCTCGCGAGAGTCTTTGTGGTTTCTCCTTAGGACAAGGCTTCCCACGTTGAACTCTCTTCGTATCACCTTGGCATTGTGCCTGATGGTAATCTTTTGTTTTAGTGAGGCTTCTCGAATGGCTGCCCCAGTTCGGATTTCCTCGACGAGGTCGAGTTCTTCTCTTAATGATTCGTCGTTCATCTCCTCGTCTAGGGGCGACTCTGTTCGCCTGGAGGGCACGTGAACTTCGACGAGGATTACAACCTCAGTCCCGTATGCTAGACGGAAAGGTGTTTCCCCGGTCGTGGAGTGTGGAGTTATGCGGTATGCCCACAGTATGCTGTGCAGTTCCTCGACCCATCCCTTCTTTGTTTCGTCCAGCCTTCGTTTGAGGCCTCGAAGGATGACTCGGTTGGCTGCTTCAGCCTGGCCGTTCGTTTGAGGGTGTTCTATGGATGCGAAGTTCTGCTTCGTGCCCAGTTGGGCGACGAAGTCTTAGAACTTCCTGTCCGTGAATTGCGTCCCATTGTCCGTTACTATCGCTTGGGGGATGCCGAAGCATGCAAGGATGTTTCATTTGTAGAAATGCAGGATGTTGAGGGCAGTTATTTTGGCTAGAGCCTCCGCTTCTATCCATTTTGTGAAATAGTCTACGCCCACTATTAGGTATTTGTTCTGATTTGATCCTACCACGAAGGGTCCTAGGATGTCTAGTCCCCACCAGGCGAATGGCCACGGGGAGGACATAGCCTTGAGCTCGTTAGGTGGAGCCAGGTGCATGTCCCCGTGCTGTTGACATTTATCACATTTCTTCACGTGTTCTTTCGCGCCGTGCTGCATGGTCGGCCAGTAATATCCTGCTCGGAGGGCCTTTCGGGCAAGTGACCTTCCACCGAGGTGTTGGGCATTGATTCCCTCGTGGATTTCGCGCAGGATGTGTGCGACCATTTCTTCCTCGACACATTTGAGCAGCGGAATGGAGAATCCTCGCCTGTAGAGTTTATTTTCGACTAGGACGTAGGAGCAAGCTCTTCGCCTAACTATGCTGCTTCTTTTGGGTCGGACAGAAGTTCGTCTTTAGCGAGATAGTCGTACACAGGGGTCATCTAGCAGTTGTTATCGCCGATCATGTGAACGTCGAGGGTCGGGGAGGCCTTCTCGATACTGGGTCAAGGAAGTACCTTTTGTATGACAGACTTGTTTCCGCCTTTCTTCTTCGTGCTGGCCAGTTTGGACAGAACATCTGCTCGGACGTTATGTTCGCGGGGAACATGTCTCACTTCTACTGTCGCGAACTTTACCATTTCCTTTTTGACCACGGCTAGGTATTCGGTCAGGTTGTCGTTTTTGGCTTGATATTCTCCTCGGACCTAAAGGGCCACGAGTTGTGAGTCTGTGCAAATGACGACTTCTATTGCGCCCAGGTCCTCGGCTAGACGTAATCCAGCGAGGAAGGCTTCGTATTCGGCCTGGTTGTTAGAAGTAGAGAAGGATAAGGTGAGCGACACTTCAACGATGATTCCTTCTTCGCTTTCCAGTATGATGCCTGCACCGCTTCCTGCCGAGCTGGAGGCACCGTCCATAAAAATGGTCCATTTGCGTGCTTCACTCGCGGGGGAGTCTGCGAATGTCATTTCTGCGACGAAGTCGGCCAACGCCTGGGCTTTGAGAGCTTTCCTGCTTTCATATTGGATGTAAAATTCGGACAGTTCAAACGACCATTTGAGCATTCGATCGACCATGTATGGTCGTCCCAGTAGCTGCTCTGTTCGAATGACGATCGTGTGTTCTAGGAAGTAGTGTCTTAGTCTTCTAGCTGCGTTGATGAGGGCCAGTGCCACTTTCTCTATCTGTTGGTACCTTAGTTCTGGTCCCTGCAACGCTTTTCTCGTGAATTATATGGGCTTTTACCCGTCAGGTGTCTCACGGATGAGAGCGGCGCTCACTGCTTCGGTTGCGACGGCGAGGTACAGGTACAACGTTTCGCCACTGTCCGGGCGAGAGAGGACCGATGGCTCTGAGAGTGCTCATTTCAGATGGAGAAGTTCCTTGTCACATTCCTCGGTCTATTCGAACGTTGCCTCCTTGTGGAGGAGTTTGAAGAACGGTAGGGCGTACTGGGCGGACTTGGCCACGAAACGAGATAGTGATGCGAGCATCCCGTTGAGGGACTGGATGAATTTCTTGGACTTGGGGGTAGGAAACTCGGAGAATGCTCGGCATTTATTGGGATTGGCTTCGATTCCTCGTTTCGTTAAGTAGAAGCCGAGGAATTTGCCTGCTCTGACACCGAACGTGCACTTCTCTGGATTAAAACGCATTTTGTATCTTCTGGCCTGTTCGAAGACCTTTCTCAAATGGGCCGTATGATCGGTTTCCTCGTGGGATTTCACGATCATGCCGTCCATGTAGACTTCGAGCATGTCGCCTATTTCTCCCCGGAATACCTTGTTCATCATTCTTTGGTAGGTTGCTCCGGCGTTCTTCAGGCCGAAGGGCATTACGTTGTAGTAATAGCTGCCCGTTTCGGTCATGAAGGCCGTGTATTTTTTGTCGGCCATTGCCATTGGAATTTGATTATAGCCCGAGTAGGCATCCATAAATGATAAAAGTTTAAAACCGGCAGAATTATCAACAAGTTTATCAATATTGGGGAGGGGGTAGGCATCCTTCGGGCATGCCTTATTGAGACCGGTGTAATCAATGCACATGCGCCATTTTCCATTAAATTTTTTAACTAGTACAACGTTGGACAATCAAGTGGTGTACTTGACCTCCGAAATAAATTTGGCCTCGAGGAGGTCCTTTACAACTTTTTCAGCAGCCTTCGTTTTCTCCGGAGACTGCTTTCTCCTACGTTGTGCTACGGCCTTGACGGCCGGGTCGATTGTTAGCTGGTGGCAGGGGATGGATGGATCCAAGCCGGGCATTTCCGTGGCGCTCCACGTGAAGAGGTCGGCATTCTCTCGGAGGCATGTTTTGAGCTACTTCTTCACGATGTCGGGCAGGTCTGCTCCAATCTTCACTCCCCGCTGGGGGTCGTCGCCGAACAGAACTATCTCGAAGTTGCCATCCGGGATTGGGCACATCGGAAGGGAGCTGCTGCTGGACGATGTGGATGGGTTGGCTGAAGCTGCTCGTTCCTCCTGTTGGTCTTCTTCGGGGAAGCGACTGTCGAGGTCAATAGAGTCGACCTGGGGCAGAGGCTTGGCCTCCTCAGAGCTGCTTAGCAGTGCTGGCTTGCTCGACGCCTTTGGCTTGGACGTAATGGCGTTGAGCCCCTTTGTAGCTGCTTCAAAACACCGTCGGGAAGCTTCTATATCGCCGTGGAGGGTGGCGACCATCCCTTTCGAAGTGTAATACTTCATCTTCAGGTGGACTGTTGAGGGTACCGCTACCAACTCGGCCATAGTTGACCTTCCGAATATGCATTGGTAAAGCGAAGGGCAGTCGATCACCAGAAATTGCACCTTAACAGCTCTGGCCGCCTCAACTGATCCGAAGGTTACGATCAGTTTGAAGTAGCCCCATGGCTTGGTGACTGATCCATTGAATCCCTGCAAATCAGACCCCACATAGGGGGTAAGGTGTGATTCGTCCAGCTGAAGTGTCGAAAATAGCTGGGAGTACATGATGTCGACCGAGCTGCCCTGGTCAACGAGGATTCTGCGAACGTCAAAGTTTGCCATTCGGGCTCTGACGAGCAAGGGTATGCTTGAGTTCGGGGATCCCTCGAGGAGCTCTTCCCTGTAGAAGGAGATGGGGACAGAGCCCTTCTGGGCCTGATCAAGCGTGGTCACCTTACTCGAGCTGGTGTTGATGAGATGCTCGAATTTTCGTTTCATGGAGCCCACCGTGACTTTGTTGAAGCCCCCGCCAGAGATGACCATGGCAGAGGGAAATGTCTCCCACGGGCTGTGGGCCGCGAAATAAGCAGGGGCGCTGAGCCCGTCCAGGACGTAGAAGTCCTCTGGTCGTGATATTGACATATCGACCTGGATGTTAGTTTACTCCGAGGAAGGCACCTCTTCCTCTATCTTTTTGGACTCCTGGGCGTCCTGCCGAGGAATGTCCTTCTTTTTAGCGAACTGCTTCAGGTGGCCGTCCCTGATCAGTATCTCAATGGCATCCTTCAGATGGATGCAGTCTTTTGTAGTGTGGTCGTGACTCTTGTGGAAATGACAGTATTTTGATTTATCCACGTTTGGTCTGGCCGGCAGTTGTTTGGGGAAGCGGACCCCTGCCTGCTTGAACTCCGAATTAGCACATTCGGACAATATCTTCTCCCTAGAGACGGTCAGGGGGTGTAGTCGTGGAACCGCCCGGAGGGTCCCTTGCTGTCGCGGGAGTCCCTGGGATGTTCCTCGCACCTTCGTTCACCCCGCCGAGATGTCTAGGCTTCCTCTCCTCTGGAGGCCCGAGCGTTCTCCTGATGGCGTGATGCTCGGACATTGCAGGCCGCAACCTTCTCTTCATACTGAATGTGCGATTGGGCTTTAAGGAGGAGGGCGTCTAGGTTCCTCGGTGGTGCGAGGCCGACGGCTTTAGAGAACTCGGAGCCTGGGCGGAGCCCTTGCTCGAGCAGGAATTTATTCATTTCATCCGTTGTTGGGACCCGTACTGCTTCCTAGTTGAACCTCTCGATATATGCGCGGAGAGGTTCGTCCTTTCCTTGGATTATGGCTCCAAGGGAAGCCTCAGTCTTTGGGTGATAGCGAGATGCTGTGAAATGCCGCAAGAACATCCTGCCCAGTTGTCTCCATGAGGTAATGGACTCCTCGGGCAGCTGCTTGTACCATGTCATCGCTCCCTTTTGGAGCGTGGTCAGAAATAGTCGGCATTTGATGGCGCTCTGGATGCCACGGTAGTCCAATAGCGCATCGATGTTCTCGTCGGGGTCAGTGGTCCCGTCGTACGCGCCAAGTGACAGGGGCTTCTCCAGGCCTTTAGGGAGACGGGTAGCTAATATCTCCTGGGACAATGGGCCGTGAGGCTCATCGTCGCTGCTAGAACTCGTGAATGATGAGGACCGAAGGGGACGCTCGCGACGGCGGTTCCTCCAGGGAGAAGGAGAGCGGTTCCTTCGAGGAGAAGGTGAGCGGTTCCTTCGAGGAGAGAGGGAGCGGTTCCTTCGCGTGGAAGGTGAATGGGCCCGGCCTTTGGACCTGACCGGGGGAGATTGCCCATGCCTTCGAGTCCTCTTGTGGCCGGGGGAGTGCTGGTCACGCGGGGAGATCTGGTCGCGCTTCCGAGCGGTCCGAGGATCAGGCTCTTGGCGCAGCCTTCGGTCGATATCTCTCTGGGGTTGCGGGCTCCTTGATCGTCTTTGGTTCCTCCTCGGGGGAGGGGATCTTGGATGGTTTGACTCTTCTAGCGCCCCGATTCTTTCGTTTTGCTGCAGAATCAGGGTGTTGGTTTTGTTGATCGCCTCCAGGAGGCCTGCCACGGCTGGTTTGGCGTTGGGCGGAACAGGAACGGGCTGGACGTCATGTGAAGATTGATCGTTGTTGCGATCAGCAGGGGTAGGGGAAGGAGAAGCAGTGGCTCCGTCCCTTAGAAAACGGGCATCTCGGAGGAGAGATGAATGGCCGTCAATATCAAATTTGTTGACGGGGAAGATGGTGGTTTGGAGAGCATCCTTGGCGCGATCTTGAGAGGCCATGACGATGATCTTTGAAAATTGTTTTGATCTTCGGTTTCCGGGGAAAGAAAGATGAGGAGAACAATGATTCCCACAGACGGCGCCACTGATCGTGAAGGTTGGATCAGATCCTGTAGAAGTGGGCCACCAAGTGCGTCTGGGATGCTGGTCGTGTGGAGAGGAGGGGGGTGTACCTGCAAGGTACTCCGACGCTCAAGTAAGAAAGGGTCAGAGAAAAGGGGCAAGTACAAAGTATTAGTTCGTAGGGTGAATATTCCATACCTGACCCTCTCAAGTGAGAGGGTTTATATAGAGCCCCCAGCGCGTGGCCAACGGTCCTATTTTCGGGGCGAAATAACCGTTTTCCCGAAGAATAGGTAACTACCGAAACTAGTCGTTGTGTCGGGCAGGGGTGCCCGAAACTAGCCGTTATGTCGGGCATAAGCGTAGTTTTAGACACCTGCCCTTAATTGTTCGGGGAGCAGTGAAGCCGTGCATAACGGGCAATAATTCCGGGGAGGAACGATATATTCCTTGCCCGGTTGGAGGGGCAGAAAGGTAACTTTTGCCCCTTTGTGGATTGGACTTAGGCAATTCGGGCCGCTCTGGGGCAGAGGCGGATTGTGCCATGTCTAGCCATTGGTCCAGTCTGGAACAACTTTAATTTTTTAAATTCCGGAACTGCAGATCCAGAAAATAGCATAACTTTATTTTTTTTTTAAATTAGTTTTGTCGGTTGGTCGCATACGTTAATATATCGTCGCAAGTTAATATACATTCGAATGAGGGGAGCGAGAAGGGATTAGGTTTCCCGCCCATAGAAAACTTTGTTCTTCGTATCTCTTCAATAGAAAACTTTGTTGATCCTTTCTCTCCAGTGTAACCACTGCTCCTGTTATCTTTCTTTGTTGATCGTCCAACACTACAGATGAACTCAATATATTTCGGAGATAAACCCATTTCGTTATTGAAAATAAGTAATGTGGCTGGTGCACCAGTAGCAGTAATGTCATCAGAAGTTATAACAAACTCTAGGGTTGGAGTCTCTCCGTCAATATAATAGTTGTCTTCGGCATTCTGATAAAGTTAGGACTCCATATATTTCGGAGATAAACCGTTTTCATTATTGAGAGTAGTTACAGTCGGCATTCTGATAATGTTTTACTGTTGATCGTTATTCTTTTAAAATTCATATTATTATTATTTCTTAAAATAAATATATTATTATTATACCTTTTTAAGTTTCAGCCATTTTTTCGGATATGCACATCCGGAATACGCGTAATTTGTCATTCTGGATTTGCACATCCGCAACAAGGCAACGTTTTAAAAAAAATACGGTGCGTTCGGATGTGCACATCTAAAATTGGGGGGCAAAAAAATAATTTCACGTAATGTATAAAAAACTAGGATGATGTATTAAGAAATTGTCAGATTTTTAAATTTACAAGTTAGAAAATAAAAGAGCTGTATAAAGGTAAAACGTTAAGAGTGACAAGATGTCATATATTGTGATTCATGCATATATGGAAAGAAATCGTATATTATTATTATATCATGCTAACGAATATTTTAGGATACTCTTTAATGGTTAAAAAAATATAATTTTTAGAAAATCAATTATATTAATTTCTAAATATTTTCATAAAAACATACCTTAAAGATACCTTTTTAAACTCCATTAAGTAATTAATTTTAATTATTTTTTTGAAAAACTTATGAGTAAATAAATAATTTATTATAAAGGATGAGTGAGGTAGCTAAACTTTGCAAGTTGATATAATCGAAATAAATAAGTAAATATATATATATATATATATATATATATATATATATATATATATATATATATATATATATATATATATATAGGATTCATATCCTATGAAAATATTTTTTTATGTAAAAATATATGAATAAATCTGAATCATTAGATTTTAAAATAAATGGTAGATATTATGTATGGTTTTTATTTTTCTCTCTCCTCCATTAATAAAATAAATGATGGAGGAAAAAAAAAAACTGATATATAATCTCCACCATTTATTTTAAAATCTAATGGTTCAGATTCATTCTAAGGTTCTCACATAAAAATGACATTCTCATTTGATACATTCCCATATAGGATTTGTTCTGGACTGGACCAATGGCTGAAATTGACCCAATCCGCCTCTGCTCTAGAACGGCCCAAATTGCCTAAGTCCAATCCACTGAGGGGAAAAATTGACCTTTCTGCCCCTCCAACCGGGCAAGGAATGCAAAGTTCCTCCCCGGATTTACTGCCCGTTACGCACGGCTTTCTCGCTGCCCGAACAACAAAGGACAGGTGCCCGAGACTGCGTTTATGCCCGACATAACGGCTAGTTTCGGGCACCCTGCCTGACATAACGACTAGTTTGGGCAGTTACCTATTCTTTGGGGAAAACAATTATTTTTCCCCGAAAATAGGACCGTTGGCCACGCGCCGGGGGCTCTATATAAACCCTCTCGCTTGAGAGGGTCAGGTATCCAATATTCACCCTAAGAATTCACTCTTTGTACTTGCCCCTTTTTCTCTGACCTTTACTTACTTGAGCGTCGGAGTGCCTAGTAGGTACACCCCCTCATCCTCTCCATACGACCAGCATCCTTGACGCACTTGGTGGCCTGATTCTACAGGATCTGATCCAGCCTTCATGATCAGTGGCGCCGTCTGTGGGAAACTTTGTTCTCCCCTTCTTTCTTTAATCGAAGATCAAAACAAATTTTGAACATCATCACGATCATGACCTCCCAAGATCGCACCCAGGATGTTCTTCATTCCACCATCCTCCCCGTCAACAAATCTGACGTTGACGACCAATCATCTCTCCTCCGAGATGCCCGTTTCCTTAGGGATGGAGCCACTGCTTCTCCTTCCCCTACCCCTGCTGATCGCCACAACGATCAACCTTCTCTCGACCTCCTGTCCATTCCTGTTCCGCCCAGCGCCGACCCCGCCGTGGCAGCCCTCCTGGAGGCCCTCAACAAAACCAACACCCTGATCCTGCAACAAAACTAGAGGATCGGGGCACTGGAAGAGTCTCGCCGTCCAAGGTCCCCTCCTACGCAGAGAAATCAACGACGATCAAGAAGCCCGCAGCCCCGGAGAGAAATCGACCGAAGACTGTGCCATGAGCAAGATCCTCGCGTAGCCCGAAAGCGCGACCAGATCTCCCCGCGTGAGCAGCACGCTCATGACCACAAAAGGACTCGAAGGAACGAGGAGTCTCCGATCAAGTCCAAAAGACGGACACGCTCACCTTCCCCGCGAAGGAACCGCTCACCTTCTCCTCGAAGGGACCGCTCACCTTCTCCACGAAGGAACCGCCGACGCGAGCAGCCCGTCTGGTCACCATCATACACCAGTTCCAGTGACGACGACGAGCCTTGCGGCCCGTTGTCCCAGGAGATCCTGGCTACCCGTCTCCCGAAAGGCTTGGAGAAACCCCCGTCACTTGGCACATACGACGGGACCACTGACCCAGACGAGCACATCGAGAATATCAATGCCCTCTTAGACTACCGCGGTGTACGGGGCGCCATCAAATGCAGACTGTTCCCGACCACGCTTCGGAAAGGAGCAATGACATGGTATAAACAACTGCCCGAGGAGTCCATTACCTCGTGGAAACAACTCGGCATGATGTTCTCGCGGCACTTCACAGCATCTCGCCGCCACCCCAAAACTGAGGCCTCCCTCGGAGCCATAATCCAGAGGAAAGACGAACCTCTACGAGCGTACATCGAGAGGTTCAACAAGGAAGCAGTGCAGGTCCCGACGACGGACAAAATGAAGAAGTTCCTGCTCGAACAAGGGGTCCTCCCGGACTCCGATTTTGCTAAACCCATTGGCCTCGCCCCACCGAGGAATTTAGACGCCCTACTCCTCAAAGCCTAAACTCATATCCAGTACGAGGAGAAGATTGCGGCCTGCAACGTCCGGGCATCGCGCCGCCAGGAGAATTCCCGGGCCGCCAAAGGAGAGGAAGCCTCGACATCTCGTCGGGGTGAGCGAAGATACGAGGACCGTCCAAGGGACTCCCGCGACAGTAAGGGACCCTCCGGGCGCTTCCACGACTACACTCCCCTGACCGTGTCCAGGGAAAAGATTCTGTCCGAATGTGCCAATTCGGAGTTCAAACAAGCCGGGGTCCGTTTCCCCAAACAGCTGCCGAACAGACCAAACGTGGATAAGTCGAAGTACTGCTGCTTCCACAAAAGTCACAGCCATACTACAGAGGACTGCATCCACCTAAAGGATGCCATAGAGATACTGATCAGGGACGGGCACCTGAAACAGTTTGCAAAGAAGAAGGACACTCCTCGGCAAGACGCCCAGGAGTCCAAGAAGGTCGAGGAAGAAGTGCCCTCCTCGGATGGCACCAACGTACAGGTAGCGATGTCCATATCCCGACCAGAGGACTTCTACGTCCCAGACGGGCTCAACGCCCCTGCTTATTTCGCGGTCCACAGCCCGTGGGAGACTTTTCCTTCTGCCATGGTCATTTCTGGCGGGGGATTCAACAAAGTCACTGTAGGCTCCGTGAAACGGAAGTTCAACCACCTGATCAACACCAGCTGCAACAAAGTGATGACGCTTGATCAGGCCCAGAAGGGCTCCGTCCCAATCTCCTTTTACAAGGAGGAACTCCTCGGCGGGTCCCCGAACTCCAGCATACCTCTGCTCGTCAGGGCCCGGATGGCAAACTTCGACGTTCGCAGGATACTTGTCGACCAGGACAGCTCGGTCGACATCATGTACTCCCAGCTGTTCTCAACACTTCAGCTGGACAAATCTCACCTCACTCCCTACGTGGGATCCGACTTGCAGGGATTCAACGGGTCCGTAACAAAGCCGTGGGGTTACGTGGAGCTGATCGTGACATTCGGCGCAGCTGAGACGGCCAGATCCATCAAGGTGCAGTTTCTGGTAATCGACTGCCCGTCGCTTTACCAATGCATTCTCTGAAGGCCAACTCTGGCCGAGTTGGTAGTAATGCCCTCAACCGTCCACCTGAAGATGAAGTATTACACTTCGAAAGGGAAGGTCGCCACCCTCCACGGTGATATAGAAGCTGCCCGATGGTGTTTCGAAGCAGCCACAAAGGGACTCAACGCCATTGCGCCCAAGCCAAAGGTGTCGAGCAAGCCAACGCTGCCAAGCAGCTCTAAGGAAGCCAAGCCTCTGCCCCAGGTCGACTCTATCGACCTCGACAGCCGCTTCCCCGAGGACCATCAGGAGGAACGAGCAGCATCAGCCGGCCCGTCTACAGTATCCAGCAGTAACTCCCATCCGATGCGCCCAATCCCGGATGGAGACTTCGAGATAGTTATGTTCGGCAAAGATCCCCAACGGGGACTGAAGATCGGAGCAGGCCTACCTGACATCGCGAGGAAGCAGCTCAAAGCATGCCTCCTGGAGAACGCTGACCTCTTCGCTTGGAGCACCGCAGAGATGCCCGGTTTAGACCCATCCACTGCATGTCACCAGCTGACCATTGACCCAGCCATTAAGGCCGTAGCACAACGTAGGAGAAAGCAGTCTCCGGAGAAAACGGAGGCTGCTGAAAAAGCTGTAAAGGACCTCCTCGAGGCCAAATTTATTTCGGAAGCAAAGTACACCACTTGGCTGTCCAACGTTGTATTGGTTAAAAAATCTAATGGAAAATGGCGTATGTGCGTTGATTATACCGATCTCAATAAGGCATGCTCGAAGGATGCCTACCCCCTCCCCAATATTGATAAACTTGTTGATGATTCTGCTGGTTTTAAACTTTTATCGTTCATGGACGCCTACTTGGGCTACAATCAAATCCCAATGGCAATGTCCGACAAAAAATACACGGCATTCATGACCGAATCAGGAAAATTATTACTACAACGTAATGCCCTTCGGCCTGAAGAACGCCAGAGCAACATACCAACGAATGATGAATAAAGTATTTCGGGGAGAAATAGGCGACATGCTCGAAGTATACATGGACGACATAATCGTAAAGTCCCATGAGGAAACTGATCATACCGCCCACTTGCGAAAGGTCTTCGAACAGGCCAGGAAATACAAAATGCGCTTCAATTCGGAGAAGTGCACGTTCGGTGTCCGGGCAGGCAAATTCCTCGGCTTCTACTTGACGAAATGAGGAATCGAGGCCAATCCCGACAAATGTCGGGCATTCTCCGAGTTTCCTATGCCCAAGTCCAAAAAATACATTCAGTCCCTCAACGGGATGCTCACATCCCTATCTCGTTTCATGGCCAAGTCCGCCCAGCATGCCCTACCGTTCTTCAAGCTCCTCCGCAAAGAGGCCGCATTCGAATGGACCGAGGAGTGCGACGAGGCCCTTCTCCATCTGAAACAGGCACTCTCAGAGCCTCCGGTTCTCTCTCACCCGGACAATTGCGAAACGCTATACCTATACATGGCCGTAGCAGCCAAAGCAGTGAGCGTCGCTCTCATCTGCGAGACACCTGACGGGCAGAAGCCTATTTATTTCACGAGCAAGGCGCTACAAGGACTAGAGTTACGATACCAGCAGATAGAGAAGGTGGCATTGGCCCTCATCAATGCTGCCAGGAGGTTAAGGCACTACTTCCTAGCCTACATGATCGTGGTTCGAACAGATCAGCCTATAAAGCAGCTGCTTGGACGACCAGATATGGCCGGACGAATGCTTAAATGGTCGCTGGAACTGTCCAAATTTGACATCTGGTACGAAGGCAGAAAAGCCCTTAAGGCCTAAGCTCTGGCTGATTTCGTCGTGGAGATGACATTCGTGGACTCCCCCACGAGCGAGACACGCAAGTGGACCATCTTCGTCGACGGTGCCTCAAGCTCGGCAGGTAGCAGCGTAGGCATTATACTGGAGAGCAACGAAGGGACTATCGTCGAGGTATCACTCACACTGTCTTTCCCGACTTCCAATAACCAGGCTGAATACGAAGCCTTCCTCGCTGGGCTACGCCTTGCCGAGGACCTGGGAGCAGAAGAGGTCGTCATTTGCACGGATTCACAACTCGTGGCCCTCCAGGTCCGAGGTGAATACCAAGCCAAAAACGACAACCTGACCGAATACCTGGCCCTGGTAAAGAAGGAAATGGCAAAGTTCACAACAGTATAAGTGAAACATGTTCCCCGCGAACATAATGTACGAGCAGACGTGCTGTCCAAATTGGTCAGCACGAAGAAGAAAGGCGGAAACAAATCCGTCATACAAGAAGTACTTCCTCGACCCATCATCGAGAAGGCCTCCCCGACACTCGACGTGCAGGTGATCGGCGACAACAATTGCTGGATGACCCCAGTCTACAACTACCTCGTCAGAGACGAACTCCCGTCCGACCCAAAGGAGGCCAGCATAGTCAGGAGAAGGGCCTGCTCTTATGTCCTGGTCGAAGACAAACTATACAGACGGGGATTCTCCATTCCACTGCTCAAATGTGTCGAAGAAGAAATGGTCACGCACATCCTGCGCGAAATCCATGAAGGAATCAACGCCCAACATCTCAGCGGAAGGTCCCTTGCTCGAAAGGCCCTCCGAGCAGGATACTACTGGCCGACTATGCAAAATGACACAAAAGAGCACGTAAAGAAGTGCGATAAATGCCAAAGGCACGGGGACATGCACCTAGCCCCGCCTAACGAGCTCAAGACTATGTCCTCCCCGTGGCCATTCGCCTGGTGGGGCCTAGACATCCTAGGACCCTTCGTAGTAGGATCAAGTCAGGACAAGTACCTCATAGTGGGCGTGGATTATTTCACAAAGTGGATAGAAGCAGAACCTCTAGCCAAAATATCTGCCCTCAACATCCTGCGTTTCTACAAACGAAACATCCTTGCACGTTTCGGTATTCCCCAAGCGATAGTAACGGACAATAGGACGCAGTTCACGGATAAGAAGTTTCAGGACTTTGTCGCCCAACTAGGCACGAAGCAACACTTCGTGTCCGTCAAACACCCCCAAACAAACGGGCCGGCTGAGGCAGCTAACCGAGTCATCCTTCGAGGCCTCAAGCGAAGGCTAGACGAAACAAAGAAGGCGTGGGTCGAGGAGCTACACAGCGTGCTCTGGGCTTATCGTACAACTCCCCATTTAACGATCGGGGAAACACCTTTCCGTTTAGCATACGGAACCGAGGCTGTAATTCCCGTCGAAGTTCACGTACCCTCTAGGCAGACAGAGTCGCCCCTAGACGAGGAAATGAACGACGAATCTCTAAGGGAAGAGCTCGACCTCGTCGAGGAAATCAGAATCGGGGAAGCTCTCCGCGAGGCCTCACTGAAATAAAAGATCACCATCAGGCACAACGCCAAAGTGATACGACGAGAGTTCGACGTGGGAAGCCTTGTCCTAAGAAGAAACCACAAAGACTCTCGCGAAGGCAAGCTAGCAGCCAATTGGGAGGGACCCTATCGCATCCGGGCAAAAACGGAAATTGGGGCCTACTACCTAGAACATCTCACTGGGGAAGAACTCGCTCGACCATGGAACGCCGAAAAGCTAAAACGATACTACAACTAAATCCTCGGTTCGACTCGTCGCAACGACGAACGTCAACTACCGACCACTATGCGCGTCTAGGTACAAGCGTCGCATACGATTAAAGCACAACCCCGCTCAGTAACGAGGTGGGTAGTTGCTCGACAGCGGTCCTCGATCGAGCATCGTCGTCGTCAAAGTACCATGATTGGAAGAACCCTAGCTCGCGATGGGACGTTCACGCCGCGAACTCAGGCCTCAAACGCGACCTGAGCTCCGCTCCCCAGCCAGGATATTCCCCAGCCGTTCGACCAGTTCCCCACACTATCGAACACATCTACATCGAGCAATCCCCCATAAATATTCGCACAAGTCAAAAGCTCCCAAACACGGGCAGACATACACCCACAGCAAGCATGCATACAACACTTAGCAAAAATAAACGCAAGTAAGATCACGCACGCGAAAAAGACAGAAATATAATTAACATAATAGATCGCCACAAGGGCCACGATTGTGCGTTATTACATAAAACGGGGCCATGCCCCCAAAAATAAAATTACAAATAATTCAACGGCGCGCAGGCCGGACAAGATACAACAACATCAAAATAACAACGCTCCTCATTCATCCGCTTGCTCGACTGACACCTGCTCAGGTCTCTGGTCCTCCTCGGGCTGGTCCTCAGGCTGGGCCTCGGGGGCATCTAGAACAAGGCCTGCGGGCAAGATGATGCGACCATCCTCAACACGCACAAGATAGTGAGTGCCCTCGGTCGAGATCTCAAGCCCAGGGTTCACCACCTGCAACTGAGCCACGACACTTTCGAAAGACTCCACTACCACGGCGATACCGTCATCCTCGGCCAGCAGGATGCGGGCAACCAGCTCAGCCCTAGTCTTCAACTCTTTTATCTCATCCTGTTCGTCGGCACCCGGGGCACTGGCCGCCATCAACTCTTTGTTCAGCTCCTCGGCAGCCTTTTTCTCTGCCGCTAGCTTGGTGACATCCTCTTTCAACCTAGCCGTCTCCTCTTCGGCCTTCTTCTGAGCTTCACGGGCACTCTTAACTTCCTCCTTGAGGGCCGCCTCAGAAGCCCGGGGAACGTTGAGTTCAGACTCAAGCGTAGAATCCCCTTCAGCGTAGACAGCAGCCATCTCCAACATTCAAACTA
This sequence comes from Lathyrus tuberosus, assembly GCA_022829125.1. Lineage (NCBI taxonomy): Eukaryota > Viridiplantae > Streptophyta > Magnoliopsida > Fabales > Fabaceae > Lathyrus > Lathyrus tuberosus. The sequence goes on along the minus strand of JALAZF010000930.1, from coordinate 773,151 downwards.
GGGCAGAAGCATCCTGCGCCACTAGCGCCCTCTTGCTCGGGCGATCCATGCCTTCCAAGCAAAGGGATTCTGCCCGAGGGACGACCAGAGAGTTACCTTCAAAGAATCTCCTGTCAAGGATGCACGGAGGTAACTCAAACTTCCCCTTCTCCGGCACACGGGTAAGGTCCACAGCATCTAATATCCTTGGCCGCTTCGCCCGCCCGGTCAAAGGCAGTGGAGATCCCCGCGGAGCAGGAGAGGAAGAAGAAGAGGTCCCCACGACAGTTTGAACAAGGGGAGGAGCACGAGCACCAACAAGCTGGGTCTTAGGAGGAGCCGCTCTAGCTTTATCCCTCGCCATAACATTCCTCACCACGCGATCGCGAGCTTGAGGCATCTCACCTGCACAAATGAAAAGACGAGCACGTTAGCTACGTGGAAAAGAGATAACACAAACAAAATCGAAATAACCAAGACTACCGAGCAGCTTCTCAGCATCCGCGGCAGTCTTGCACTCCAGCAGTGCCTTAACATTGACGAATCTGCGCTCAACTCGCTGGTTCCCATCCTCCTCGAAGATAGGGTTGCCCTTGCTCGTCCAGCAACTTGCAAGACTAAAGGAGTTTACCCAGTTCACCAGCTTCTCGTAAGCCACGGCGTCCTGCCCGCGCAGCTCCCTCTGCTCGAAGACATAAGCGCTGGGCTTCTTGGAGAAATGGTCGGGTGCCCAGCGGATGGGAAACATATACAGCCTCCGCCCAATATACTTTCCCTCCTCGTTGAGCAGCTCATTCCCATCTTCGTCGACCTCTATCTCCCAGACATATGTGCTATCCTAGGCAACCTCGAACACGGGTTCCACGATGAAATACCGTCCTTTGAACGTTCAGATTGACTCTGAGAACGTCTTAAATAACTTTTTGGGCTGCTTCAAGGAAACCCATCCGTACTTCTTCCCCGCTAGCTGCCTTTGAAGATGGAAAACAACGAAGAATAGAGGGAGAGTAGTCCCCAGAGCGAGATGCTCGCACACCAATTCAAAGGCCCGGATGAAGGCCAACGAATTAGGGTGAAGTTGAGAGGGTGCCAGCTTCAGATGATCGAACACCGACCGCTGGAAATCATTGAAAGGCAGCCTCAGTCCCAGCTCTTTGAAGGCATACTCGTACATCATAAAGCGGTCCCCGAAATCCGAGCAGACCCGCTCGTCCAAGGTAGGGAAATGTACCTTTCACTCCCCTTCTGGTCCTACCTCCGTAAAAACGTCCGCCAAAGACTTCGCGAACGTGGAAATATGCTCGAAAGGTTCGGCCACCTCCCATTCTTCCGCACAGAATCCTTCAACGTCTTCCTCCATGACATCCAATTCTTCTTCCTCCCCAACATTGCTCGAGGAGCTCGATGTTGCCGAGCTCGAAGCCGCAGAGCTCGAGGCCTTCGAGCTACTATTCTCCTCGGAGCCAGTTTCCTCCTCGGACGTGTCTAGAATGACTTCTCTATCTGGCCCTGTTGCCATTACGTTCACCTGAAAAAGCAGAGAAAGACAGTGAATTCGACAAGAAATCAAATACACCCTTCCACTGCCAAGTCAAGTGAAAGGGCGCGCAAAAGGCTAAGGACAACGTCCCCGACCTAAGCCCTAACATCAAATGAAAATCCTCCCCGCGAGGAGATGCCCGAGACATACCATCTTCCTACGAGGAACCTCCCCGTACTCGTGCCCAGAATCCGTTTGAAGCTCCACCGAAAACCGCAAAGCTTCACCAGAATCTGGAAACGTCTACCAGAAATTTCATCGCTCTATCAGAAGATGATCAGACACGGTGGCCACGCACATACAACTACCGCAACCACGACGTGGACCATCATACTCGCCGAACGCACTACCTACTCCGGCGGAGTGTTAGAGGCAGCAAAATGGCAGAACCACCGTCCACCACTAACACTCGCCTGAAATCTACCTATTCTATCACCTAAAGCTAACCCTAACCACATGCAATCTACCACTAACAACGAAAGGAAGTAAAACAAGCTACAAATCAGAAAACTTACTTGATTTGAGTAGAAGAAAGAGATTGCTCGAAGCTTGGCACAGTGGTCGGAAGCACTGAAGACGGTGACGGGCAAGAACGCAGAAGAGGCGAAGAGAAATCAGAAAGAAAAAGTGCAAAATGGGATAATCTTCCCCCTTTTATACTGAGGGGCACGTGCACACACGCGCCCGTAGGCCATAATGACTACCCACTAGCCATCATTACCTATTAACTGCTACGCAGGGCTCGAAGCACACGTGGCAACCCAACGTTTCCCATTCTGTCTGACGCTTAATCTCCCCGAATACCGGGCAATAGGGTCACGACCACGAATATCACGGACACAGAGAGCCACGAGCACTTCGAGACAATCTTCCTCACCTCCAAACGACGACTCTACGCTAGCTCCCCGGAGCACGAGCAGTCCTTAAGTCATCACTCCCATGCCCGGGAGCAACGATTTGGGGGGCTCCTGTTCTGGACTGGACCAATGGCTGAAATTGACCCAATCCGCCTCTGCTCCAGAGCGGCCCAAATTGCCTAAGTCCAATCCATTGAGGGGCAAAAGTGACCTTTCTGCCCCTCTAACCGGGCAAGCAATGTAAAGTTCCTCCCCGAATTTACTACCCGTTACGCACGGCTTCCTCGCTGCCCGAACAGGAAAGGACAGGTGCCCGAGACTGCGCTTATGCCCGACATAACGGCTAGTTTCTGGCACCCTACCCGACATAACGGCTAGTTTGGGCAGTTACCTATTCTTTGGGGAAAACAGTTATTTCGCCCCGAAAATAGGATCGTTGGCCACGCACTGGGGGCTCTATATAAACCCTCTCGCTTGAGAGGGTCAGGTATCCAATATTCAACCTAAGAATTCACTCTTTGTACTTGCCCCTTTTTCTCTGACCTTTACTTACTTGAGCGTCGGAGTGCCTTGCAGGTACACCCCCTCCTCCTCTCCATATGACCAGCATCCTTGACGCACTTGGTGGCCTGATTCTACAGGATCTGATCCAGCCTTCACGATCAGCATTCATATCCTATGAGAATGTCATTTTTATATAAGAACATAAGAATGAATCTAAATCATTAGATTTTAAAATAAATGGTGTAGATTATGTGTGGTTTTTATTTTTCTCTCTCCTCCTTTATTAAAATAAATGATGGAGGAGAGAGAAAAAAAAGCTGACACATAATCTTTACCATTACTTTTAAAATCTAATGGTTCAGATTCATTTTTATGTTCTCACATAAAAATGTCATTCTCATTGGATACATTCCCTATATATATATATATATATATATATATATATATATATATATTACATAAAGATAAACCTTGCATATCAAATTACTCCCTCCATTCTCTTGTATAAATAAATTTCAATTTCTTAGGTTCATTCAATAAATGATGTATCTGGACTATATATAAGTTAGATACATTAATTACTTAATGAACCTAAAATGTTAAATTTGCTTATAAATAGGAATGGAGGGAGTATATATTAGATATGTTATCTTAAAAAAAAGTTTTATATTTTAATTTATATAAACTAACTATTAATGAAATAAAGAGTTTGATAAAAATAAAATATTAGAATAATATGATAAACATATCATATTTGGCGCATACATGAAAAGAAATCGTATATTATTATTGTATTGTTTTATATATTTGATATACAGTGAGGCATCTCATATCATATATATATATATAGTATTCCTTAAAAAATTGTACGTTAGATATGTTATTTTAAGAAAAAAATTAGTTTACATATTTTAATTTATATATACTAACTATTAATGAAAAAAATATAAGATAATCATAATTTGGTAAAAGTAGTCCAAGTTAAATTGTATATTATATCAATTCTAAAGTAAACCAATTAATAAACATGATCAAAAATTTTTTTATGAGTCAGTGGTCAAATTTAATAAATATATTCGAAAACTGGTAACTTTTATGAAAAAAAATACCCACTATTTATGTATATATAAAGAATTGGTTTGTTTTAATTTTTAAAAATAAATTTTTTTGTATTTAAAATAATTTTTATAAAAACCATTTTTAAAACATTATGGTATTTTAAATTTATTTATTTTTCTAAATTTAAAGATTAATTTTAACATTGTATAACATAAACATATATTATTCATTATCAAAATATAGTTGAAATCGCAATTTAAAAAAAAAATTGTATCTCAAAATTGATTTTGTATGAAAACATATTTATAATACCTTCAGAATTATGTGATTTTTTAAAATTTTAATATTCAAATAAATGTTTCAATCTGGTCGAGTTCTTCTTAGTTTCTGCTTGACTAACGTACATTCTTCATTGAGTGGCAACTTGTACACCATGATGTTTGTATTCAACCCAGACATATCTTGATATGGCCAGACAAATACATTCACGTACTCATGAAAGAGCTCTATCAGTTTTGCCTTTTCTGCATCTTGTAGGGGGAACCTATCTTTACTTATTTTTTGTCTTCTCAGTCATAAGGTTGATCACTTCAACTTCTTCCGTGTGTGGCTGGATAATCTTTTCTTCCTGTTTGAGAAATATGGCTAACTTTTTAGGGAGTTCACAATCTTCCTCGCCTTCTTCTTTGGATTGGTTGATTAGACAATCAAGTCATATGGGACCAGAGCAACATCGTTATCAATAGTCTTGGGGGAAATTCTGCATGTTATGATTTATGCAATCTTTTAGAAAGTGAGTGCGCAAAACATTTCCATTTATCTTGTAAAAAAGTGAAAGAAAAGGAACACAATTGAATGCAAATTGTCATTTTATTCACGATAAACAAAATTTAAAACAACGGGGCCCTACAAGCATGCCACTATGCCTTGGGTAGAGCCATGGGTTTTGATAAAAAGTAGTAAATTACGTCTGAATTGGAAATACTTGAGAGATTTTGACTGCGTTCCAATTCTTCAGTTCTTCACTGGTGCATCTTGGCATATTTAGCTGGATGTTACCTTATTGTATGCCACTTCGTCAATCATTGCTACCTGACCACGAAATATGTGGGTATCACTAGTGAAAATATCTTCCACGGGGGGAATTTTCCCCTTAATTGCTTGATCATCTTTTCCATCGAAGGATGACAGGTATCCCATCCCAAACCGGTCCTTCTTTTCAGGGATCTCTACAAGCTTGCCCCAACCTTGGACATACCCTGCTTCCACAAAGGCCTTGGCTCCTTCCCATGAGGTTAAGGTTCAGATTTTGGTCATTCCTTCGTTGGTTGAACGGTCACTACACTCATCACTTCCAAAACTTGGAAGGGTGTCTCAGTAGTTTCTCCATCAACTTTGATATATCAAAAGGAAGATAAATGACCGACTAGGATATCCTCTTCCCCACAGATTACAATCATCTTATCTTCAGTGATAATTTGGGCTTCTAGTGTAATGTGGATGTGCTTGCACCTGCCGCGTGAATCCAAGGCCTTCAAAGCAGATAACTTTATGCGAGTTGAATGTCCATCACTTGGAAAGTAATGGCGAAAGAGGTTGGACCAATCTTGACTGGAAGGTCCACTTCCCCAATTATAGCTTGCCTTAAGCCATCAAAAGCTTTCACTATTATAGCACTTAGCTTTATAGCCACCCCATCCAATGACAGTTTTAATAGAGTAATTTTCGGAATGATGTTCAAAGAGGATCCCGTATCAACCAACATTCTGGACATTAATTTGTCTACACATCTCACTGAAATATGCAGAGCATTTTTATGAGTTCTTCCTTCAGAAGGTAGCTCATTGTCAGTGAAGGTGGTAAGAAACATAAGAAAATAGGGGTTTGAATTGGGTTTCTCAAAAATATTTTTTTTCAAAACCGATTAAAAAAGAAAACACACGAACAACAAAAATAACACATTATTTTTATAATGATTCGCGGTTAACTAAGCTACCTTCAGTCCACCCTACCAAGGTGATTTCACCTTCTCAATAAGGACTTAATCCACTATAATCAAACTGATTACAGACACCACAAAGACAACTGTCTTTGTCTTCTCGAATATACAGACTAAGCCCTGGTCACTCAAGGTAAATACTCATATAGATTTGAGATTTTATATACAGTGTTTACAATGAATGCTTCTACAAAGCAGATTAACACAATGTTTAAGTATAGTGAAATACTCACACAATACAAACAAAAGTTCTAGGTGTGTTTATACAATATTCACAAGAATAATATTATCAAAGAAAGTGCAACAACGTGTGAATAGCGTTTTAGATCATTAACCTTATTTATTCTTCCAAATCTTCCTTATATAGCTAAGAAAAGATCCGTTGAAGGGTAGAAAATTAATCTTCCTGAATGAGTTGGCACCTTGAATTACCGTCATCAATGGTGGGAGACAAAATCGTAGAGCATAAATGTCCTTACTCCATGAAATCCGTGTAGTGGAAGGAATGTTTTAATCTTGTACTGTGTATTATTTATCTCACATAAAACGGTTTGATCTTATCATGTTATAATTATCAGAGGCTTCTGTATGTAGTCGTTGAAGCATATTTAGAAGAATCAAGGGCCTTGTTAAGAATCTTCAGAACTAAAGTCTTCAGAGCCTTGACATTGTTCCTCAGAACCCGGTCTTAAGAATCTTCAGTACTTCATTCTTCAGAATCTCCATATCTTGAGCGGAGAGTCATGAAGGTGACATAACCCTCAGAGGCTCTTGAATCAGAATCATGATCAAAGGCTTTAGCACAAATGTTCTTCAGAATCATTTTCTAACAGCTTTCTAGATCTTACTGACTTTTTGTAACACGTTTATTTCTCTTCGGAGACAGAGTGTTTTGATTCTAGAATCTGATGACGTCACTCGACAATGCTTCAGGGTCAGAACCTATATTTTAAAAGATACACACTTGACAAAAACCATTAGTATACAAAATTGTTCTTTAAAACTTAATGTATTGTTATCATCAAAACTAAAGGATTATATAAACATATATAAACATTTTGAATCAACATGAAAGAGATAACTTCCCTGTTTGGCATAAGACATGTTGTTAAAGATTTCTCTTCAGATCAATAAACGATCATAGCTTTCTGATATCTAGTATTAGAGCTTTTTTGTTGTCTGGTAACAGAGCTTTTCTGTTACAAGTGATATTAGAGCAAGGTCATGAGTATCAGAACTTAGTAAAGCAGATCACTGATTTGACTTGTCCAGAGTACAGATTTCTGAATTTGTATGTGTCTGGTTTCAATACGTCTGATTTAATGCTGTAGAACCTGAAACACTTGGTCAGAATGATGAACTTTTCAAAGTTCTCAGAAATTACCAAGTTAAACAGTTTAAACCATGTTTGGGTTTTCATAATGGGAATTAGATACATCAAAATTATAGCACTCTTTCTCCCCCTTTGTCATCATTAAAAAAGAAATAAAAAGACAAAGTAAATAAACCAAAAAAATATAACTTCATTAATCAAAAGATAGGCGAGTACAGAAAGGAAGAAAACATAAGAATAGAACAAAGATAACGCAAAGTTATACAAAAACTAAGGTTCATAGGTTTTGGGAATCTTGTAGAATCTCTGCAAGCAACCCTTCAATCATTGACGTCATATCCTTCACTTCTGAGTTCTCTACATCCAGAAACTGAAATTTCTTTAGAACGAAGTCCTCATAACCCAAATTATCCTTGGTGCCAGAAGTGCTTGCAGCTTCAACATAGGTCTCGGAAAGAACCAAAGAAGTCTGAACTGGGTACCGAGGAGGAATCACTTCTGGTGTTGGGAGAAGAAAAATGGCTGGAACCTTCTGAAATAGAGGTTCAACTATACCAGAGAGTCTAGCATTGAAGTTTCTCTTAGCTTCCTTCAGTCAAGCAACCTTAAACTCTTCAGAGTTGACTACAATCCATCTTATCAAAGCTTCAATCAAATTACACACTTTAGAGAAGTTTTCATTGCCTCTACAAGCTTTAATGAAAGTATGTAATCTTTCATCAGTCACTATTTAAAAATTGTCTGTTAAAACAAGATTTGTGAATGACATATATTCCTTGGGTTTTGATGATAAAAAAATATTAAAAGAACAATGCTTATATTTGATGTGTGTTTCTTGTATGCAGGTTCTAATACTTGTAAATATATATACATAATCTGATATACAAAGACACACTTGAGAGAAGCTGAATTGCTAGATTTTGGTGGCGCAAAATCTAAAGAACACTCTCTAAGTGATGTCTGGCATAGACTCTAAAGCTGAAGGTCCCAACATCAGAAGAAGCAACATTATTGTCTCTACACTAGGTGAATGTAAATTGGCTTCTAGTGATTATTAAGAGTTAGTAATAAAGCTGGAGTTATCCGTACTGCAGAAAGCAAGCTGCATTGTCAAATCAGTTTGTCAGCTAGAGTCTTAGTTCAGAAGGCTCAAGAAAAGTTGGCATTCTTTACGAATATCTACTCTCAATGGCTCTATAATACATGATCTCTTTGAAGACTCAGTGGTTAAACATGATACACATGGATAAAGATCTTTTGGTGTATCTATCTTCAACGTCTCTTGTACTATGAAAAAAGCAAAGACACTTGATCAAGTTATCTCTCCAACAACTAGTCTTTTTCAAATGCTATATAAGTAGATAAAGGTTCAAATTGAATCTTTTACAAGGATCAACCTGATGGAGGAGTAACAAGATCAGCAGTTATCAACACAAATGGTTATGCGGAATCTCTGTTGTAGGTTGTAATTGTAAAAGCCTTAAGATTTCATACACATTGAATATCTTAGAAATCTTATGAGCTTTAGGTCTTTGTTATGGTGATTTCCTCGTACCTCTGATATTTGTATTAAGTACACATTGTTCTCTATTCTGTTGAACATGTTGTTTAGCAGTTTAGATCAAAGTCTCTCGCCAAGTTGCTTGAGCCATGTAAGTCTCCTAGTATGTGCTAGAGCAATGAAAGTCTTAATCAAGTGGATTGATTGAGCAAATCCAAGTCTCTCGCCAAGATGCTTGAGCCATGTAAGTCTCCTGCTATGTGCTAGAGTATTGAAAGTCTTAATCAAGTGGATTGATTGAACAAGAGTCTTGGGTTCGTGGAACCTGAGCAGAAGTCTTAAATTTGTAGGGCTTAAACAAGAAGTCTTAAACCTGAGGGGTTTGAGTAGAAGTCTTGGGTTCATAGAAATTGAGCAGTAAGTCTCAGATTGAGGGTCTGAGAAGAAGTCTTGAGTCTGATGGGTTTGAGCAAAAGTCTTGGGCCAGAGTGGCCTGAGTAGGAAGTCTCAGTTTGTGGAACCTAAGAAGAAGTCTTGGGCCAGAGTGTCTTGAGCAAGAAGTCTTGGGCCTGAAGGACTTGAGCAAGGAAGTCTTGAACCTTAAGTGTTTAAGCAAGAAGTCTTGGACTTAGGGTCTGAGCATTGTAAGAGTTTTATGCAAAATGCATAAACTATCGTATTCATGATTTGGTTATAGTAAAAATCTCTTATGAAGCAAGGGGACTGGACTACTCTCAGTTGGGATAAACCAGTATAAATTTTTGTGTCATATGCTATTATTTATTTGCTTATGTTAACATTCTGCTGCTAAGTATAATCAGAATCTGAACACCAATTTAGATTATGAACTCTGATCAGATGCAAATTAAGGAAACGGAAAACACAATTCAACCCCCCTTCTTGTGTACTTTTTCTAACCTTCAATTGGTATTAGAGCATGGTCTGTACATAACACTTAACAGTGGTGCATATAATGATCAAATGAGAAAAGTATGCCTGTTAAAGACTTTTCTTCAAGAAGGAATCAAGTTCCACATGAAAAATATTACATTGCTTTTCCTATCATATTCAAAGGAAGATTCTGCTGAATTTAAATGATGGAAAAGTTTAATATATTTTTAATTCATTGGACTTGATAAAGGGTTTGTGAAGGTCTATATAATACCCTTGAAAAAGGTATTACTATAGAAGTTGATGGTATGGGGATGATCAAATTTGATAGTCTCTCTCACCAGCTCAAAAGAAGCTTATTGAAAATATTTTCAGAGGTAGATGCATTCTGGTAGGTGTTTTATCTCGATTCCGAGTATATCAACATCATTGATATGTCTAATGCTCAGACTATCTTTGAATCCTTATGATTAGATTTATAGGAATCAGTTATGAAGCTTGTCTAGTTACACTTCATATAATCTTTCCAAGCAAATTTTGAGAAGATTGTTGTGAATTCATACCAGAAGTCACAATTTCTCAAGAAGTCATAACTACTTGAGCTTACTATGGGTTGTAGGTTTGTCTTGCAATCTTCACAGAAAAGAAATGGAATTAGATGATGAAAAGCTATCTAACATATTATCTTTTCTTAATCCTGTTGAAGGATACTTCCTATGGAATGTCTGATGATGAGTAATTAACCTTCCTAATAAGAAGATTTCTTTAACTGGCTGAATGGAACGTGACATCTGTTGTTAGAACAGTAACTTCTGAAGCTTCTGAAATATTTGTATTTCAACTGATTTCCCAAATCCAAGAATAACGAGAAACACTACCAAAACCTAATGTTAGATCTTCACAGTATATTCATTTGAAGATGACATAAGTGCAGGATTCCAAAGAAAGAGTAATCTGGCTCTGCCAGTCATTGCTGCTTCTGAAGAAGCATCTGGATCCTGAAATAAAAATCAAGTATTAAAGAGAAAGAGATTATGCCAAGTCTATTTTGCTTTAACATTTGATAATAAGGAGCCTGTTCTTTAAGGTGATATCTTAAGTGATTCCATTTCTCCTTGATTGAGGGTTATCATTGAATTTGTATTAAAGGACAATTCTATGAGAAACCTTCAATTCTTCTTCGTGTTCTGCCAGCAATTACATGATAGTTCTTTAATTTGTTTTATGACATTCTCTGATAGCAAACACCATCTGGTTCTTTGCTTATCAAATATTTCAAAGTCAAAATATTTAATCCAAGATAATGAAACCAATGATTATGCTAAGAACAAGATCTTGTTCATATCACGACTCATCCTAGACTAATGAATAATGGTAATGATATCAGAATGTGGCATAAGGCAAAGGAAGTTTTGTCTGGACCAACACGTATAGACTCATAGAAATATGAGTATCATTATTTAAAATGTAGTTACTGCAGATATCGAAGAAAGAAGCAAAGACATTTTCCATGTTGTTTATCAGAAGTTGTTTGCAACATTTGATGGAAGAAGAGCCTACAACCCAAACTGAAGTGCTAGAGGTACTAAGTTTGGTGAAAGTAGTAGAGTCAATGGTTTAACAGCCATTAAATCAAAATCCACTCAGAGTAGTATTTAGATTCTATGGTCAAATTTGAATACTCATAGGAGTCTGACCGAGAAAATAACAAAAAATGGCATGTCTGTTATTTTCTCACTCATTACTTGAATCAATGAGATATTTGTGTATTTGTTGATACAAAGTCTCTGTTATATCTCTCGAGAAGTTCTGTTTGATAAAAGAATCTTCATAAACCTTTAAGAAGAAGCTATGTTGTATTTATCTATAATGAATATTTCATTAGCTGGATGATGGTCATATTTATGGAAACAATTTTCTCACTTTTTGTGATGAGACTGTTGTTTTTTGGCTGTCAAAGAAACCAATTCAATATTCTTCAATCACTCATGACTCTTGTTTCAAGAGAAAATGTTTGGTTCTGAATAGAATCTTGAAGACTGATGACTGACAAAAGATGTCTCTCTCTAATTCTAGATCTACTAGACTTTGATGGATGATAGCTTATGAAAATTGTCAGACTCTGAGATTCAAAAAAAGGATTCTTTACTTCTGATAAAGCAGTTTAAGTTGAAGGTTTTTCAAAAAAAAAAATTATATTACTTAAATATTCATGAAGGTGAAGATCATCTAGTGGATTCAGGAAATCTGGTGGATAAGAACCCTTGGGTAATGTTGTTTTTATTTTTACATACTATTATTATCTCTATCCCTTATCTTGTGAAACATCATTTTGTGTCCTTTTTCTGACAAGATTCTTATTCTTTTAGAATCTTGTTCAGTTCTTTTCTTTTCTTTTTATTCTCTTTGGTTGTGTGTTGATCAAAGATGAATTCTCTAGTCAATTCTCCTTTGAATCAACTAGTTGTCATCAATGAAAAGTTTGTGGATTTTGATGAGTTGCTTAAGCTAGGTTTTAACTTTTGGAAGACTGTGTCTGAATAAAATTGTAATGGATACTTTGAAATGCTCTATGGTTTCACTTATCCAAGTCTTTTCAAAGAGTTTTGGATCAATGTTTCCATTGTTGAGCTGAAAAAATTCATAACTTTCAGCTCGTGCATCGGTTTTGACCCGTTCTTTCGGCATTATTTCCATCTTGATGTTATCTTCATGCTGTATGTTTTCAACGAGAGCCAATTCTGAGCAGAAAGACTCCAAAAGTGCGAATCACCCGAGGAATTCTCTGATGCGGTTCACTATCTATCCGATTTTACAAAAATCATAACTCGGTCGATTTTTATCGTATCGCGTCCATTCTAGAAGCGCAAGATCAAAAATTTTATTATCTTCAAGTTCAAAGACAAGCTCGAGTTCGAATGGTACTCCAAAGAATTTCTTTTTGGTTTATTTCGCCAAATGAAAATGCTGAACCGAAGAAAAAGGTTGAAAGTTACTTCACCGTAAAATTTATATCTCACTCGTTTTTTGTCTGATTGCTCTCATCTTTTGACACGACGTCACTGAGTCATAAATCTACAACTTAACTGACAAAGCCGAGTCAAGATTCTGCTCCGAAAGACATGAGCTTGTCACGTTTCCGAGTAGCGGATGGTAAAAAAGCTGAAAAAAGACGATTGTCTCGACGTTCAAAAAATCATAACTCATTCGATTTTTATCATATGACGTCCGTTCTTTTTGCATTGCGACCGTGACTCAGACGCGGACAATTTCACTAGAGACTCAGAGTCAGAATTTTGCACCGAGCTAGGGATTATTTTCACTTAAATATATTCAAATCTTAGCTCATTTTTCACGTCAGAATTTTACCGCGATACCTCATTTTTTACCACTCTATATATTCAAATCTTAGCTTTCCCTCCAAAAGACTCTCTCATAACTCAAAAACACCAAAATACTCAAATTTCACTTGTTCAAAGATCAAACAAAAAGAAAATTCAAATTCTCTCAACTTCTACAACAAGTTTCTCGAGAACACATCCAAAACTTCATCAACTCAAGAACAAAGCTTCAAGGATCATCTCCCTCTCTCACCACCGCGCCTTCTCTCTCTCGCCTCCAGCCGTTGTACGCCGCCGCCTCTGACCGCCAGACCCCCGCCGCGCCCCCTCCCTCAACCGCGCCGGATTTCGCGCGCCTCTCCCTCCGTTCTCGCGATTTTTTCTCTTCCGATCTTCATTCGGTAACTTGCTGGATCTTAATTCTTGAATTCTTGCTCATTTGAATACTTGAATATAGCTTTGAATTGGATTTGACATTATGGAGATTTATTGAATTATTCTTGAATAATACATGTTGTGGTATTGATTAATTCTTGGATAATTGTTGTTGCATTTAGTTCTTGAGAATTGAATTTGATTTGTGGTGAATTAATTAATTCTTGACTTAAGTGATTATGGGCAATTATAGAATCTGATGAATTTTGTTCAAATTGTTGTGGAATTTACGTGTCGAAGTTTGATTCCGGTTCAATAATTATTGATAATTAATTTGTGTCATGAATTGATTATCATGTGAAATTATTTCATTGTTGTGTGAATGTGATTTGCGTGTCGAAGTTTAATGCAAAGTGCTTAATTGTTGATTTGGCTCACTTTTCGCGTGTCGAGGCTTATTCTTGAGTGCTTAATTGATGATTTGGCTTGGCATTCTTGTGTTGTTGTGTGAATTGAAATTCATGTCTTATGTCGACACTTGAAGTTTGTTTGATTTGGAGGCTTGCCGATTTGATTTTTATGCGATTTCGAGTGCATTTCTTTCATTGTTTCAGTTCTGCCCCGGGTTCGGAAGTCATACTCCCGCTTTGGTTTAATTCGAACCGATTGCATATTTGAATCCGTTGGCACGTTTATAGGTTACCATGCGATTTTCGTTCGATTCTGAGTCGGTGTTTTTTGACGCCTATTTTCCGATTTATTGCTTTTAAGCTTTGTTTTGTGTGAGATTTGGGTCTTAACTTTGCTTTGACATGTGTCTATGTTTATTGGTAATTTGTGAACCATTGTTCTTGAGTTTGCTTGTTTCCGATTCGGTTTTGTGTGCATTTCATGTTATAACGACATTGCTGCCCGGTTTTCAAAGTATGTGTTCTGATGCATGTTCACTACTTGTATGATCATTCTTCTATTTGGTTTTGAATTGTGATATGAATGAGCAACTTCGAAATTGCATTTGCTTGTTATTACTAACTTGTGTGCTAGTTTGTGCAAGGACTCACTAAAGAGATTCCAACTATGGTCTTTTGCTTCGTGTTCTACTTTATTTGTGGGACACGAATTCACTTTTTCTTGCGTCGTGTTTCACTTTATTTGTGAGACACGAATGTGTCTCTCATTCTTGAGACATGTATATGTATTTGTAGTATTGTGTCTGGTTTGCAGTTTTTTGCAGGTTGCTTGTGTGGTTGTGTATGGTACACACCACACGTCGGTGGTGATTTATTTTCATACCGACGATACTATGACGCTTATCCCAGATTTCTGACTTGCTTTTGTTTGCTTGGTGATAGCTCGCTCTTCGGATTTCTTGTTCTGCTTGCGTTACTATTTATGGATTATTATCTGTTTGGTATAGTTTCTGTTTCCCTTTTAAAATTTTCCGCACTTTACCGCTTTCGATGCCATGAGAAGTAGGAATAGAGATGCATGACTGGGAGTCCGTGCCTTTCTTTGGCCGACAATTCTGGAAAGTCCTCACTCGGAGGCCACGTTTGTGTTTGTTTATATTTGTGCTAAAGACCTCAAAAGGAGGCGCCCTTCCAATTCCCCCGATAAGTCCTCAGCGAAGGCAAGCGAAGAAGGGACTAACAATCGGTCCCCACACATTCTAGTCCAGGTCATTCACTAGCTCACACTACGTGTTAATGCTTTTGAGCACGTGCCCCCGATCTTGTCATGTCAGTCAAGTGGAAGAAGGGTCTAGCAATCAGACCCCCACACTTTGTTTAGCTCGCGTTGATCGACGTTGATGCTTTGTGCTCGTACGCACAATTTACTTTTTCCCCGCATTTTCTGTGTAACCCGATGACATAATATCGTGGTTAGGCTTCCTTATTTCCTACAGCTTGCAAGCTTCGATGACATGATATCGTCACTTTGCCTCCTCATCCTGCCCGATGACTTGATATCGTGGTTAGGTGTCCCTGATACTTTGTCCTGCTTCGATGACACGATATCGTTGCTAGGCCTTTCCCTTTGCCATTGTGATGACATGAATCCACAGTCAGATGTGTGCTACTCGAGCGATATGGATACTCCTCGATCTTGTTTACTTTTTCTATGGTGTGATCGTCTTCCCCATAGGATTGCTAGACTTAGCATAGGTTCTTCTCTTGCATGCCAACATAGGTAGAGACTTCCCTTTCGCTTTAGGTTATCTCTTCATGCATGTTAAAGCAGAAACCAACTCTTTGATTTTCTTTTCTTAAGAACATGATAATTCCTCTCTATCCCCTGCATGAGTCTCCAAAGGTCGAGCCGCAAAGTGTGAATTCATCATTGTTCAACTAAAAAACACAAAACAAACAAAACTAGTGCACCGAACTACGTTAACTCTGATTCCTTAAAAGGAATACGTAGGCAGTGGGGTAGGGCCTATCCGAGCATAACACTTTCTTTTCCCTACGTTATTTTCCCTTTCTTTCACATGCATCCTAGTTTAGCTTTAGACTTAGACTTTTGACACACCCTATAGACACAGACAACAAGCGTGGATCATGTGGAATACCACAGACGTAAAGGGGTGTAATAACCTTCCCTTTACGTAATTGACTCCCTTACCTGTTTCTCTTGGTCGCGAGACCATGCTTTTCCCTTCCCTCAGGTTTATTTGGTGTTTCCTTTCCCTTACGAGGGATAAAAATACATCGATAGCGACTCTTCTGTTCTACGCCACTTTTGCGTTTGTACTTGGATGAAAATCTCGTGAGCGACAGTTGGCGACTCTGCTGGGGAAACATTAACCTCTTGCTGGTCCATCCCCTATGCGAGTCAATCCTAGCGCTTGTGTGTTTATTGTCTTTGGGTGTTTACTTTATTGCTTTGCATGATTATCTGTTTGCATTGCATCCTACTTGCACTTTTACTTTCCTGCATACTGGTTATTGGCTGGACTGTTTGGTTTCTTTGGTGGGTTGGGTTGTTACAAGAGGTAAAAGGCCCAGTACCCAGGCTATGAGATGTTCTCTAGGAAACTTAGGAATAGAGTGGATCATGACGGCTACTGGACGAGGTCCTACTAGTGAGGTCATGATGCCACGAGCAGTGGAGGTTCAAGTGGGATACTATCATCATACACGTTTATTGTTACGATGGTAGTACTCTCAGGCGAATCGTCGATCCTGCATTTCTTTTGACTTTACCTTGACCTAGACTGCACCCGTGAGTGGGGAGGGATGATTCTTATAGGTACAGGTACCGTTGGTGACTCTTTGATTGGTGACTATGTGTAGCTAGCGATTTTTGTCGGTGACGCGACCACCTTATCGCTGATTTTTTGGGTATTCCTCACCTCAGTGGGAGGAACGTTGGGTGCTACTTTCTGATTACTTATTTATCCCATGAAGCTGGAAGGGAATGGGAAAATTATCTAAAATGAACCTTGCACGCATTTGTTTAACTGAACAAACGCTTGACAGAGATTGGGGAGTCCGGAGTTAGGTTATACAATGGAAAGTTGTCAATTACCCATCCTATATGTGGTTATCCACAGGTTATAGTTTTAGGATCATGCTTTAATACTTGGTATTGATTCGTGTTTATCTGTAAAAATGGGAAAATGTCTATTTTGTGATGTTTGAGAGAGAAATTTGTTTTTGTTGTTTTTGGTAAGGTCATGGACCTAAGGTTTTTAGTTTAGTGTGCTCGCTAAGATTTTTGCAATCTTATGCCTACGTATTCCCTGTTATGGAGTATAGGGAAATCAGAGCGATCGTAGTTCCTCCTAATCTAAGGGAGAAACAGATGTTTTTGTATCTTGTTCAAAGCCTAAGATATGAAGCTAAAAGATTATTTTGTATCTTGTTTAAAGCCCAAGATGTGAAGCTAAAAGGTTTTGTTTGTATCTTGTTCAAAGCCCAAGCTGTAAAGCTAAAAGGTTATTTGACTGTTTCTTGTTCAAAGTCCAAGATATGAAGCTAAAAGGTTTTGACTGGGAGAGAATTTTTCATCTCTAAAGAGAGATATCTCAGTCTATTAATCATAGTTTTTTGGGTAACTGGTTTGAAAAGGAGAATTACTTTAACTAGAATGCATGGAGACCAGCAATGCCATAATTGCCTTTACAAGGTGATTTGTCCTGAAGGAGAAAACTTTAACTCAGTGTGAGCAATGCCATTTTTCCTTAGGAATTCATGCTAAAAGAGGGACATGGGCTTGGATGTTTGTATACAGAGGCATGCCACTTACAGCAATTAGATGAGGTTTTAACCAGGATAATGATGGACAGACAGCTTGGATGTTTTTATCAACAAGTGTGCCACTTACAGCAGCTATCTGGAATTGGGGTTTTGTTTTGATTGACTGTTTTTGTATGTGATTAAACATAAAAGATATCTTCCTGCAGAGAGTTTGATTTCCTCTGAAGGAATGGTTTTTTATGTGTGCCTTGATCAAAGCCCAAGGTTGAAGCTAAAAGATTGATTGGATTCCACTGGGGAAAATCATTATACAAAGCCTAAGAGGAGGCTGAAAAGACTGACTCCACTGGGGAGATTATTATACAAAGCCTAAGAGGAGGCTGAAAAGACTGGCTCAACAAGAGAGTGTTATATTTTGTATCTTGTACAAAGCTCAAGATGGAGGCTAAAGAGAATTAACTCTGTGGGGAAAAAGTTTTATCTGTCTTGTACAAAGCCCAAGATTGAGGCTAAAGAAAATGTTGACTCCACTCAGCTGGGGAATATTTATTTGGTATCTTGTACAAAGCCCAAGATGGAGGCTAAAGATTAACTGACTCAATTGAGGAATATATGTCTTGTACAAAGCCCAAGATTGAGGCTAAAAGAGTATGACTTTGCTTAGGGAATTTTTAATATCTATCTTGTACAAAGCCCAAGATTTAGGCTAAAGAAAGGTTTTTGACTCTGCTGAGGAGTTTATCATTATACAAAGCCTAAGAGGAGGCTAACTTTGCTGAGGTAAGACAAAGAAAGAAATCCTTATACAAAGCCTAAGAAGAGGCTATCTTCTGCTGAGGATTATTAAAATCTAGAGACAGGTCTATAGTGAGGATTTAACTCTTACTGGGGTTTATAGAAGAGTTAAGGTATCAGAGACCTTGAGGTTTTGATGAGGATTGTGACAGTAAAATGATCCATGTTGGGGTTTAACTGAAATGTGACAGTTAAGTTCTTTTCTCTGGTGAGAGTTTTTTTTGGATGAGTTTACAGTAATTGACCCTGATTGAGGAAAATTAAAGTGAGGTTTGAGTTATGAAAACTGTTGGTTTTATTTCTGCTTTAGTAGAATTGATCTGGATGATCAGGGTTATTTCTTGTTCTTTAAGGAAATGGGAAATCCAAAGGGTATGAGACTGTCCAAGTCCACTGGAATTGAGAAATTTTATTCTCAGGTGGTGAATGATCATTGTACTATGCCTAATAGAAGGATGGTAAGTTAAGGGATGAAGGTCAACCCTTAATTTATCTATGTTTTGACACAGAAAGATAGCTCTAGCAAGTGATGATTAGTTTCTGTTACTATACCTGTAGGAGGTCTCTGGGTCCTTGTATTAAGCCCAAGAGGAGGTTGGGAACTTTTAAGAAGCCTGAGGGTCCTTGTACAAAGCTCAAGAGAAGGTTGGGGAATGCTTTTAGGAAGCCTGTGGGTCCAAACTTAAGAATGTTCAAGAAAGGTTTCACCGAGAATAATTCCTTTCTTATGTGAACAGTTCTAAAGTTTGAAGATATTCAAGAGAAGTTTCACCGGGAATAATTCATCTCTGAGGAATTGAATTTCTTTGACAATTTCTAATAGTGACAGTCTGAGAGAAGGTTCACCGAGAATACTGCCTCTCTCTTTGTTCCATATTGATTTTACCCAAGAGAAGGCAAGACTGTATCTGGAAATCCTATGGGGATCTATGTTTGACTGTTGTAAGAGAGTAAACAACTGGCTTTACCTAATTCTAGACTTAGTTGCTGAGGAGAACTCTAAACAGTTATACAAGTATATATATAGTTGATATATGACAAGTATTTAAAAGGATATGAAAGAAGACTAACAGAGGGGCAGCTTTCCACAATACAGTATATATATATATATATATATGACATGTATTTAAAAGATGAAAGAAGGACTTACAGGAGTGCAACTTCCCACAATACAGTATATATATAAAGCAGTAAAAGAAAGTAGATAAAAACTTACAGGTGAGCAAGCTTTCATGCTGTAATGTTAGTTGTTCAAAGAAATGGAAGAAAGTTTTGATAACATTTATGTTAAAATAGAAAAGTTGGGGCTTATTCAACAAGAGATGCCCTGATGATTATTTGAATACAAACTGTATTATTAACAGAGTATTTACAAAGAGAATTGGGTCTTATAGCTCAAAGAGAATCCCAAATATTATTTTTGTACAGAGATGGGGCTTACAACTCAAGGAGTGGCACAGATGATTTGATTTTGAACTAGCGATCGCGCCGAGATTTTTTTTGAAAATGCAGTGGGACTTATACAATGTCTGAGGTCCAAATGATTTTGGTTGAAAAAGGATTGGGTCTTACACTCTATTATAGGCCCAAAGAGTTTAAAAATGAATAAAGATGGGACTTATAGCTCAAGGAGAAGCCCAAATGATTTTGTTAAAAAAAGGCGACGATCGCACCGTTGTTTTGAAAATGTACAGAGGGACTTATACAATGAGTGAGGCCCAAAATGGTTTATGTACAAAGAGGTTCGGTCTTATAGCTTAAGGAGAGGCCCAAAGTATTTTAAAAGAAAAATAAATGGGACTTACAACACAAGGGTAGACCCAGTTGAAATTTGTTTGAAAACGGCGGTCGCGCCGATATTTCTGAAACTGTATCGGGACTTATACAATGCATTAAGGCCCAAATTTATTTATTTACAAGGAATGGGTCTTACACTCTATTAGAGGCCCAAAAGTGATTTGAAAAAGATTGATGAGGGTGAAATTAATCAAAACCCTAATTTAAAGGAGCCTTGCTGTTTGCAGAATGCAGAAGAAAATGTTTGTTTTAGCCAAAATTTGTCAAAAGCGGGAGATTGAAAGCACCTGTTGTTTGACTAAATTTTGCTAAAACATTCTGATGATAAACTTGAAGAACCTGCAGAAGAAAAAGATGTCGAAGGAAATGTCTCGATATCCTGACTGACTTAATAAGTTAGCAGGTTTTAATCTGTTGCAAGAATTAAGGAGCGGATCAAGGAATCACAGGAGAAAAGATTGATGGCCCAAGACAAGAGAAGACTATATAAGGAGACTTAGACCTAGGGATTATATTAAACTGTACGTGTGTATCACTTGTAACTTTGTAACCTAGTTCTCTTGTGTTGAATAAGGGTTTAGGGTTTGAGAGTTGTTGGCTCTCTTAGGAGTTGTAAGTCTCCACTCTGTATTATGGGATGCAGGGTGGAAGGCATAGGTACAGGGACACAACCAAAAACCTGTAGGTAATGGTTGTCGTATTGTTCTTGGACGAAGCTTTGAAGCAAGTCCAAGATAACTTGAAGGTCAAGAAACCGCAACATTTCTGAATTGGTAGAAAACAGAGATATCACAGGTTGTGATTAGGATGTGAGTGGGGTATCTCATACCAGGGTTGTAAACGTTTGAGTTTAGCCTTGGTAAAGATGTTTATTGGGTAGATGTTAGGTATAAAGTTGTAAACGGGGGAGTTTAGCTTTGTAACAGTTCTACAGATAATGAAGTCTTAATCCTGGATTGGTATCCCCCAGATGTAGGTGAGATTGCACCGAACTGGGTTAACAATTACTGTCTTATTTAACATTCTGCAATTTACAGTTTTGTTAATGTTCTTGATTGACATGTTGGACCAGATGTCGTGACATCTGTAAGGGTGCAGTTCTGATATTCAAGGTATCAGTCTGCAGTTGCGCCTCTGAGTTTAAAAGATTATGTAGTATAATGTCTTGACATGTGTTAGGACATCTGCTGTCTGCATATGCCAGAATTTCACTCATAGGATATGAACCATATATATATATATTCATCATCCAATTATGCATGACATATCATCTTTTTGTTTTGATTTATTAATAAATATATTAAAATTTTGAGTTAATTATACCTATACTATACTCTATTCAACCAAACACGAAGGTACTTAATAATTTTTCAATTTTAATGGTTTTCAAGACTTATATAAATAACTATGATAAATTAAATAGGTAATATTTTCATTCGTGATATTAGTCAATAATTGATTTTTCACATATAGAATCCTTAAACAATTGAAGTCTTTCATAATTACAAATTAAGTAAATTCAAAATCATCAATAGTAATATTTATTTGTCATTATAAAATAAAATTAATTGGTTCACTTCAACACAAAAATACAATTTAGCGAACATGATGTGTCTTTACAAATTAATTAAATTCAAGCGACTACTGCTGGTTTGGAGGATTCTTTTCTATGGAATTCTATAAAGTTTGTTGAGATATTATTAAACCTAATATGTGTTCAATGTATTTCTGAATTCTTTTTTCATACTCACCTTCTAAAGGCTATTTCGACTGCTTCTATCTCTCTAATCCCCAAGTGTCAGAATTCACAAGATTTGTCTGACTATCGTCTAATTTGTCTTATTAGTTGCGTCTACATGATTTTCTCTAAATTGTTGGCAGGGAGGCTTAAGAGTGTTGGATAAACTTGTTTCTGGTAATTAATCCGCGTTTATCCCTAATAGAGGTTTACATGACGGTGTTTTAGTTCTAAATGAAGTGGTTGATTACGCTAAGAGGAAAAGAAAATATTATTTTTCTTTAAAGTTGATTTTGAACACGCTTTCAATTCAGTTTCTTGGGACTATCCTCTTTATATCTTGAAACAAATGAAGTTTGGTTCTAAATGGTTGAATTGGATAAAGGCTTATTTGTGTTCTGATCCCTTTTCAATTTCGATCAATGGTAGTTCAACCATTGATTTTTAAGCTATGAGAGGTCTTTATCAAGGGGATCCTCTCTCCACGTTTCTCTTCATTCTTGCAGCCGAGGGTCTTGCGGGCTTATTACTTAATGTGTGTGTTAATGGTTGTTATCTTATTTTCTCCTTAGGTGAATCTCTTTGTATTGATCTTTTTCAGTTTGTTGATCACTACGTTAAAAAAGTGCTTAGACGACACTTAAAAGACAGCGCTTCTATAAAAAAGCGCTGCTAAAAAGAATAAAAAAATTTCGCTAAAAAAAAGCGCCTTAAAAGAAAGGCTTTAGAAAGCGCTTTTAAAAAGCGCTGTAAAAGACTGCCACCTTAGACCACTTTAGAAAGCGCTTTCCAAAAAGCGCTGCTATAGGTGTCACTTTAGAGAGCGCTTCTAAAGAGCGCTGTCTAAAGGCCACCTTAGAAAGCGCTTTTATAAAGCGCTCTTATAGGCCTCTAATTATTTTCACTTTAGAAAGCGCTTTCTAAGGAAAAGCGCCCTCTAAAGTCCTTTACTAATTAAAATATAAAACAATTCTAAACATTTTCAGAGACACTTTTATTCATTTTCTCTCTCAACCGTTTGTCTAAACCCTTGCCGTCGTTCTTGCCATTGCCATTGCCATTGCCGTTCGTGAAAATGTTGTTGTTGTTGTTGTTGTTCTTATTCTCTTATCATTCATTTCTCTTTTATTATTCATTTCTCAAATCGTTCTGAAAACGAAAACGAATAAGGTACCCTTTTATTATTCATTTCTCTTTTATTATTCATTTCTCTTTTACTATTCATTTCTCTAAAAACGAAAACGAAAAAGTTTTCACGATGAGGATAAAAGCTTCATCTTTTATTGTTGCAGAATCTTTTTTCTTTTATTTTTCATGTATATTTTTACGAAAAAGTATTTTTTTTATAATATGTTCATTGTGTTATGCATTCATGATACAACCTAGTTTTGTGGAAGGTATTTTCATAAGGAAGCTAATATTAAAGTATCTTCACAACTATTATTGAAATTGTGAAGGTTATTTCATGACTATTAAATATTTTCTACTGTATATTTGGCAAAGTTGATTAGTATAAACAACCTAGTATTGATTGAAATTGTATTTCGCTATTTGTGTTGTGTTTGGTCTATCCTTTTTTTCCAAGTTCATTTCTTTTATTTTTTAGAACTTGTGACTTTTTGTTATAAGTTTATTGTCTACTTTATACTTATGTAGGTGTTTACCTCTAATTGTTGCTTGTTTGTGATTACACGTTGCCACTTATCAAGTTATGACTCATAATTGGTCAATTAATGATATTTCATTTTATGATACGTGTATAGGGGTTACTTGTGTTCAAAGTGTGAAAGTCGGATCGTTTCCCTACAGGTATAACATTTTTTCTTTTTGTTTTTATTTAGTTTAATTAGTATAACTATGGATAAGAAATGGATGTCTTCAAGTCGATTGTCGAAAGAGTACGACAATGGGGTATCGGAATTCGTTAAGTTTGTTGTTGCGCACGCCAAAGACCCCAGTCGAATGATATGTCCTTGCTTGGGTTGCTGTTTTAGGAGTCGGGTTGACGCGGTTCAGTTGGCATTGCATTTATTGAGGAGTGGAATTGATAGAAGTTATACATGTTGGAATTTGCATGGTGAGAAAATTAAC
Organism: Lathyrus tuberosus; assembly: GCA_022829125.1. NCBI lineage: Eukaryota > Viridiplantae > Streptophyta > Magnoliopsida > Fabales > Fabaceae > Lathyrus > Lathyrus tuberosus. Next base: position 749,152 of record JALAZF010000930.1, on the reverse strand, counting down.
GGGAATGTTGAATCGGGGGATAATACGACCTACGCTTCATACGACAATGGCACAGATACATACGATTCTGATCGAGTCGAAGAGATTGCAGAAGCACTTGAAGAAGATCTTAAGGATTGTCCAAAAATGTTTGAGAGGTTGGTAAGCGATGCAGAGAAACCGTTGTATAATGGTTGCACCAAATTTACAAGATTGTCTGCGGTATTAAAGTTGTACAACTTAAAGGCGGGCAATGGATGGTCGGATAAAAGTTTCACAGAATTATTGGCCCTTATGAAAGATATGCTTCCAGAGGATAATGTTCTTCCCAATCGAACATATGAGGCCAAAAAGATGTTGTGCTCTATTGGCATAAGCTATGATAAGATACATGCATGTCCAAACGATTGCGTATTGTTTCGAAATGAGTATGCATCGTTAAATGAGTGTCCTAAATGTGGTGTCTCTCGATATAAGAAAAAATTGTCTCCAGCAAAAGTCTTATGGTATTTTCCTATAATTTCGAGATTTAGACGCATGTTTCGTAGTGAGACCGATTCAAGACACTTGACTTGGCATGCAGATGAAAGAATTATTGATGGAAAGTTTCGATATCCGGCAGATTCACCACAGTGGATGAAAATTGATGATGATTATCCTGAATTTGGAAAAGAAGCAAGAAACCTTCGCTTGGCATTATCTACTGATGGAATGAACCCACACAGTATTCAAAGTATCTCACATAGCACTTGGCCTGTGATCATAATGATTTATAACCTACCTCCATGGCTATGTATGAAGCATAAGTACATGATGTTATCTATGTTAATTTCTGGGCCTAGACAACCAGGGAATGACATAGACGTATACTTGGCACCCTTAATCGAAGATTTAAAATTTTTGTGGGAGAACGGTGTGGAGGTTTATGATGGGTATAGGAAAGAAAGTTTCAACTTAAGGGCGATGTTGTTTGGCACAATTAATGATTTTCCAGCATACGAAAATCTATCAGGGTACAGCATAAAAGGTCAATGTGCGTTTTGTACGAAAATCTATCAGAGGGTTGTATTGCCGAACGATACATTGTTGAAGAAGCGGTTGAGTTTTGTACTGAATATCTGTCCAATGTACAATCAATTGGACTCCCCAAATCTCATATTGTCGAAAAAAAAGAAGGAAAAAAGTTAATTGGAAATGAAGTTGTGACAGTATCAAGGGTCGAACGGGATCAAGTGCATTTGTATGTTCTGAACAATGAGAATGAGGTTGAGCCATATGTTGAAATGCACAAGGATGTTCTTCGAGGTTTAAATCCGAAAAGAAATGAGAGTTGGATAGTACAAGAGCACAATCGAAGTTTCATACCTTGGTTTAAGGATCATATTTATTCAAAGTATTATTCAGACCGCGATTCAATAATAGAAAGGTTGAGATGTTTAGCATATGGTCCAAGTATGGTCGTGTTTTCTTATAGCGCATACGCAATTAATGGATACACATTTTATACCAAAGAACAAGATGATAAAAGTACTATGCAAAATAGTGGTGTCACCGTGGTAGCTGAAGCAATGCACATTTCAAGTGTGAAAGACTTAAACCCCAAATTTGCAAATCTGTCATATTTTGGGGTTATCGAGCGCATTTGGGTGTTTGATTATGAGAAGTTTCAGATTCCTATATTTCGTTGCAAGTGGGTTGAAAATAATAATGGCGTACGAATGGATAAGTCAGGATTTTTGCAAGTGGATCTTAATAGGGTGGGGTACAAAGATGAGCCTTTTATTCTAGCCTCTCAAGCTAAACAAGTGTTGTATGTCACTGATCTGACAAGTACAAAATGGTCTATAGTGCTTTTATCTAACAAAGTAATTGATGAAAACGTTGGAGATCAAGGTGAAATTGATGTTGATATTGAATCATTTACTAGAAATGATCAAGATGAAAATATTATAGCGAATGAATCATATACTAGAAATGATCATAATGAGGGTATTTGGATCAATCCAACCGTCCGTGTTGTTAAGAGACGGGTAGAACATACTCCAAACAAGAAAAGAAAGAGACGTTAGTGAAAAAGGTACTAGTTGTAAAATTATAGCTTATATAATTCAATATAGCTTATATCATTCAATAGATTAGGATTATGAATTTTTATAGTTGTCATTTAATTTCTGTTTTTTTCTTTCTTACAGGTCAAATGTCTAGTAACCAGGAAGATACGCACGAGTAGCACGGGCTAGAGCAACCAATATTACATGGGTCAAAGTGGAGATTCCTTCAAATGGGACAATTGGTGATTTCTATCACGGTATGCATGGTTTTATAACTTAGGATTTATTTTAATATTTATCGGATATGTCATATATATAATTTATTACTTTTAATTAAATAATGCATATTTTGTTTTGTTATGTAGTATTTCGATGATATAGCGTGTCCTTATTACACGAGGAAACAATTGCAAGATACTAAGGAGGAATTGTGCAAATTTTTTATTGCAAGAAGAATTCTTTCTTGATTGTATAGTTTTGTGAATGTAAATTCTAGTTTATTGAAATGTAAATTCTATACTGGTTTATTGATGGAAATGGTAAATTCTATACTGGTTTCTAGTTAATGTAAATTCTAGTTTTGAAATAGAATTTGTTGATGGAAATGCATATCTATACTGGTTTATTGAAATGTGAATTATACAGGTTTATGGAAATGTGAATTATACAGGTTTCTGCATTAAAAAAATGGTTAAAATGGGATTTTAAAAAAAAATCTTCAAAATTTTACGTAGACAAAAGACAGCACTTTTAATAAAAAAGCGCAGTCTAAGGTTATACATTAGACAACGCTTTTGAAAGCGCTGTCTAAAGTCCAGCTTTAGAGAGCGCTTTTAATGAAAAAGCGCTCTCTAAAAGTATATAAAAAAATCAATATACGTATACATTAGACAGCGCTTTCTAAAGCGCTATCTAAAAGCACCTTTAGAGAGCGCTTTTGAAGGAAAAAACGCTTTCTAAAGTTTATAAAAATTTTTTTTAAAATTTTTAACGTATATTTTAGACAGCGCTTTTTCAAAGCGCTGTCTAACGTCCAATTTTAGAGAGCATTTTTTCATAAATAAAAAAGCGCTGTCTTTACCTACGACAGCGCTGGCTTAGACAGCGCTTTTAAGCGCTGTCATAGGCCAAAAAAAGCGCCCTCTTTTCCCTTGTTTGGCGTGGTGGATGACACGATGCTTCTGAGCCAACCTTCTTGGGAAAATTTAGGGACTCTAAAAGCTTTGTTGCGCAGTTTTGAGCTTTGTTCGGGTCTTTCCGTTAATTTCAACAAGAGTAGAATCATTGGTGTCAATGTTGATTCTGTTTTTTTGGAAGCTACCTCCGATTACCTATCTTGTGTTGTTAGTACTCTCCTTTTTCCTTTCCAATGTGGATTCTGTCTTTTTAGAAGCTGCATCCAATGCTTTGTCATATTTGTTTGACTTTTGCCCATAATTCCACCGATTCCTTCGAAAATACTCGCTAATATTACCTAATGACAGAGTACCATCACATAACATTCAAAAGCTCAAAATTTATAGTCGAACTCTGAAGAAGATCTATTGGAGACAGGACTAGGCCAACGTTCAGCCAAACCTGTATAAATCTCTGGTGCAATTTCTCTAATCATATTATTTTAATTTCTGCTATTTACTTTACTCTTTTATTTTTATGATTCTAAGAAACTACTAATACGATCTTAATCGCGAAAAGTATAAAAGTAATCGTGAATTTTAAATACCCAAATCCCCCCCCCCTTTTGTGCTTGAAGTTACCTGGTCAACATCTTCTTCATCCTCTCCTTCCAACAACACCATATTTGAGCCCAATGGTGTAATTTTGACAAAAAAAATTAACACTCCATATTGAAAGCTTCTTGGATGTTGTACGTTAATCCAACGTTCTTTACTTTTCCATCGAACTTCTTCTTAAAAGAATCAATTATCTCTTCTTCAATGTTAAACTGCAGATGAGAAAACTGGTCCATTTTCACATTTTCTCCTTTATTCCTATTGTTACCAATTTCTCATATTCCAATTATCTTATTCCTTAGTGTATTAGTGTACGATTGTTTGTTGTGCTCGATATTGTACATTTGCTCTGCCTTTTGCTTCAAGATTCACTATAGTCCATTTACTACTCCCCTTTTATGACGATCAATTACCTTTACTTCTTTATACTATCTCATTCTTCTTTGTACTATTTTGTTGTTCCTTTCAAATATTGGTATGTTTAATTGGATCTTCAACCCTTGTAGCATTGTGTTATCCAGCCTTAGCGACATTACCCTACGATCCTTGATTTTGGCAAACCATGTGAACCATAATCTCCTTCCCTTTTGTCTCTTTTTGCTAGTATCTATACCACTTTAATTTCCCCATATTTCTTGAAAGTATTATACATCTCATTTGATCCATAGTTATCGAGTATCTCCATAAAAAAGAAAGTCATCACACCATAAGGTCTTTCTTCACCAACCGTCCTTTTAGGTTCCTTCCTGTAGTCCTCCTTCTCCTTCTCACGGGGATTAATTCTTTTTTTAATGGATAAAGCTAGCGGGATTATACCTGAGTGAGTCGTACACTCAAAGATACAACAGAGTCGCCATCGAACTTTATATAGTCCCAGAGGACAGGGAAAATATCGATAAAACCCAAGGGGAAGAGAAACTGGTAAGGGGGTCAGGTAAGAAGGTACTATTTTGCTTGCTTCTAGGCTTGGATGGGTTATCTATCTAAAGGCTTCTAGCTAAAAGAAAGAGGAGAGAGAAGATAAAAACAGAAAGAAAGAAAGTGCTTGTGGAGGATTAGGGCCCTCGCGCCTACGTACCCTCATAGTGCAATGAGGAAATCAGAGCGTCATAGTTCAGAGAACTAGGGAAAGAGAATAAGAATGGGAGAAGGTGGCTCTCCAAGATTTCGCAATCTCGTGCCTACGTATCCTCATAGTGCAATGAGGAAATCAGAGCCTACGTAGTTCGGGGAACAAAGACAGAAAAGGAAAAGGAAAACGGTGTCAAAACCAAGAGTAAAAGAAGGAGAGAAAACTCCGCTGGGGATGCAAATAGTTGGTGTCAAAACCAAGAAAGGAGTGCAAAGGAAAGATAGTAACTATGATGAGGATAAAGTGCAAAAATGGTATCGAAACCAAGAAGATAAAGGAGCATAAGAATAATAGTGACTCTACTGGGAAGTAAGAGAACAAAGTGACTGTGTTGGGGATCAAAGGGTTAGCGACCTTACTGGGGACTAAACAAAGGGGATGGTGTCAAAACCAAGAGAAAAAGAGTTCAGTATGTTAACTGCCTGGCAGTGGTGTTTGACTCTGAGGGAATTTCGGTATATTAACTGACAAACAGTGGTTAACCGAAGAAAGAAAATATTGCAACTCTGCGGGGAGAAAGGTTTTAATAGATAGACTGTGATCAACCAAAAGAGCGGGTGTAGAACCAAGCGAAGGTTATGACCCAAAAGACAGGTGTGGAAACAAGCGAAGTTTATGACCCAAAGGACGGACATGGACCCAAGCGAAGGTTGTGATCCAAAGGACGGGTGTGGAACCAAGCAAAGGTCGTGACCCAAAAGACGGGTGTGGAACCAAACAAAGGTTGTGACCCAAAGGGCAGGTGTGGAACCAAGCAAAGGTTTTGATCCAAAGGATGGGTGTGGAACTAAGCAAAGGTTGTGACACAAAGGGCGGGTGTAGAACTAAGTAAAGGTTGTGACCCAAAGGACGGGTGTGGAACCAAGCAAAGGTTGTGACCCAAAGAACGGGTGTGGAACCAAGCAAAGGTTGTGACCCAAAGGACAGGTGTGGAACCAAACAAAGGTTGTGACCCAAAGAACGGGTGTGGAACCAAGCAAAAGTTGTAACCCAAAGGATGGGTGTGGAACCAAGCAAATGTTGTGACCTAAAGGACGGGTGTGGAACCAAGCAAAGGTTGTGACCCAAAGGACAGGTGTGGGACCAAGTAAAGGTCGTGACCCAAAGGACGGGTGTGGGACTAAGTAAAGGTCGTAACCCAAAGGATGGGTGCGGGACCAAGCAAAGGTCGTGACCCAAAGGATGGGTGTGGGACCAAGTGAAGGTCGTGACCCAAAGGATGGGTGCGGGACCAAGCGAAGGTCGTGACCCAATAGACGGGTGTGGAACCAAGCAAAGGTTGTGACCCAAAGGACGGGTGTGGATCCAAGAAAAGGTTGTGACCCAAAGGACGGGTATGGGACCAAGCGAATGTCGTGACCCAAAGGACGGGTGTGGGACCAAGTGAAGGTCGTGACCCAAAGGACGGGTGTGGAACCAAGCAAAGGTTGTGACCCAAAGGACGAGTGTGGATCCAAGAAAAGGTTGTGACCCAAAGGACGGGTGCGGAATCAAGTAAAGGTTGTGACTCAAAGGACGAGTGTGGAACCAAGCAAAGGTTGTGACCCAAAGGACGGGTGTGGGATCAAGCAAAGGTCGTGACCCAAAGGACGGGTGTGTGACCAAGCGAAGGTCGTGACCCAAAGGAAGGGTGTGGGACCAAGAGAAGGTCGTGACCCAAATGACAGGTGTGGGACTAAGCGAAGGTCGTGGCCCAAAGGACGAGTGTGGGACCAAGAGAAGGTCGTGACCCAAAGGACGGGTGTGGGACCAAGCGCAGGTCGTGACCCAAAGGACGGGTGTAGAACCAAGCAAAGGTTGTGACCCAAAGGACGGGTGTGAAACCAAGCAAAGGTTGTGACTCAAAAGAGTTAAGTACTCTGACTGAACAAGCAGTATTTGACTTAAGAAAAGGGTATTTGAACCAAAAGAAGGTTACTAACCCAAGGGTGCGAGTATTTGAACCAAGAGAAGGTTACTAACTCACATGGGTATTGGTTTTAACAAAAGGACTGTGATTAACCAAAAAGAATGGGGGATTAACCAAGAGAAGGTGATTAACTCAAAAGGAGCTCAGTATGTTAACAAACGGGTTGTGGTTAATTGAGAAAAAGGGTGATTAACCAAGAGAAGGTGATTAACCCAAGAGGAACTCAGTATGTTAACAGATAGACTGTGGTTAACTAAGAATAAGTGTGAATTGGTGTTTTAACTGACAAGTAGTGATTAACCAAACAAAGGGAGAGGAACCAAGATAAGGTTGCAAACTCCACAAGGGTTTTGGTGTTTAACAGGAAAATTGTGTTTGACCGAAGATAAGGATTGCAACATGTTGGGGAAATAGAGAATTGGTTTTAACAGTATGACTATGATTAACCAAAGAAAGACTGATTGTGAATATTCTGAGGAACCAACAAGCAATGATTTGACCACAGGAGAAGGGTATTGAAACAAATAGTGTTTGCTAACCCAAGGTGACAAGGACTTTTAACCAAAAAAAATGGTGATTGATCAAAAGAGAGATTGAAAGGTGCAAGAGTGAGACTGATCAAGGATCGAGTCGACTGGGGATCGAGAAACACTATAGCTTGAGGGTAGAGGTTGTGAAAGCAAGAATTGTCTCTACAAGTCGTATCTATGTTTTGATGATAACAATACGTATTTGTGAAAGAACCATTTAATGTTCTAACGTGTGTTGTGTGCAGATAATAATTACAGAAGATATCAGATCCAACAAAGCACCAACCAGATGAGCGAAAATGATTATATGTGAAGTTACTATGTGTGACACAAGTCGCAAGAAGCAAGAATGCTTCTGTATCTGATCATGATCAGTCAAATCCAAGGATGTTGATATTACTGTTGCAATGCTCTTATGGATGCTCTCTGAAAGTGGTTAAGATTTTGAAGATAGCGAAGCTTCTGAAGAAGATAATCTTATAAGAGAACCAAAATGCTGAAGACTCTCATGACTTGAAGTTCTGAAGACTGAAGGCTCTGAAGACCAAGTGCAGAAAGACTCTGAAGACTTATGCGTTCTGAAGATTATGGTTCCAATGGTCAAGTGCTGAAGACTCTGAAGATAGATTCCTAATGCACAAGCGCTGAAGATCTGAAGACTTGAAACAATGAAGAATAACAGGTTTCAAGTCAAGTGCTGAAGTTCTGAAGGCTGATTCTTAATGGACGACTTTAGAAGACTGAAGACTTGGAAGATTCTGATACCCTGTTACAAAGTCTCTACTCATGCTTTAATTAATTAACCATCAGAAGCCTCTAATGTTTTGAAGACAAATGTTACTGTTGTGAAAGACTGTACACAGCGCCCAAGAAGATATATCATGTCACTTCCTCCAACAGTAAAAAGGAGATGTGTCAGTACAACCTCATTATTACACAACGTCTCTTTTTTAACAGCCAATAGTATTTCAAACGGCTATATTTTACTGGGCTATTTAGAGAAAAGAGTATTTGCTTCTGAAGGCATCGATTGGCTGTATAATTTATAGAATCAATCAAGTCATTGTGTGAAGATAGCAACAACGATGAGTTCTCGTTGTAATACTTAAACATCCAAAGCTATCACCATTTACACATGACCATTGTTGTTGGAGCTCAAGATCATAAATCAACATAACAACAACAAATTGGTACAAAAGCTGTTGATGAAGAAGACAACATTGCAAATCAGTCAAGTCATCAACCACATTCTCGTCAAGAGCTACATTGAAGATCTGAAGCAAGGAGTTGTTGCTCAAAGCTTGATCACCCAAGAAGACGAAGAAGAAGAAGATCTACAAGATGTCAACAACTGTCAAATTCACAAACATCTTAGTAGTTTCTTAGGATAGCAAGGAGCTGTTGCTCATATCTTGCTTGAACACTTCTGTGTTCTTTTGTACTTAAACTTAGGAGTAATCTGCTTGTTAAGAAGCATCTTTGTAATCTTCTGTTTAACTAATTCTTGGTGAATTAGGATTCCTTGAGTGGTCAGTGTGACCGGAGACTCAAGAAGACAATGGCTGGGTGTCATTGTGGTAAATCCTAAAATAGGGTCAGTAGGCGGTATATTCATTGTGATGAATCCCTGAACGTCTAGCTGTGAAATCCTAGCAGTAGATCTTGCGAGATTGGAACCTGCAGGTCAATGTTCATTATATTCATTAAGTTGAATCCATGAATGGTTCATTGTGTGTTAGTCACTGGTGTTAGCCCGTGCATCTGTAATCAGTTTGATTATAGTGGATTAAGTCATTGTGTTCAAGGCGAAATCACCTGAGGAGGGTAGACTGGATTAGCTTGAGAGTTGCTCAGGTGAACCAGGATATATCGTGTGTTCTTTACTCTTCTTATGCTTTATGTTATTGTTTATGTTTCTGTATTAAGTATCAGAACCTCACATAAAGCAAGTCAGAACCTTGTAGCTTAACTCTGATATGCTTCCGCTATGCAAGTTATGAATGTTGCACATAGCGTTCAGACTCTTATTGGTTCTCATGCTTTAAGCATTGGCAAGTCTGAATGTTTCTTAGCAAGTCAGAGTCTCTCAAAGAACTCTGATGTTATCTCAGAGCCTTAATGACAAGAAGCAAAAAGTCTTTAAAAGAGTGAATACACAATTCAAACCCCCATTTCTTGTGTCTTTCTTGCATCTTCAGAGGTGACTATTCTCGGTGGGAGGACCAGACACCCTTAACAAAAATAGTCAGAATGAGGGTAGGATAGACTCCATCCTCATTCCTTCTCTAGTGCTCAAAGTATAATGCAGAAATTGAAACGGACAACATAACATCGCCAATTTGTACAATGCTCCAGTGCGTTATGCGAATCTCCGACTCGGAAAGGGATCAAGAGAACAAGACCCTAAAGGATCCTAAAGAGATGAGAAAGGGATAATCAATTATTTGAAACATGGTTTCGATCAATCGATCAAAGGGAGTGAGTAAGCCAACAATCTTTCACTAGTCGAAAGATCGTTAAAGCAACACGCATATTATTTATTGTACAAAATCAAACTTGCTCAATGAAGAACAAATTTAATGTGATCAAGAATGAAATTGGAAAGTGTCGCGGTGAGAATCGGATATCAAGCTATCAATTAGCTTGAATCACAAAACATGATGTTCACCATGGAGCTTTGATTTATCCAAAGGAAATGGTAAAGATAAAAAAAAAAACACCCTAAGTGTGCTATGTAGGAATACAACTAGAGAATCTAAGGTTCGGGGGTTAATTATACCAAGGGAAGGTGCTAGCATCCTAAGTATCTGTAGTACTCTACAGGAACCTCTTGTTAGTATTTGTGTTATGCTAAAGTTTGCTTGCTAAGGAAAGTGCTAAGGTAAAGATCTAGGGATATATACACTAAGTATGCTCGCCAAGACATCACATATCGTGCCTACGTATCTTGACGGGAAAGGAATCAGAGCATTCGTAGTTCCCCTTAATACGGGGTAAAATGGTGTAAAAGAAAAGGTGTGAAAAAAGAAAAGGCGGCTCTCTAGGATCTCGCAATCCTATGCCTACGTATTCTCAAGATGAACTTGAGAAATCAAAGAGTTCGTAGTTCCCCTCAACGGGGTGAGGAACTCTTGACTGTGGTCAAGGTTCCAAGGCAAAGTAGGGTCTGACGGCAAGACACCTACGCGGAGTGCGGCGACTCCAAACCTAAGGCTAGATAAAACAGGGAAATAAAGTCTTGGGAAAGTAGGGTCTGATGGCAAGACACCTATATGGAGTGCGGCGACTCCAAACCTAAGGCTAGGTAAAACAAGGAAAGAAAGTCTCGATCGCGCGGCAGCGTGAGATAAGGGAATGACGGGCAAGGTTATCCTAAACGACATGGCAGTCAACGGGGAAGGATCATTTCCTTTGGAATGGAGCAAACAGATGAACCACAAAAAAATGGCCATCAAGAATCAAAGATTAATCACAGTCAAGAGCAAAAAGAATCAAGTTAACAATTAAACATCAAGATTAGAACAAAACAAGGATAGTCAAGATTAGTCCAAGAATTAAAGAGAATCTAATTAAAACTAATTAATTAAAAAAACAAAACTACTTAATAAAAACTATCTAGTTAAAACTAACTAATTCTAGTTGAAAAAAACTAATTAATTTATTAAATTCTAATTAATCTAATTAAGCTAGAAAAACTAGCTAACTAGTTTCTAACATAAAATTAACTAACTAGTATCTATTTGAAACTAATTAATAATAAATAAAAAAACAAAACTAATTCTAACCACAATAACTAATTAAATTATTTCTAGTTAACATTAACTTGCTAAATAAATTAAAACATAACTAAGACTAACAACTAAACAAATTAAAACCTAATTAGAAAAGTTAATTGAGTTCACTAAACTAAAATAAAAATAGTTAAATTAGTTAAAACCTAATGGACTATGAAGGGTACAGAAACATGTGATGGTGTGTGGATAGAGGCCCATTGAGGGCATTGGATTCAGGTTATGGGACAGGTTCAAAATGACCCAATCTGGTTCAAATGAATTCCATACAAATGAAGAAAACCTAAATTCTATACGGCTGTTTCCTGCAACGCATCAAAAAAACAAACATCCTCCAGGTCAAACACGTTCACGAATAAACAGATGCGAGCAAATGATCGAGACACCAAACTCAGGAATTTAAATCGCTCGCATTTCTTACCTCTCCTCAGAACCTATTCAATCCCTCTTCGCGACTCTCTTCTCTTTATCTTCTCAGTCCCGATTTCCTTCGTTCCCGCTCACGACTTCCTCTTTTGTTCGATCTCCTCGTCTTCATCTTATGTGAATCACGCTCTCTTTTTCTAATTTCTGGGTTCTCTTCGTGGTTTGGGTTCTGAGGTTAAGGCCTTGTTTGGGATGGAAGTGTAACACCCTAAATATCCCCTGCGTATTTTAAATAGAAAACAGATTAATTTCCACAAGAATCTATTTAGGATGCCACAATTCAACATAAACATGTTGATGTTATTAGATATGCAACATATATTCTTTAAAAAATTATTATTAACAATCATGGTTATAAAACTCTCATCAAATCTAGACATCAACTTTATTATTAGCAGCGGAGTATCACCAATTAATTAAACATGTAAAGTATGATCATGCTATAAAGTAATCATAATCGATATCAACTAACGAGATATCCAAACAATATTTGACATAAAATAAAGGACATAAAAGCGTTCCACAACCCCAGTGTTACAATCAGAGCAGACGCCGACCCAACAAAATAAAAGAGAAGACTCCATCTTCACTAACTTCAACTCCGCAGTAATCCTGCTTATCTGCACGTTACCCACGTGGAGGTAACATTCAAACAGAAGTGGTGAGATTCTCAATCAACATAAGAAATGCATAATATAAATATAAAAGCATTTAAACAATTACACGATTCATCCTATCATTACCACATCAACGAAATCACACTCTTCCACATAAGTAAACAATCGCACATTTCACCATACAACACAACATAATGAAATGCAATGAGACTCACAACTCAACTCAATGCATGTGGTACCAGTTCGATCCCTTTTTCATGATCATAATTCCCGTCGAAATTTCCATATCAGTCGCTTACACCTCACAGGGGCACACGACATCCGTGATCGCTCACACCCCACATGGGCACATGATCACCTCAACAACAATAACAACGACACGATTCTGTTTCAAAGAATCCAATAAGGCGCTCACACCCACGTGGGCACACGACTTATCGTACAACTTATGCAACATGGCACGCATACAACGACAACATACAAAGACAAATAATACATATGGCTATCAATGCGTCAATACATCATAGCATAATTATCCAGCATGTAGTATATACCTACCAACACATACAACAACAACAATCCACAACCACAACACCCGTACACACAACCAAATTCATCATTCTAACGCACAACACCTCACGCAATCACGAAAACCCAATTAACATGTCTAATGGTTGGAATGCTGGTACTGAATTCAATTTTAACAAAAAGTACGTGAAACCAGCTTTCCAACGATTCGAACGACGACTAAAACGGACATACGGATTAAAAGTTATGAATTTTTGAAGTTTGGTAAAATTATGTCCGTAACAGCAACTAACAACACTGTCATGCTCGCCGCGAGTTCGCTACTGCTTGCTTCGCGAATTTCGCTACTCAAAATACAACTCGCATCGCGAACTTATTACAAAATGTAAACCATGGACTTTCGGTACGAGCTCGCTACTGCTCGCTATGTGACGTTCGCTATGCGAACTCTCCAGGACAGCAAACCAGAAAAGTGCGATTTTTGCAGTTTGGAGGCCTTCTGGACCTCCGAATTCGATTATGTAACAAGTCCTAATCCCAGAATTCGAAATACTACCATTATGTAACAATTATAACAACCTACAACACCTTTTTAGAGATCCTAACATCACACATACATCATGAAATCATTATAATCTACAACGATTAACAACAATCTGAACCCTAAAGCTACCATTCCTCAAATCATTCATAATTGACACCAATCGCCCACTATTCATCATAATATCCCTTAGAAAATCAGAATCCCACCCTTACCTTTCTCCGATTTTACTCCCAAACAGCCCCAAAAACATACATATAATCACAGATTACCATACATACAATTAGGAATACATAGACCACAATTTAACAGATCAATTTATGCATTTTTCCTCTTATCAAAACCTCTGACATACAAACCCCCAATTCCCAAATCAACACAAGCCATACACAAGGGACGATCCTAAAGGTTTATCTACCCTCATACAAATATTATGCAACCCTTAGAGATTAAAGAACCCCACCCTTACCTTAGCATTCTTGATGAAAACCTCGGCCTCAACGATGACTTTTCTCTTCTCTTCTGCCCTAGCTCTCCTCTTTCTCCCTTTTCCCAAAAACACGTACTGAATGGCTTCTCTCCTCTCATTCCCTCTTTTCTATTTTCTTTTCTAATATTATTTTATTATTAATATTATTATTATTATTATTTTTATTATTACTTCAATATTATTATTATTATTATTTTACTAATTAAATAACAATAACAATATTCTTAAATAATTTAAAATAATAATATTAATCAAATAATCATTCTCACCACACCACCAAGTTCTACCTAATTGGTCACACACCCCAACATCTTAACCCCTATAATTCTAAGGTCACTACCCCATACCAAGGGCAACCCCAAACACAACCACACACAAATGCACAACAACATGTAATTCCATTTACAAAAAACAATAAAATAAATCGGGGTGTTACAACTCTCCCCACTTAGAATATTTTCGTCCTCGAAAACTTACCTCATACGAACAACTCCGGATACAACTCTTGCATCCTGCTCTCTAACTCCCAAGTCAGATTTCCACCGGCAGCGCCTCCCCACACTACCTTCACAAGAGCGACCTCTTTACCTCTCAACTGCTTTACCTCGAGGTCTTCCATCTGTATTGGTAAGGCCTTAACTGTAAGGTTATCCCTTACTTCCACATCATCCATCAGAATCACATGCGACGGATCCGGAACATACTTCTGAAGCTGTGACACATGGAACACATCATGCAGATTCGACAAATTGGGGGGAACGCCACTCTGTAGGGAACAGGTCCAACTCTTGCAGAAATCTGATACGGACAAATAAACCGAGGAGTAAGCTTCCTCGACTTCAACGCACGTCCAACACCAGTCACCAGAGTGACTCTCAAAAACACATGGTCTCCTTCTTGGAACTCAAGATCTTTCCTTCTCTTATCATGGTAGCTCTTCTGCCTACTCTGCAAAACTTTCATCTTTTCCCGAATAAGCTTCACCTTTTCGGTAGTTTGCTGAAAAATCTCAGGTCCAAGTACTACACTCTCACCAAATTCATGCCAACACAAAGGCGTCCTACACCTCCGACCATACAAAGCTTCATAAGGTCCCATTCCAATATTGGAATAATAACTGTTATTATAAGTAAACTCGATCAACGACAAATGGATATCCCACACACCTCCTTGTTCAAGCACATAAGCCCTCAACAAATCTTCCAAAGATTGTATAGTTCTCTCCGTCTGTCATCCGCCTACTGATGATAAGCCGAACTCAACTTTAGTTTCAATCCCAAAGCTTCTTGAAAATTCTCCCAAAATCTGGAAGTGAACCTTGGATTTTGGTCCGACACAATACTCAACAGAAATCCATGCAACTTCACAATCACTTGAATATAAATCTCTGCCAGCTTCTGCAAAGGAAAACTGATATTAATCAAAATGAAGTGTGCCTATTTCTTCAGACTATCCATCACTACCTAAATGGAATCATGTCCTCTTGGCGTATTAGGCAACCCAGTCGTAAAATCCATAGAAATGTTGTCCCACTTCCACTCTGTAATATCCAACGGTTGCATCAAACCAGCAGGCTTCTGATGTTCCACCTTCGACTTCTGACTAGTCAACCAAGTATACACAAACTTAGCCACATCACGTTTCAATCCAGGCCACCAAAATATATTCTTCAAGTCTTGATACATTTTCGTAGCTCCTGGATGGATACTCAAACTACTCCAGTGACTCTCTTCTAGAATCATTCTTTTCAACTCGTGATCATCAGAAATGTAAATCCTATCACGGAACCTCAACACGCCTTGTTCATCCACTTGAATTCGTTACCTTCCGCCTGTTCATTTCCAATCATCAAATCCACCAGTTTCACATCCAACTTCTGACCTTCTCTGATACTATTAAGAAATTCATTGTTGATCTTTAGCATACCCAGCATCACACTATGCGATGTCTGTTCACAAACCAAACTCATATCTCTGAATTGTTCAATCAATTCCAACTCTTTAACCATCATAGCCGACATATGCAAGGACTTTCGACTCAGAGCATCAGCCACGACATTAGCTTTACCGGGGTGATAGTTTAAACTGAAATCATAACCCTTTAAGAACTCTAACCACCTTCTTTGTCTCATATTTAATTCCCTCTGATCAAACAGGTACCTTAAGCTCTTATGATCACTATACACCTCAAATCTGGAACCATAAAGATAGTGCCTCCAAATCTTCAATATGAATACCACTGCTGCTAATTCCAATTCATAAGTTGGATAATTCCTCTCATGGACCCTTAACTGTCGTGAAGCATAAGCTACAACCTTACCATCCTACATCAACACCCCTCCTAAACTCATCAAAGAAGCATCGCAATACACCATAAACGGTTCATTTGGTTGGGGTAGAATCAAAACTGGAGTTGTAGTCAATCTCTTCTTCAGCACAATGAAACTCTTCTCACAGTGGACATCCCATACAAACGCTTTACCTTCACAAGTTAACTGAGTCAACGGAAGTGCCAACTTTGAAAAGCCTTCAATAAACTTGCGGTAATAACCATCCAAGCCCAAAAAGCTTTTAATCTCAGTTACCGACTTCAGAGCCTCCCACTGCAGCACTGCATCTACCTTGGATGGGTCCACAGTGATACCATCACCTGAAATAACATGACCAAGAAAACTCACCTCTCCCAACCAAAATTCGCACTTTGACAACTTACCGTAGAGCTTCTTTTCTTTCAACACGTGCAACACGATCCTCAAATGCTCAGCATGTTCCTCTTCTGACTTAGAATAGATTAGAATGTCTTCAATAAAGACAACCACAAATTGATCTAAGTAGGCACAAAAAATTCGATTCATATACTCCATGAATACACTTGGTTTCACAAATCCCTTTTCCAGCAACTTTTTTAACTGCTCTTTTTGTTCTGCTAACTCTAACGCTGACATCCTTTATGGTGTCGTAGAAACGTCTGGTACCAGGGACAATATCAATAGATAATTCCACCTCCCTCTCTAGCGGCATGTTATACCCTAAATTTTACCCCTTTTGATGTCATAACATATTGCACTTGTATGTAGGGTTCAATCATTTGTGTATTGTTAACTAATCACTTTACCTTGCTAGTTGGTTCTTCTTTGTGAAAGCCAGGGTTTGCACAGGAAAGAGAAAAAAAGTCTATAAGCCAAGATCTCACATGATTCAAGGCCTCCTAAGACATTCTTTGGCTCCCATCACAAGTTCTATGAACCACAAACTCATTTGACCTCAGACTAGGGTTTTGACAGGAGTATGTCAAACATTGCCTTTGATGTTGATCAAGGAATGATCCCAAGCCTTGGGACTTGATTCCATATGTTAATAAACATCCTTAGAGGCCACCCATGAGCATTGGAAGAGATTGAAGAAGTAAGATCATCAGAGATAATCCAGTTGTATTCCTAAGGAAGATTAGGGTTTTGATTGAGGCCTTTAACATTGTTCACATTTTTCACATTGTTCTAAACTTCAAATCAAAAATATTTGGGCATGAAAAATGTTCCTTGTTCTTCAAGCTTTCCAAGCATGTGTAGAACTCCTCATTTGGATGAGCCAATCTCAAGTTATGATGTTCTAAAGTTTTATGCTTCAAATGGAAAAGTTTCATGACTTAGAATTTTTTTAAGTTTCTTTTGGACAGCATGGTGTGCATAATTTCATGGTATTTTTTCACATTATTCCAAACCTCATCTCAAGATCTCTCCACATGAAACTTGTTCTATCAAATTCCTATTTTGCAAAGAACCAAAAATCTCACAAGTTGGATTAATGGTCACCAAGATATTGTGCACCAAAATGGCTATGTTGCATGACATTCTACACTTAGAAAATTCAGATTTTTTAACACTATGCTACCTTAATCTTTTGCACGATTTTTTCATGTTTTTGAGCTCAATCTCAACTTGTCACCAACATGTGAAGTGCTCTATTACGTGCTCTCTCTCCAAAGAATAAAAAGTATGTCGTTTGACCCCTTGGGTGAGTAATTTTCGTGTGATAAAGTGGGACTTGTGGTGTAGTCTCATTACACAATTTTGTTTTATTCTTGAACCACAACCTGACCATATCTCCAAGTACACCCTAGCTAATCCTCTTATCAGTTTCCAACATCCACCTTACCATGAAACCCATGAGAAAAGCATTCCAAGTACAACTGCTTTTGTACTTTGCAAGTAAACACACAAAGTTAAAACAAACACCATTGTGTAATGCTTCATGTACCAGAAATCTTTTGGACTTTGTTCTCTTTTTTTGCTGGCATAAACCCTAGCTCAACCAATCTACAACTCTCACTTGGCTCAAGGTGATAAGCTCAGAACAACCATGCGCAAAAGATTTTGTTTTGTGATTTTTCTCTCTTAAACAAAACCATTAACCACTGAGTTCTTAAGGCCAATGTCTAGCTATTTTTCCTATATAAAGGGCTCATTCTTTGTTCAAATCATCGAAACAACACATCAGAACATATAACACAAAGCATTAGGAGCTCGTGAGTCTTTTGAAATCAAGAGAAGGAGAAGATATTTTCACTAACAGTCTACCAGCTTAGAAAGAAGGGATTGGAGCAAGCAAGGTTGAAGGGGCAGTGGACTTACTCCACTTGGTAAGTCGTTCTCTCTTTTCCTTCATGCTCACAATTCCATGCTTATGTACATAGCTTTAGATGTTTTCTATAATGTTATCATGTCACATGTTTGCATCTGTGTTAGCTTAGGTTAATATTAGGATTGTTCCTTTGAACTTGTATTGGCATGTCAGCACCATGAGAGTTTGATTTCAGTTCCAAATGCACCTTTTCCCCGTTATTTTTCTCCATGATTAGGTCATTGTTTTGAGTCTTTCATAGTTTATTAATGTTCTTCGTTCTGAGCACTATGAAATGGTATGTTAGTTTTTTTTTTTTATTTTGGTTGAGTTTTGAGGATGATAATGATTGAACAAGATGAGAAGTTTCCAAGGTTGTTTGTTCTGGTTTTTTTTATACGTTTAGTTTAGGGTTTATGTGCATGGAGGAGAAGAAGAAGGTCTACGTGGCAGCATGGGAATGGTGGGAATGTGTTTTTTGTCCGGTAGTGACTTAAGTAAGTGTGACCAGTTGAGATATAGTTCACTAGCGTACAATGTTTTCATGTGGTTTTTTTTTAGAAATTCATTTTATTTCGCTTGCAAGGCTTAAGTATTATTAGGGGTGGCTTATACACTGGATGTATAGCCACCCCAGTGGTAAGCAGCGCGTATGAAACTAAGGGGTCTGGGGTTCGAATCCCCCTTGCCCCAGACACCCTTTTGCTTTTTTTTCTTTTATCCTGATCCCCCTTTTATTGGACCTGGGCCTAGCACGTTTTTCTCTTGACACCCCCCATTTTTCAAGCCCATGCGTGTATAACATGACTCCAGTACATTTTTGAATTGCTAATTCACCCCCTTTGTTTTTTTTCTTAAAATATTTTATTTCTTTTGCTGTTTTTATTTTAAAATATTTCTTTTCACCCAAAAATTCTAGAAAAATTCATAAATGTATTTTAGTGTTTAATTTAATTTTCCATAATTTTTATTTTTTATTTTTATTTTATTTTCAGATATATTTCTAAATTTACAAAACATAGAATAACTTCGGTTTATTTCTTGAATCTCTTTTTGAAATTAACCATTTTCTCCTCACTTGTAAAGAAGTTTTCTTAGAGTTTTGTGTGACATATACAAGGGCTATTTGGAGGAGGATACTTGACTTTGAAAGAGATCTTTTTATTAGGTTTGTTGGCACATTTTGATCTTTGGTTTTTAGGTTCACACCTTTGAACTTTCTTTCCTTTGATTACAACTTTAGAAGGGCTCTCTTTGCTCCTTCTTTTAAGACTTTCCCCACATTCATTCTTGAGTGCCTTACCTTGATTAAGGCTTTGGTTTTGGACTTGTATGTCCATGTCATTAATTTTTAACGCCTTGTGGACAAGACCATCATTCTTTCCTCTCCTAGTAACTTAATTGACCTAGTTCCTTGTAGGTACTTCTTAAAGTGTTTTGTGGTTTAAGGTTTAGATTGCTTGGAGTTGGAATGATTGCCTTACTCACAATTTCATGTTTGTTGGGTAACTTTGCTTTGATATTCATGTTATGAACCATTTCATTATCTCTTTCCATGCTCATACATGGATGTATATATCTTGCTTTAATGTTATTCTCACTTGATTAATGTGTATCCCTTTGAGTTCTTACACTCATATTGTTTGCTCATACTTTAATCCCACTTCAACTCTTGTTTACAAGAAGTTGACTTCCCCTCCTTCCAAAGGAAAGTCTCTCTATTGGCCTCAAAGTCATAGATAGCTCATTACCATCATGGCCTCCTTATATCCACTTCCTACCCTTGACCTCATAGTCATAGGTAACCTCAATCAAACCTTGACCTCATAGTCATAGGTAAATCTCCTTCCCTTGACCTCATAGTCATAGGATTCCCTATTGGCCTCCTTAGAGCCATCTCCTTCCCTTGACCTCATAGTCATAGGATTCCCTATTGGCCGCCTTAGAGCCATCTCCTTCCCTTGGCCTCATAGTCATAGGATTCCTTCTTGGCCTCCTTAGAGCCATCTCCTTCCCTTGACCTCATGGTCATAAGATTCCATCTTGACCTCTTAGCTACTTACATCACAACATAGACTTAGAGAGTTTCTTAAACTCTATATGAGTTCAAACTCATTCCCCTTGGAACTTTGGCCATAGTCAATGGTTCCTCAAACCCTTAGATAGGTGAACTACGGTTGCTATGATTCTTTAGTCAGGATACGTAGGCACAAGATGCGATGTCTTGGCGAGCATATTTAGTGTATATACCCCTAGGTCTTTACCTTTAGCTTAGATCTTTACCTTATCCTTAGTAGATCCCTTAGCAAGCTAACATAACATAACACAAATACAAATAAGAGGTTCCTGTAGAGTACTACAGATACTTAGGGTGCTAATACCTTCCCTTAGTATAACCAACCCCCGAACCTTAGATCTCTTAAGTTGTGTCTACACATAGCACAATTAGGGTTTTCTTCGATCTTTACCCTTTCCTTTGGATAAATCAAAGCTCGGTGGTGAATTTCAAAGATATGTAATTCAAGTTAATTAATTGCTTAATATCTTATTCTCACCGCAACAGAAATGGAGACTTCACTGGGGATTGACGCATTTTTTAGGGTTAAGCCCACCTTGTTGTGTTTGTATTATTCATGTTTTGCTTGCTTATTTGTACATATCTATATATATCTGTATATATCTGTATATATCTGTATACTTGTTTGGGTTCTTCTGTTTAGCAGGGTTGCTGCTATTGAGTGGTGAGATAAGTCCTAACTCGGACTTGAGAGCACACATATGATAGGATTGTGGTGTAATCAATAGTCGGCTGTTGGGAGTAGTCCTAACAAGTTTGGCATATGATGACCACACTCAGTTGAGACCCTTTGGGAGTGTTGATGTCTGATGTGAGTAGTCGCATGGATGTCACTCTTTCCATTTGTGAGTCCGTGATTCTGAGAACCGTAGTTACCTTCACCTCACTTGTACCCTTTAGGATGTAGTGCGATGTCTATGAGGGAGTAGGCCCAAATGGTTGTTACGCAATACTACACTCGGACGAGTTTATCTTGAGAATATTATTAACCCACGTGAGTAGTCACGTAGGCCAATAATATCCTAAAGATTTACGTTGACTCTGAGAACTTTTAGAAACCTGTTCTACAACTGATAAACCCATAGTACACACCTTATTGGGATAGGTAGACCATGGCTCCACTCATGAGACCCCTAAACCTAGGACTTGTGTGCTTTGTTGTGTGTACATATGTTTATGTGTGTTTGTGTGTTTTATACATTGCATCCATTGTTGGTTTTAAGGAACTCACTCGTCTTTTCCTTTGTAAATTATAGGTATCATGGATATTGAGAAAAGAAACACTAAGAAGTACAATTTCAAGAAGCCCAATTTGGTCAAGTTAAAGAAGCTAGCAACCTTGCTATCTTGCCCTGAAGACTTCAGAAAACGTTATGGGAGACGGATTGGTATTCTCAGAACCAAGATGGAGGATGGTATTCTTGACACATTGGTGCAGTTTTATGACCCTCTCTACCATTGCTTCACATTTCCAGACTACCAGCTTGTTCCAACTTTGGAGGAGTATTCTTATTGGTTTGGCCTACCTGTGTTGAAGCAAGAACCTTCCAGTGATCCAGAAAAGAATCCCTCACCAAAGGATGTTGCTGACGCAATTCACTTAGAGATGTCTGAAATCAAACCCCATCTTACCACCAAGAATGGAATCAAAGGTATACCCTCCAAATTCTTGATTGATAAGGCTTTCTACTTGGCTAAGATGAAAAGTATGGATGCTTTTGAAGCAATCTTTGCTTTACTTGTCTATGGGTTGGTTTTGTCTGCTAATATTGAGGATTTTGTTGACATTAACGCTATGAGAATCTTCTTGAGTGGAAATCCTGTACCTACGCTGCTTGGTGATACTTATCACTCAATCCATCATAGGACTCTCCATGGAAAAGGTACCATCTCGTGTTGTACATCGTTGCTTTACAAGTGGTTCGTGACACATCTACCTCTAACATCAGGCTTCAAAGATAATCCTGACAAGCTCCGTTGGTCCCAAAGAATCATCTATCTCACTTATAATGATATATTTTGGTACAACTCAGCCTATGACAAAGGAGTCATTATTGGCAATTATGGTTCCTTTCCCAACGTGCCACTTCCCAGCCTTAGAGGAGGAATTAGTTACAACCCCGCTCTTGCCAGACGTCAATTTCGATACCCAATGAAAGAAAAGCCTAAGAGCATCCACGTGGCCGGTTTCTTCTACCTCAACGAGGAAGCTAGTGCAGAAACTAAGGAGAAGGTTTCACATGCTTGGGGAATAATCCATAGAAAAACTGAAGATGACTTGGGAAAGAAGAATTGTGTAGCTTATGAGTCATTCCTTCAATGGGTTAAAGCCCGTGCCCGTGAGTTTAAGATGCCATATCTCCCCGAGATACCTCCGCAGCCTGCTGTTGTAGATTCCTCTGTCATTCCTATTGAGTGAATGAAAGAATATCAAGAAACTTTGGCGAGGATGAAACTCGAGCGAGACACGTGGGAAGGGAAGTACCACGCCCTCAATGCTGAACAGACGGAGATGAAGAAATAGATGAAAGAGAAGGATGATTTGATTGAATGGCTTGAGAGACGTGTGATTGACAGACCTGTGGCACAAGAGAATTTATTTTTCTCTACCGTACAACCTACTTCTAGCACTCATGAGTATGCAAGCATTCCTCCGACATCTGGCGCATGGAAAGGAATAGTGGATAAGCTGATTCTGGAGAATGACAAGCTGAAGAGACAAAAGAGGATGCATGGGGGAAAGCCTTGCTAGATAGGGTTACTTTTTAGGCTTAGCCGTTGTCTTTATCTCTTTGTATTTCGAGCCTTTTGAGCTTTTTGAAATATACTGTGAAAGTTGTAACTCTTCTCAATATTTAATGAAATGAAGCCCATTTTGAAAATTTTCTCTCTTTTGTTCCTTAAAATCAACTACATTAACATTGCATTTTGCATTCTTGCTAAACTATCAAGGAACTAATCTTGTTTATAGACTTTGTAGAGATGGATTCTAGAAGAAAAAGAACATGGCCGTACACTTTCATGGTTCCCAATTTGGAACAACTGCTGGAGCTGGGAGATTTGATTGAAGACCCGTTGGCTTTTACTGAAAAGTATGGAAGAATTCTCGCGTTACTGAAACTCCAAATGACTGAGGGACCACTTGAGACTTTGGCCCAACTCTACTATCCTGTTTACCGTTACTTTGTGTTTCCAGATTATCAACTGATGCCAACCTTGGAAGAGTATTCCGCTCTGATGGGCATTCCTGTCAAAGATTCTCCTCCATTCTCTGTAATAGAAGACAAACTCAGTGACAAAGACATTGCAAGAGGGACAAGGTTAAGGTTGTCCGACATCAAAGCTCACTTGACCATCAAGGGAGGACTTCGTGGATTTCCCGCTCAATTCTTGCTCGAGAAAGCTCTTTACTTTGCTGATAGGAGGAATTTTGTACTCTTTGAATCAACATTTTCTTTGCTAGTTTATGGCCTGTTTCTGTTCCCTAATGCTAAATACTTCATCGATGTTCATGCTATTCGAATATTTATGCTCAACAATCCAGTTCCTACATTGTTGGCTGATACTTATCATGTCATTCACTCAAGATACATGCGAAATGGAGGACAGATTGTCTGTTGTGTTGCCCTTTTTTATAGGTGGTTTATTTGGCACCTACCAAAGACCGCAACCTTTTGGGACGTGGAAGACAACACGATTTGGTCAAGAAGCTTATGGAGTTGACCCATGCTGACATGGAGTGGTATAACCCGATCTATGGAGGGATTCTTATGATTTACAGTTGTGGGGATTTCCTCAATGTACCTCTCATGGGCAGGAATGGGTGCATCAACTATAATCCTGTGCTCGCTCGCCGACAGCTAGGCCACCCAATAGAGGAGATACCTGATCTCAACAATATGGAGAGGCTGTTTCTTGAAGAGGAGGAAGATTTTGAGTTCAAGATCAAAGTTGAGCGCGCTTGGCGCCGCATTAACAGACAAAGATGGACCGCTTTGGGAGACTCTGACTGCACTGTCACCGAAGCCTACTTGGAATGGTCTCGTGAAAGAGCTCTTGTGATGAGGATGCCTTATCCCCGTCATGAGTCACCTACAAAGGAGGAGCTGAAGTTGAAGAACGCGTTAGGGGAGTTGACCCTTGAAAAGGCAAAAATCAAAGAGCGGATAAACAAACTCATGAGGAAGCTCAATGGAGAGGAAGGACCATCTGCAAGTGGATTAGATTCCTAATTTCCTTTATGTTCTATTTTCTCTTTTCGCTTATGTATTTGAACTTTGAAGGTGTATCGCCTATGTGTAATATTTGCAAATTTGCTAATGAAAGAGCTTATTTTGATAAGTATCCTGTTATCTACAATGTTTGTAAAAATTTTGGTTCCTTGATAGTTTAGCTTGCATCTATATTTGTATTTACATTTGCATCATGTCATAGCATGTGCATTTCTTTCCTGTCGTGTCTCATGTCGTCGTCTTCTCTTCAGAAACCGTCACACTGAGTCTTCGACACCGCTACAACAAACGATCCCAAGCTCGTAAGAGAATATCAGAGCAAGATTTTGAGATGGACAGAGTTAACAACGAGCTTAATGATCTCCGAGGAAGTATGGGGCTGATTTTGGAAGCTATACAGGTTATAAAAGCAAAGATGGATACTCAGGCCACTGTGGTCTCTAAAATCGTCACTCCAACTGTGGAACCTCTTGCTACCACTACCATGAATCCTCTTTTGGGTATTCCTTTTGATTTTATACATCCGCCAGTTCCTGTCACTACTCAACAAGTTGTTCCCATGATTAATGAAAATCTCCAAGCTATCCCTACTTTTACTCCAGCAGCAGTGCAGACTCAAGTGCATCCTATTTTCCATAATCCGCATCCAGTTTATGATTACCCTAAAATGTCTGAAGAGGGAGATGGATGCCATTGTCATACCCCAAATTTTGACCACTAAGATTTCACATCATTGTACAAATCATCACCACAATGTGGATGTATCATCATGCCTCATCCAGCTCCTCAAAGATGGTTGAACACCTACCACAATCAGGAATTAGGGTTTCGAGCCCTCTCAGAACACTTAGACAAAGGGTCAATCAAGAATTGACATGATATTCGACTTGTATAACCTCTCAAACACTCATGAAGAATCAAGTGGTCTCCCATATCAAGAATCAAGCACAAGAGTGCAACATTCCAGGTGGATCAAGCCTCGAGATCGCGAGTGTCACCAAATTATGGTTTTGGTCGACCAAGGCCTCCAGATGAAAGTTTTCATCTAGGCATGAGAAAATGCTTCAAAGCACAGCCCAAGATACTTCAAGGGACCTTATGAACCCAATCATCAAGTCAATTTAGCCTCCGGGGATGCATTCCTAAAAAAATCAGGAAATTTTGGTTTCTCGACCTAATTCACCCCTAAGTTGACTTTTGGGGCAAGACATGATCCAAGGTCTCAAGAAATGTTTTGAAGACCTCCAATAAATTATATTGATCCATTTACAAGCTTGGATTGACTCAAAGAACTTGGTTCATGAGCCACACCAAGATTCAAATTCATCTGAACCAATTAGGGTTTCTTGATGAAAAAGTCAACTGTACCTTTTACTTTGAACCAAGACATGCTCCCAAACCTTGGGACATGATTTAAGATACCCTAAAACACCTATGAAATCCATCCATTAGGTTTGAATTAGGTCAAGGACTTTATTTCATAAGGGACCATACAGTTTGAAATTCATCTGATAAAAAGTCAATTGTGCCTAAAATCAAGTTTGACTTTTTGGAATTTTTCACAAATATGGTTCCCCTAAGTCCAAAATAATGTTAATGTATGGTTTTGATCTTTATACATCAAGAAAAATCAAGAAAAGAGAGTAAACTTGCAAACAGGGCAACTTAGAGAAACTTAAATTTTTCTAAGTTATGGAACAAAATGTATTTGGTACCAACTTTGCAAGGTCATATCTCCTAAACCCTAAGGCCTTTTTCTCCTATTCAATGCTCAAATGAAAGTCCATCTAACATACTTTAAAAGTTTCAACTACAAGAGATTCCAAATCCTCATGGATTTTGAGTTATGGATTGATCAAAATCACAAAAACATGAAAATGACATTTTTTCCAACACTTAGTGAAATTTTCAATAAGTCAGAATCTGCCTTACTTTTTCCAAAATGTAGGGACATTTTTCACCTTGATCCAAGTTAAACCAGGTCAATTGGTGAACATCAAAGTTGAAGTATGCCACGAGGGCTTTACAACAAGTACCAGATCATCTCCAAATTCAATTTGAGTAGGGAGATACAACCCTTGGAACATGGCATCATGGACTGATTTTTACAAGGCAGATTTGTGCATTTTGCTCGAGTTAGCTAATTTAGACAACTCCAAGCCTTGTCATCCATTTGAACACATCAGAGGATAACATCCAAGAGAAAAGATCTGATCCACAAGCCTCCCAAGTCCAAGATTCTACATGTAGCCATGACAACCCTAAAAAGGCTAAAAAGTTCAAAGACTCCAATTTTGTTTCAATGCATTGAATGGATGCATCAAGGTGGCATGAGCTGAGGCAATCCTAACTGAATGAGTCAAGATTCAACTCTGAACCAAAGGACCATAGGCTTGTGCCCTAACCTCAAGTCAATGGCTATGGAAGACTAAAGATGCCTTTATGCTACAATTGGCCAAAGGACAGTCCAAGTTGCCATTCATTATTGCTTGCAAAACAAACTTGCTCTACTATAAATAGAGCTTATTTCTGATCAGTTCAAGTACCCCAAAGCACTACAATATTTGCTTTCTTCAAATTCTCTCTTTCACTCCACATTTGCCTTCTTTTACAAGTAACAATTGAGTTTTTGAGTTAGAGAGCAATTTCATCACAGCTCATGATCCAAACACATTCAATATGTCATGTCTAAGCTGTTCAAACAATCACACTTGATCTGAAACACCAAAATAAAAAATTCAACCTCCAAAACCTCAAAATTTGGGTTTTTTGTATTTTTCAAGCCATGTCTTGATTCAGTCACTTTCAAAACCAAAAAAAACCTCAAACACACTTCAAATATCATCCTCAAACTGTCCCAATTGGTTTCCCTCATCTGGAACACCATTTGAGAGAGTTACCATATTGGTCACTTTTGCCACTTTTGCAAGAAACAACCAATACTTGTTCCTGAGGATTCCAGCTGGTTTGAATCATCCTAAAAGCTTCTAAGGGATCAATCAAGAGTGTCTAAAGCATTGGATTACTTCTGGCACAAGGATCTTGATAGTTAGCACAAGAAGCTTCAAGAGGTAAGTGCATGACAACTTGAACTCTTTGAATTATGCATTGCTTTGAAGTCCACTGATCATAGACATCTCATACATATCATATATGTTGTGTTTGAACCAATTTACCATGCTATTAGTGTTTATATAACGTGTTAGCATAGAACATGCAAAATTAGGCCTATTTTGAAATCACTAGCGGATTTTAAAATAGAAACATCTTCTGAAAATTCCAAGGACACCGTTGGATTCCTCATGAAATTCTAGGTCAGATGCACCTAAATTTTGTCCCAATCCATGGAGAAATGAGAAAGTTAGAGGCTTCATGCAAATTGCCAAAATCTTGCCTTTGCCTTGGGCAAAGGCAGGCCTAGAAACAATGCACCCTTATGTATTACTGGGGTGGTTTTGATACACAGATGTATCACCACCCCAGTGGTAGCGCGCA
Source organism: Lathyrus tuberosus (assembly GCA_022829125.1). NCBI lineage: Eukaryota > Viridiplantae > Streptophyta > Magnoliopsida > Fabales > Fabaceae > Lathyrus > Lathyrus tuberosus. The sequence continues at coordinate 721,002 of JALAZF010000930.1, read as the reverse complement.
TATGTGTTTGGTTTCAAGGTCGTGGGTTCAACACCCACCCAGACCTTTTTTATCATTCTCTTATATTTTGCTATTTTTCATATTTTTTGGTTTTTATTAATTAATTCAAAAATTAATTTCTCTCTCAATTTTAATTATTTTTTATTGGTTCTTTTTTTGAAAATCCCCAAAAATGTTAAAATATTTTATTCCATAAATATTTCACAAAAATATTATTTATTTCATATATTTGGTATTTTTTCAAAGAATTATGTTTTTATTTGTTTTCAAAAATTAAAAATATTTCTGTTTTCTTGATTTTGCAAATTCAAATGGTTTCCAAATCATTCCATGGATAAAACTTGATTTTTAAAATATTAATCCAAGATCACAACTTGTTTTTTTACACATGTTTGATAATTTTGATTATTTTAATTGAATTTTTATTCAATTAAAATACACTTTTTAAATCAAATTATTGTTTTGATTATCTTCACCCTCACAAATCTTTTCAAACACAATTTGGGCCTCTAATAGAGTGTAAGACCCAATCCTTTTTGAAAATTGTTCTGGACTGGACCAATGGCTGAAATTGGCCCAATCCGCCTCTGCTCTAGAGCGGCTCAAATTGCCCAAGTCCAATCCACTGAGGGGCAAAAGTGACCTTTCTTCCCCTCCAACCGGGCAAGGAATGCAAAGTTCCTCCCCGGATTTACTGCCCGTTACGCACGGCTTACTCGCTGCCCGAACAGCAAAGGACAGGTGCCTGAGACTGCGTTTATGCCCGACATAACGGCTAGTTTCGGGCACCCTGCCCGACATAACGGCTAGTTTGTGCAGTTACCTATTCTTTGGGGAAAATGGTTATTTCGCCCCGAAAATAGGACCGTTGGCCACGCGCTGGGGGCTCTATATAAACCCTCTCGCTTGAGAGGGTCAGGTATCCAATATTCACCCTAAGAATTCACTCTTTGTACTTGCCCCTTTTTCTCTGACCTTTACTTACTTGAGCGTCGGAGTGCCTTGCAGGTACACCCCCTTCTCCTCTCCATACGACCAGCATCCCTGACGCACTTGGTGACCTAATTCTACAGGATCTGATCCAGCCTTCACGATCAGTGGCGCCGTCTGTGGGAAACTTTGTTCTCCCCTTCTTTCTTTAACCGAAGATCAAAACAACTTTCGAACATCATCACGATCATGGCCTCCCAAGATTGCACCCAGGATGCTCTTCATTCCACCATCCTCCCCGTCAACAAATCTGACATTGACGGCCAATCATCTCTCCTCCGAGATGCCTGTTTCCTTAGGGATGGAGCCACTGCTTCTCCTTCCCCTACCCCTGCTGATCGCCATAACAATCAACCTTCTCTCGACCTCCAGTCCATTTCCGTTCCGCCCAGCGCCGACCCGGCCGTGGCAGCCCTCCTGGAGGCCCTTAACAAAACCAACATCCTGATCCTGCAGCAAAACGAAAGGATCGGGGCACTGGAAAAGTCTCGCCGTCCAAGATCCCCTCCTACGCGGAGAAATCAGCGGCGATCAAGAAGCCCGCAGCCCCGGAGAGAAATCGACCGAAGACTGCGCCACGAGCAAGATCCTCGCGTAGCTCGAAAGCGCGACCAGATCTCCCCGCCCGACCAGCACGCTCATGACCGCAAAAGGACTCGAAGGAACGAGGAGTCTCCGATCAAGTCCAAAAGACGGACACGCTCACCTTCCCCGCAAAGGAACCGCTCACCTTCTCCTCGAAGGGACCGCTCACCTTCTCCACGAAGGAATTGCCGACGCGAGTAGCCCATCTGGTCACCATCATACACCAGTTCCAGTGATGACGACGAGCCTCGTGGTCCGTTGTCCCAGGAGATCCTGGCCACCCATCTCCCGAAAGGCTTGGAGAAACCCCCGTCACTTGGCACATACGACGGGACCACTGACCCAGACGAGCACATCGAGAATATCGATTCCCTCTTAGACTACCGCGGCATACGGGGCGCCATCAAATGCAGACTATTCCCGACCACACTCCAGAAAGGAGCAATGACATGGTATAAACAACTGCCCGAGGAGTCCATTACCTCGTGGAAACAGCTCGGCATGATGTTTTCGCGGAACTTCACAGCATCTCGCCGCCGCCCCAAAACTGAGGCCTCCCTCGGAGCCATAATCCAGAGGAAAGACGAACCTCTCCGAGCATACATCGAGAGGTTCAACAAGGAAGCAGTGCAGGTCCTGACGATGGACAAAATGAAGAAGTTCCTGCTCGAACAAGGGGTCCTCCCGGACTCCAATTTCGCTAAAGCCATCGGCCTCGCCCCATCGAGGAATTTAGACGCACTCCTCCTCAAAGCCCAAACTCATATCCAGTAAGAGGAGACAATTGTGGCCTGCAACGTCCGGGCATCGCGCCGCCAGGAGAATGCCCGGGCCACCAAAGGAGAGGAAGCCTCGACATCTCGTCCGGGTGAGCGAAGACACGAGGACCGTCTGAGGGACTCCCGCGACAGCAAGGGACCCTCCGGGCGCTTCCACGACTACACTCCCCTGACCGTGTCCAGGGAAAAGATTCTGTCCGAATGTGCCAATTCGGAGTTCAAATAAGTCGGGGTCCGTTTCCCCAAACAGCTGCCGAACAGACCAAACGTGGATAAGTCGAAGTACTGCCGCTTCCACAAAAGTCACGGCCATACTACAGAGGACTGCATCCACTTGAAGGATGCCATAGAGATACTGATCAGGGATGGGCACCTGAAACAGTTTGCAAAGAAGAAGGACACTCCTCGGCAAGACGCCCAGGAGTCCAAGAAGGTCGAGGAAGAAGTATCCTCCTCGGATGACACCAACGTACAGGTAGCGATGTCCATATCCCGGCCAGAGGACTTCTACGTCCCAGACGAGCTCAACGCCCCTGCTTATTTCGCGGCCAACAGCCCGTGGGAGACTTTTCCTTCCGCCATGGTCATTTCTGGCGGGGGATTCAACAAAGTCATTGTAGGCTCCGTGAAACAGAAGTTCGACCACCTGATCAACACCAACTGCAACAAAGTGACGACGCTTGATCAGGTCCAGAAGGGCTCCGTCCCAATCTCCTTCTACAAGGAGGAACTCCTAGGCGGATCCCCGAACTCCAGCATACCTCTGCTCGTCAGAGCCCGGATGGCGAACTTCGACGTTCGCAGGATACTTGTCGACCAGGGCAGCTCGGTCGACATCATGTACTCCCAGCTGTTCTCAACGCTTCAGCTGGATGAATCCCACCTCACTCCCTACGTGGGATCCGACTTGCAGGGATTCAACGGGTCCATAACAAAGCTGTGGGGTTACGTGGAGCTGATCGTGACATTTGGCGCATCTGAGACGGCCAGATCCATCAAGGTGCAGTTTCTAGTAATCGACTGCCCGTCGCTTTACCAATGCATTTTCGGAAGGCCAACTCTGGCCGAGTTGGTAGCAGTGCCCTCAACCGTCCACCTGAAGATGAAGTATTACACTTCGAAAGGGAAGGTCGCCACCCTCCACAGTGATATAGAAGCTGCCCGACGGTGTTTCGAAGCAGCCACAAAGGGACTCAACGCCATTGCGCCCAAGCCAAAGGTGTTGAGCAAGCCAACGCTGCCAAGCAGCTCCGAGGAAGCCAAGCCTCTGCCCCAGGTCGACTCTATCGACCTCGACACCGCTTCCCCGAGGACCATCAGGAGGAACGAACAGCATCAGCCGGCCCGTCTACAACATCCAACAGCAGCTCCCATCCGATGCACCCAATCCCGGATGGTGACTTCGAGATAGTTCTGTTTGGCGAAGATCCCCAACGGGGAGTGAAGATCAGAGCAGACCTACCTGACATCGCGAGGAAGTAGCTCAAAGCATGCCTCCGAGAGAACGCTGACCTCTTCGCTTGGAGCGCCGCAGAGATGCGCGGTTTAGACCCGCCCACTGCATGTCACCAGCTGACCATTGACCCGGCCATTAAGGCCGTAGCACAACGTAGGAGAAAGCAGTCTCCGGAGAAAACGGAGGCTGCTGAAAAAGCTGTAAAGGACCTCCTCGAGGCCAAATTTATTTCAGAAGCCAAGTTCACCACTTGGCTGTCCAACGTTGTATTGGTTAAAAAATCTAATGGAAAATGGCGTATGTGCGTTGATTATACCGATCTCAATAAGGCATGCCCGAAGGATGCCTACCCCCTCCCCAATATTGATAAACTTGTTGATAATTCCGCTGGTTTTAAACTTTTATCGTTCATGGACGCCTACTCGGGCTACAATCAAATCCCAATGGCAATGTTCGATAAAAAATACACGGCCTTCATGACCGAATCAGGAAATTATTACTACAACGTAATGCCCTTCGCCTGAAGAACACCGGAGCAACATACCAACGAATGATGAATAAAGTATTTCGGGGAGAAATAGGCGACATGCTCGAAGTATACATGGACGACATAATCGTAAAGTCCCACGAGGAAACCGATCATACCGCCCACTTACGAAAGGTCTTCGAACAGGCCAGGAAATACAAAATGCGCTTCAATCTGGAGAAGTGCACGTTTGGTGTCCGGGCAGGCAAATTCCTCGGCTTCTACTTGACAGAACGAGGAATCGAAGCCAATCCCGACAAGTGCTGGGCATTCTCCGAGTTTACTACGCCCAAGTCTAAAAAATCCATCCAGTCCCTCAACGGGATGCTCGCATCCCTATCTCATTTCGTGGCCAAGTCCGCCCAGCACGCCCTACCGTTCTTCAAGCTCCTCCGCAAAGAGGCCGTGTTCGAATGGACTGAGGAGTGCGACAAGGCCCTTCTCCATCTGAAACGAGCACTCTCAGAGCCTCCGGTTCTCTCTCGCCCGGACAATGGCGAAACGCTATACCTATACATGGCCGTAGCAGCCGAAGTAGTGAGCGCCGCTCTCATCCGCGAGACACTTGACGAGCGGAAGCCCATTTATTTCACGAGCAAGGCGCTACAAGGACCAGAGTTATGATACCAGGAGATAGAGAAGGTGGCATTGGCCCTCATCAATGCTGCCAGGAGGTTAAGGCATTACTTCTTAGCCCACACGATCATGGTTCAAACAGATCAGCCCATAAAGCAGCTGCTTGGACGACCAGATATGTCCGGACGAATGCTTAAATGGTCGCTGGAACTGTCCGAATTTGACATCTGGTACGAAGGAATAAAAGCCCTTAAGGCCCAAGCTCTGGCCAATTTCGTCGCGGAGATGACATTCGCGGACTCCCTCGCGAGCGAGACACATCAGTGGACCATCTTCGTCGACGACGCCTCAAGCTCGGCAGGCAGCGGCGCGGGCATTATACTGGAGAGTAACGAAAGGACTATCGTCGAGGTATCACTCACACTGTCTTTCCCAACTTCCAATAACCAGGATGAATACGAAGCCTTCCTCGCTGGGCTACGCCTTGCCGAGGACCTGGGAGCAGAAGAAGTCGTCATTTGCACAGATTCACAACTCGTGGCCCTCCAGGTCCGAGGTGAATACCAAGCCAAAAACGACAACCTGACCGAATACCTGGCCCTGGTAAAGAAGGAAATGGAAAAGTTCACAACAGTGGAAGTGAAACATGTTCCCCGCGAACATAATGTACGAGCGGACGTGCTGTCCAAATTGGCCAGCACGAAAAAGAAAGGCAGAAACAAATCCGTCATACAAGAAGTACTTCCTCGACCCAGCATCGAGAAGGCCTCCCCGACACTCGACGTGCAGGTGATCGGCGATAACAATTGCTGGATGACCCCAGTCTACAACTACCTCGCCAAAGACGAACTCCCGTCTGACCTAAAGGAGGCCAGCATAGTCAGGCGAAGGGCCTGCTCTTATGTCCTGGTCGAAGACAAACTATACAGACGGGGATTCTCCATTCCGCTGCTCAAATGTGTCGAAGAAGAAATGGTCACGCACATCCTGCGCGAAATCCACGAAGGAATCAACACCCAACATCTCGGCGGAAGGTCCCTTGCTCGAAAGGCCCTCCGAGCAGGATACTACTGGCCGACTATGCAAAATGACACAAAAGAGCACGTAAAGAAGTGCGATAAATGCCAACGGCACGGGGACATGCACCTAGCCCCGCCTAACGAGCTCAAGACTATGTCCTCCCCTTGGCCATTCACCTGGTGGGGCCTAGACATCCTAGGACCCTTCGTAGTAGGATCAAGTCAGAACAAGTACCTCATAGTAGGCGTGGATTATTTCACAAAGTGGATAGAAGCAGAACCTCTAGCCAAAATAACAGCCCTCAACATCCCGTGTTTCTACAAACGAAGTATCCTTGCACGTTTTGGTATTCCCAAGCGATAGTAATGGACAACGGGACCCAGTTCACGGACAAGAAGTTTCAGGACTTCATCGCCCAACTGGGCACGAAGCAACACTTCGCGTCCGTCGAACACCCCCAAACAAATGGGCAGGCTGAGGCAGCTAACAAAGTCTTCCTTCGAGGCCTCAAGCGAAGGCTAGAATAAACAAAGAAGGCGTGGGTCGAGGAGCTACACTACGTGCTCCGGGCTTACCGTACAGCTCCCCATTCAACGACCGGGGAAACACTTTTCCGTTTAGCATACGGAACCGAGGCTGTAATTCCCGTCAAAGTTCACGTACCCTCTAGGCGGACAGAGTCGCCCCTAGACGAGGAAATGAACGAAGAATCTCTAAGGGAAGAGCTCGACCTCGTCGAGGAAATCAGAACCGGGGCAGCTCTCTGCGAGGCCTCACTAAAACAAAAGATCACCATCAGGCACAACGCCAAAGTGATACGACGAGAGTTCCACGTGGAAAGCCTTGTCCTAAGAAGAAACCACAAAGACTCTCGCGAAGGCAAGCTAGCAGCCAATTGGGAGGGACCCTATTGCATCCAGGCAAAAACGGAAAATGGGGCCTACTACCTAGAACATCTCACTGGGGAAGAACTCGCTCGACCATGGAACGCCGAAAAGCTAAAACAATACTACAGCTAAATCCTCGGTTCGACTCGTCGCAACGACGAACGTCAACTACCGACCACTATGCGCGTCTAGGTACAAGCGTTGCATACGATTAAAGCACAACCTTGCTCAGTAACTAGCTGGGTAGTTGCTCGACAGCGGTCCTCGATCGAGCATCGCCGTCGTCAAAGTACCATGATTGGCAGAACCCCAGCTCGCGATGGGACGTTCACGCCATGAACTCAGGCCTCAAACGCGACCTGAGCTCCGCTCCCTAGCCAGGATATTCCCCAGCCGTTCGACCAGTTCCCCACACTATCGAACACATCTACATCGAGCAATCCCCCATAAATATTTGCACAAGTCAAAAGCTCCCAAACACATGCAGACATACGCCCACAGCAAGCATGCATACAACACTTAGCAAAAATAAACGCAAGTAAGATCATGCACGCGAAAAGACAGAAATATAATTAACATAACAGATGGCCACAAGGGCCACGATTGTGCGTTATTACATAAAACGGGGCCATGCCCCCAAAACTAAAATTACAAATAATTCAACGGCGCGCAGGCCGGACAAGATACAACAACAACAAAATAACAACACTCCTCATTCATCCGCTTGCTCGGCTGACACCTGCTCAGGTCTCTGGTCCTCCTCGGGCTGGTCCTCAGGCTGGGCCTCGGGGGTATCTAGACCAAGGTCTGCGGGCAAGACGATGCGACCATCCTCAACGCGCGCAAGATAGTGAGTGCCCTCGGTCGAGATCTCAAGCCCAGGGTTCACCACCCGCAACTGAGGCACGGCGCTTTCGAAAGACTCCACTGCCACGGCGATACCGTCATCCTCGGCCAGCAGGATTCTGGCGACCAGCTCAGCCCTAGTCTTCAACTCTTTTATCTCATTCGGTTCGTCGGCACCCGGGGCACTGGCCGCCATCAACTCTTTGTTCAGCTCCTCCGCAGCCTTTTTCTCTGCCGCCAGCTTGGTGACATCCTCTTTCAACCTAGCCGCCTCCTCTTCGGCCTTCTTCCGAGCTTCACGGGCACTCTTAACTTCCTCCTTGAGGGCCGCCTCAGAAGCCCCGACAGCGTTGAGTTTGGACTCAAGCGTAGAATCCCCTTCAACGTAGACAGCAGCCATCTCCAACATTCTGACCAGGGCAGAAGCATCCTGGGCCACCAGCGCCCTCTTTCTCGGGCGATCCATGCCTTCCAAGCAAAGGGATTCCGCCAGAGGGATGACCAGAGAGTTACCTTCAAAGAATCTCCTGTCAAGGATGCACGGAGGTAACTCAAACTTCCCCTTCTCCGGCACACGGGTAAGGTCCACAACATCTAATGTCCTTAGCCGCTTCGCCCGCCCAGTCAAAGGCAGTGGAGATCCCCGCGGAGCAGGAGAGGGAGAAGAAGAGGTCCCCACGGCAGTTTGAACAAGGGGAGGAGCACGAGCACCAACAGGCCGGGTCTTAGGAGGAGCCGCTCCAGCTTTATTCCTCGCCATAACATTCCTCACCACGCGATCGCGAGCTTGAGGCATCTCACCTACACAAATGAAAAGACGAGCATGTTAGCTATGTGGAAAAGAGATAACACAAACAAAATCTAAATAACCAAGACTACCGAGCAGCTTCTCAGCATCCGCGACAGTCTTGCACTCCAGCAGTGCCTTAACATTGACGAATTTGCGCTCAACTCTCTGGCTCCCATCCTCCTCGAAGATAGGGTTGCCCTTGCTCGTCCAGCAACTTACAAGACTGAAGGAGTTGACCTAGTTCACCAGCTTCTCATAAGCCACGACGTCCTGCCCGCGCAGCTCGCTCGACTCGAAGACATAAGCGCTGGGCTTCTTGGAGAAATGGTCGGGTGCCCAGCGGATGGGAAACATGTACAGCCTCTGCCCAATATACTTTCCCTCCTCATATGTGTTATCCTGGGAAACCTCGGACACGGGTTCCATGATGAAATACCGTCCTTTGAACGTTCAGATTGACTCCGAGAACGGCTTAAATAACTTTTTGGGCTGCTTCAAGGAAACCCATCCGTACTTCTTCCCCGCCAGCTGCCTTTGAAGATGGAAAACAGTGAAAAACTGAGGGAGAGTAGTCCCCAGAGCGAGATGCTCGCACACCAATTCAAAGGCCCGGATGAAGGCCAGCGAATTAGGGTGAAGTTAAGAGGGCGCCAGCTTCAGATGATCGAACACCGACCACTGGAAATCAGTGAAAGGCTGCCTCAGTCCTAGCTCTTTGAAGGCATACTCGTACATCGTAAAGCGGTCCCCGAAATCCGAGCAGACCCGCTCGTCCAAGGTAGGGAAGTGCACCTTCCACTCCCCTTCTGGTCCTACCTCCGTAAAAACGTCCGCCAAAGACTTCGCGAACGTGGAAATATGCTCGGAAGGTTCGGCCACCTCCCATTCTTCCGCACTGAATCCTTCAACGTCTTCCTCCATGACATCCAATTCTTCTTCCTCCCTAACATTGCTCGAGGAGCTCGATGTTGCCGAGCTCGAAGCCGCAGAGCTCGAGGCCGTCGAGCTACTATTCTCCTCGAAGCCAGTTTCCTCCTCGGACGTGTCTAGAATGACTTCTCTATCTGGCCCCGTCGCCATTACGATCACCTGAAAAAGCATAGAAAGACAGTGAATTCGACAAGAAATCAAATCCACCCTTCCACTGCCAAATCAAGTGAAAGGGCGCGCAAAAGGCTAAGGACAATGTCCCCGGCCTAAGCCCTAACATCAAATGAAAAACCTCCCTGCGAGGAGATGTCCGAGACATACCATCTACCTGCGAGGAATCTCCCCGCACTCGTGCCCAGAATCCATTTGAAGCTCCACCGGAAACCGTCAAGCTTCACCGGAATCTTGAAACGTCTACCGGAAATTTCATCGCTCCATCAAAGATAATCAGACACGGTGGCCACGCACGTACAACTACCGCAACCATGACGTGGACCATCATACTCGCCGAACGCACTACCTACTCCGGCGAAGTGCTAGAGGCAGCAAAATGGCAGAACCACCGTCCACCACCAACACTCGCCTAAAATCTACCTATATTATCACCTAAAGCTAACCCTAACCGCATGCAATCTACCACTAACAACGAAAGGAAGTAAAACAAGCTACAAATCAGAAAACTTACTTGATTTGAGTAGAAGAAAGAGATTGCTCGAAGCTTGGCATGGCGGTCGGAAGCACTGAAGACGGTGATGGGCAAGAACGCAGAAGAGGCGAAGAGAAATCAGAAAGAAAAAGTGCAAAATGGGATAATCTTCCCCCTTTTATACTGAGGGGCACGTGCACACACGCGCCCGTAGGCCATAATGACTACCCACTAGCCATCATTACCTATTAACTGCTACGCAGGGCTCGAAGCACACGTGGCAACCCAACGTTTCCCATTCTGTCTGACGCTTAATCTCCCTGAATATCGGGCAATAGGGTTACGACCCCGAATATCACGGACACAGAGAGCCACGAGCACTTCGAGACAATCTTCCTCGTCTCCAAACGACGACCCTACGCTAGCTCCCCGGAGCACGAGCAATCCTTAAGTCATCAATCCCATGCCCGGGAGCAACGACTTGGGGGGCTCCTATTCTGGACTGGACCAATGGCTGAAATTGGCCCAATCCGCCTCTGCTCCAGAGTGGCCCAAATTGCACAAGTCCAATCCACTGAGGGGCAAACGTGACCTTTCTGCCCCTCCAACCGGGCAAGGAATGCAAAGTTCCTCCCCGGATTTACTGCCCGTTACGCACGGCTTCCTCGCTGCCCGAACAGCAAAGGACAGGTGCCCGAGACTGCGTTTATGCCCGACATAACGACTAGTTTTGGGCACCCTGCCCGACATAACGGCTAGTTTGGGCAGTTCCCTATTCTTTGGGGAAAATGGTTATTTCGCCCCGAAAATAAGATCGTTGGCCACGCGCTGGGGGCTCTATATAAACCCTCTCACTTGAGAGGGTCAGGTATCCAATATTCACCCTAAGAATTCACTCTTTGTACTTGCCCCTTTTTCTATGACCTTTACTTACTTGAGCGTCGGAGTGCCTTGCAGGTACACCCCCTCCTCCTCTCCATACGACCAGCATCCCTGACGCACTTAGTGGCCTAATTCTACAGGATCTGATCCAGCCTTCACGATCAAAAACCAAAACATTTTGGGCCTCAGTCATTGTATAAGCCGCACTGCGATTTCAAAAATATCGACGCGATCGCCATTGCATTTCAAAATAACTTGGACCCTCCCTTGTATTGTAAGTCCCATTTCTTTTTCTTAAAACACACTTTGGGCCTCTAATAGAGTGTAAGACCCAACCCCCCCCCCCCCCTTTTACATAAATAAATTTGGGCCTCAGTCATTGTATAAGTCCCAATTTAATTTTCAAAATAACGGTACGATCACTGTTTTTTTATCTGGGTCTCTCCTTGAGTTGTAAGCCCCATCTTTTGTACAAAAATAAAATTTGGGGATCTAATAGAGTATAAGACCCAATCATCTTTGTAAATACCAATAACTTTGGGCCTCTGCTTTGCTATAAGTCCCACAACACTTGTTAACATCACAGTATAATCAATGTTATCAAATAAGTCATCTGGGCCTCTCCTTGAGTATAAGCCCTAAACCTCTTTTCAAAACAACTTTCTTTGTGATTTAAATTCAAATGTATAGTTGTTATCAAAACTTTCTTCAATTTCTTGAACAACTAACAATACAGCTATGGAAGCTTGCTCACCTGTAAGTTTTTATCAGCTTTCTTTTACATGCTTACATATATATTTAACTGTATTGCTGGAAGCTTGCTCACTTGTAAGTCCTCTTCCACTCTCTTTTAAATACTTGCTCATATATATATATATACCTGTATATCTGCTTAGAGTTTTCCCCGACAATTAAGTCTGGAATTCGATAAAGCCAGTTTGTCACTCTTTAAATACAGTCAAAACTAGTTCCCCATACGACTTTCCAGATACAGTCTTGTCTTCTCTTGGGCTTAAACAATATGGAACAAAGAGAAAGGCATTATTCTCGGTGAAACTTTTCTCAGAGTGTCATATTAGAACTTGTCAAAGAAATTCATTTCCCCAGAGATGATTAATTCCCGGTGAAACTTCTCTTGAATTTCTTCATACTCTAGAACTGTTCACTAAAGAAAGGATTATTCTCGGTCAAACCTTTCTTGAACTTTCTTAAGTTTGGACCCACAGGCTTCCTAAAAGTATCCCCAGCCTCCTCTTGGGCTTTGTACAAGGACCCTAAAGACCTCTTAAAGGTATAGGACAGAACCTAATCATCCTTTGATAGAGCAGTCTTCCTGAGTCAAAGTATTAAACCAATTTAGGGTTGACCTTCATCCATTGACATCTCAGCCTTCTCTTGGGCATCATACAAAGAAAAACATTTCCATATCAGTAAACTTGGACAGTCTCACCCCTTTTAGATTTCAAAGAAACCTTCAAATTTCCTTAAGGAACAGGAAATAATCCTGATCACCTGATCAATCTCCAAGCAGAGATAAAACCCTTTCATAACTCAATATCTAAAGTTTCACTTTAAATTTTCCCAGCTAGGGTCAACTACTATTAATTCATTATTAACAAAATCCCCAATAGAATTAGAACCTCAGGGCATCTGATATCTCAACTCTTCTGTAAACCCTAGCAAGAGTTGAATTCCCCAAATTTGGACCTGTCTCTGGATATCAATAAATCCTTAGCAGAAGTTATCCTCCTCTTAAGCTTTATATAAGAAATTCCCCCAACCAGCCTCCTCTTAGGCTTTGTATAACGATCATCCCTCCACAGTCTTTCAGCCTCAATCTTGGACTTTGTACAAGACACCCCAAAAAATATCTCTCTAGTAGAATCAGTCTTAATTTTTAGCCTCAATCTTGGGCTTTGTACAAGACACCATATAAATATTCTTCAGTTGAGTCAGTCATAATCTTTAGCTTCAATCTTGGGCTTTGTACAAGACACCCATAAGTGTCCTCCCCAGTGGAGTCATAAATTTCTAGCCTCAATCTTGGGCTTTGTACAAGACATATATAAAAATTCCCTAAACAGAGTCAACCTCTTTAGCCTTAATCTTGGGCTTTGTACAAGACAGATAAAACCTTTTCCCCAAAAGAGTCAATCCTCTTTCAGCCTCAATCTTGGGCTTTGTACAAGACACAAATAAACACTCTCTTGTTGAGTCAATCCTTCATCCAACTCTTAGGCTTTGTATAATGATCTCCCCAGCGAGTCCGTTAATCAACCTCTTAGCTTCAGCTTTGGGCTTTGATCAAGGCACACAAAAATCAACATCCCTTCAGAGGAAATCAAAATCTATCTGTAGGAAGATAATTCTCTGTGTATCACATACCAAAACAGAAAATCAAAACAAAACCCTAAATCCCAGATAACTGTTGTAAGTGGCACACTTGTTGATACAAACATCCAAGTTGTCTGTCCCTCATTATCCTGGTTTAAAAACTCCTTCATCTAATTGCTGTAAACGGAAAGCCTCTGGATTATTTACATCCAAGCCAATGTCCCTCTCTTAGCATGAAAATTCCTAAGGAAAAACGGCATTGCTCACACCGAGTTAAAGTTTCCCCCTTCGGGACAATCCCTTCATAAAGGAAATTATGGAATTGTTGAATCCTACTTTCCAGTTAAAGTAATCCTCATTTATAAACCAATCACCCAAACAACTATGATAAATAGATGAGATATCTCCCTTTAGAGATGACAAATTCTCTCTCAGTTAAACCTTTTAGCTTCAATCTTGGGCTTTGAACAAGACACAAACAAACAAACCACTTTTAGCTTCAATCTTGGGCTTTAAACAAGACACCAGACATCTTTTCCTCCCATAGAATAGGAGGAACTATGATTGCTCTGATTTTCATATATTTCTTTACGGGAATACGAAGGCATAAGATTGCGAAATCTTAGCGAGCATACTTATAAAAAAACCTTAGGTCTAGTACCTTACCAAAAACATCAAAATAACCCAAAAAACAACAGAAAATACTCTCTCTCTCTCTTAGACGTTCCCACAAAAAAGAAACTTTCCCATTTACAGACAAACATCATCAAGTACAAAGTAAAATCTAAAACTATCATCTCATGGATAACCATGTATAGGATGGGTAATTGACAACTCCCAATTGTATAACCTGACCCCGGACTCCCCAATCTCTGTCAAGCATTTGTTCAGTTAAACATTTGCATGCAAGGTTAGTTTTAGATAGCTTTCCCTTTCCCTTCCAGCTTCACGGGATAAATAAGAAATCAGAAAGTAGCACCCAATGTTCCTTCCATTGCAGTGAGGAAATCCCAATTTGCGATAAGGTGGTCGTGTCACCGGCAAAAATCATACGCTACAGAAAAATGGCGACTCTGCTGGGGAGCCAAAGTAGGACTAGAATTTTTAAGAGGTCTAGGATGGGAATTCGAGTGATGTCACATCTGGAAAGTTTGAGAGAAACCATACGATAAGTGATGGCATAGACGGGGAACATTTATCGGGAGTGAATCCCGATTAAGTTGAACCTGGTAGACCATCAAATTAGTGGAGGTACCCGTGTGATACTACGCCGAACAACCGTTTGTTGTGAAAGTGGACGATATCTTAGTGAGGTGACCCGTAAAATTGAGGATTTAGTAGACATTAACCATAGAGACTGTTTGGTAGTGCGGTGGCTATCGTAAATAGTCGATACGCGATACTACACTCAAATTGAGATTTCTTTTGGGATACTATAGCTCGCTCGGGTGAACCAGCTTGCTGTTGTTATCTCCAGGAGGGGTCAGTGATTTTTGGGAACCTTAGAACCCGTTCTACAGGTACAAAAATTACCAAAATAGTACAACCGTTGGGGATGGGTAGAGCCATGACTCCATTCTCGTGATGCTGAACCTTTGAACCCATGTTTTTTCAATGTTTTTGTGTGCTGCATTCATGCATTCATCTATGTTGGTTCTTGGATTGGCTAGAATTTTGGTAAAATAAAGTGTTCAATGTCAATGTCTGATGGTTGATGTCATAACATTGAGTCTTAACATTGGTTTATGATAAGTGTTTAAGTTGGATGTCTGATGTCACATGCGATATGTGACATCAGGTCTGCAGAAGATTAATAACATCAGGTTTAGTGATGTTGTTAGGGTTTGCGTTTTGGCTGGATATTGGGAGAGCTGTTAGTCTCATTGGATGCAGATATCTTGGGATAGATATTTTCTGTTGCAAACAGATTTGATGCAGATTTGTAGGAGTGTTTAAAGGCTGAAGATTTAAGAAGATTTTGAGAGAGAAAAACTGTCGATGATTCAGTTTTAAATAACAAATCAGGTCAGATATTGTAGCAGGATCCAAGCCCAATTCAGATGGCTATATAAAGCGCATCAAGTAAAGGAAGAAGATACAGAAAGTAGACAGAAGATAGAGAGCTTTGACTGGAGGTTAAGCATTATCTTTGTACGAGTATTGTGTTAACCATTCAAGTGTGAATTGGTGAGTGTAATCTGTCCTCTCTAGAGCTGTGAAGCAAGAGAGTTTTGTAACTTGATCAAAGCTGTGAAACAGGATCAAGGTGTTTCTCAAAGTGATTGATCTTTGAGAGGTTTTAGGGATTGAGTAGTGTTCTCATACCTAAGTGGGCTCTTAGGTAGAAAGTTCATTAGTAGAAATTAAGTTTAGGAGATTGTCAACTGGGTTGTTGAGTCTGTAAATTAATTCTACAAGTAGTGAATTTCATCCCTGGCTTGGTAGCCCCCAGATTAAGTTGTTGAACTGAACTGGGTAAACAATTATTTGGTTGTTTCTCTTGTTGTTTTACATTGTCCATTGCAGAGTGTGTTGTTGTGACATCCCACGTAACATCACATATCTGGTACCAAAATTTCAATTAGTATCAGAGCAGGCATCCTATTCTGTATCTGGGTGAGATCTAGGGCTGATACTTTCTGGTAAAGATGGACAAGGAAGTTGGTGGATTTGTGAATAGACCCTCTATTTTGGATGGCTCTAATTATGATTATTGGAAACCCAGGATGATCACCTTTTTGAAATCCTTGGACAACAGGGCTTGGAAGGCTATCATAAAAGAATGGAAAGCGCCTGTTGTGTTTGAGAAAGATGATGCTGGGAAAGATAAAGAGGGCACCTTAAAGCTGAAGCCTGAAGAAGAATGGACCAAGGAAGAAGATGAGCTTGCCCTTGGTAACTCTAAAGCCCTAAATGCTATCTTCAATGGAGTTGATAAGAACATCTTCAGGTTGATCAACTCATGTGAAGTTGCTAAGGAAGCATGGGATATTCTGAAGGCTACACATGAAGGATCATCTAGAGTTAAGATGTCAAGACTTCAGCTTCTAACATCAAAGTTTGAAAGTCTGAAGATGAAGGAAGATGAGTTTATCCATGACTTCCACATGAGTATTCTTGAGCTGTCCAATGCATCCAGTGCTCTTGGAGAAAAGATGTCAGAAGAAAAGCTTGTAAGGAAAATCCTTAGGTCCCTTCCTAAGAGGTACAAGATGAAGGTGACTGCCATTGAAGAAGCACAAGACATCAGCCAGATGAGGGTTGATGAGCTCATTGGATCTCTTCAAACTTTTGAGCTTGGGTTGAATGAGGAAGAACCTGAAAAGAAGCCAAAGAGTATAGCCTTGGTTTCAAATCTCAAGAAGAGAAAGGGAATAGTGCTGAATCCCAGGAGGATCTATCTCAGGCCATTCCTATGTTGGGAAGGCAGTTCAATAAGGTGTTCAAAAGAATGAACAAGAACTTCAAGCCTAATGTCAAAAACATCGCTTCTGACATCAGCAAGTCTAAGGAGAAGGATGAAGAGAAGACTGCTCAAGACAAGGGTGTTCAATGCTTTGAGTGTGAAGGTTATGGACATGTTAAGAAAGAATGTCCCACATTCTTGAAGAAGCAGAAGAAAGGCATGACAGTTTCTTGGTCAGACTCTGACAGTGAAAGTGAAGGAGAGTCAACCAAACATGTCAAAGCTGTAACTGGAACAGTTGTTTCTGATGGTGATTCAAGTGATGAGGAACTGACTTTTGAGGAGTTAGCATCCACTTATCAAGAGCTTTGTCTGAAGAGTGCAGAAATCTGTCAAGAAAGTGAAAAACAGAAGAAACATATTGTTCAGCTTGAGACTGCTAAAGCTGATTTGGAAAATGAAGTCTTATTGGTCAAAGCTCATCTTGATCATATGACCAAATCTGTTAGGATGCTGAACAGTGGTACAGACACACTTGACAAGATCCTTCAGATAGAAAAGGTTGCTGGAGATAAGTCATGCATAGGATTTGTGGTTGAGGAAAAGGTATCTGCTGAAGCAAGCACTTCAGGAACCAAGAAGGAGATGTCTCAACCAATGTCTCAACCTCACACAAAGAGACAGGATCCTAAACCTAAGCAGGTAGCTCATCCACAACCTCAAAATGTTGGGAAGAGGCATGATCAAAGGAAGGCACATGTTTCTGGAGCTAGGCAGTATATGCCTCCACAATATCATAAGAGCATGCAGGCTTCTATGTTCAAACAGAACATGTTCCTTCAGATGTCTCAACATCAGGGAAACATGTATGGCTATAGATATAATAATGTTGTGCCTTATTATTATGGAAGAAGGAAGCCTTATAACCATAGAAGACAGCCAAAAGGATAGCATCCTTACCATAGAAGACAGTCAAACTATGGGAGAAGAAGACAACATTATGGGTGGCAGCAGCAGTATCATCTTCAAGGTGGCAGAAGGTTTAACCACTTCAGAGAAGACAGAGTTAGGTGCTTTTACTGTGGCAGATTTGGACACATGCATTTTTCTTGTTTCAAGCTACATGGTTATCCCAAGTCTAACCCTAAACCCAGACAGAAGGTGAATAGGCCCAAGGTTGTTAAGCAGTGGGTTCCTAAAGAAGAGGTTAAATGTCTATTGGCTCACTTTTCAGATGGACACTCTGCTAAGGATGGATGGTACTTTGACAGCGGCTGTTCAAAGCACATGACTGGATTCAAAAACCAATTGGTGAATGTCAATTCTTGCTCATCAATTGATGTTACTTTTGGAAATGGAGAGAAAGGGGTGGTAAAAGGTGTTGGAAAAGTGAAGTGTCATGATGGACCTGATCTTGACAATGTGTTGCTTGTCAAAGGTTTGAGTGCTAACCTGATTAGCATAAGTCAGCTCTGTGATGATGGATATAAGTTCAACTACACCAAAGATGAGTGTGTGGTGACAAATGAGCATAATGAGGTAGTGATGAAGGGAATAAGATCCAGAGATAATTGCTATCAATGGGTACCTCAAGTGGACAGCTTATCTGGTGATGTTACGGTTGATGTTGTAACATCAGATTGTGACAACAAGTGTGAAAGTCTGCTGAAAGGTCAATTAGGGTTAGTTACTCTTAATATGGATCCTTTTAAATTTTTAAAAGGAAAGTTAATTTGGAGGGAGAAACTCATTGATTGGTCTTTAAGGAATACACAAAATCAGGCGCCATACCTTAGACCATCATTCCCTATTGTAGCAATATCACGTTTCATCAAAGCTCATATCTCCCGACTGCTCATCTCCTTCAACAAGAAGAATCATCTGTCTCTGAACCTATACTGCCTCAAGGGAACCATGTCAAAACAGATGTCTTCTCCATCAAAGAAATCTATTTCTCAAAGCTCCTCGCGAGATAAAGCTAGGGTTTCTACAGAAGAGGGGACTGCAGAAGAAGCTTTGAATGTAGAACCCATCTCTATGATGCTCCCAGAGTCAGGTATATCTAGACCACTGAGGCAAATGTCTGCTGAACATTCTGAAAGGGAAAAGAGTGACATGCAATCTACTGAAGCCAATCTCCATGGATTGGCGGTGTCAGTTATTGAAGATGCTGAGATTAAAAAATAAGTAGAAGCTGAAAGAGAAAGGGATACGCATGTTGAAGAGGAAGTCGTTGTTGAACAAAATGTTGAAACATCACCTGCTAGAGATGTTACCCCTAGTCCAAGAGGCAAGAAGGATGCTGATGTGGTGGATGTTGTTGACTTATCTGACAATGAAGTAATTGATAATGCTGTTTCGGGGTTTGCCAAAAGATTGAAGAATAAGAAAGGAAAGACTGTGGAATCTTCTCCTAAGATGACTGCTGAAGTCAAGAAGAAAAAGACATCTGTTGTTGGTCCTACAAAACCTTGGAGCAAGATTGCTACATCCTCCAAATAGAGGAAGATAAGGGAAGATTCTGATTCTGACTTTGATGTTGAGGATGATGTTCAAGACATCACACCTGCCAGAAAAACAATTTTGAAGAGAATCTCTGACAAAGTCCCTGGAGTACCAGTTGACAACATTTCCTTTCATTATGCCAGCAGTGCATCAATGTGGAAATTTATATGTCAGAGAAGACTAGACCTAGAGAGGGAGCTTGGGAAAGAAGCTTTAGAGATGAAGGATATTATGGAGCTGATTAATGAGACTAGGTTGGTGAAGACTGTGACCAAATTTCCTAAGTGCTATGAGGGTCTTGTCAAAGAATTTGTGGTCAACATTTCTGGAAAAATTGCTGATAAAAAGAGCATTGATTTCATGAAAGTCTATGTGAGAGGAAAGTGCATTAATTTCTCTCCTAGTACTATCAACAAGTATCTGGGAAGAGATGATGAAGAGTATAGTGAACTTGAGATGACTGATAATGAAATATGTAAAGAGATTACAGCTGGTCAGGTGAAGGTTTGGCCATTGAAAGGGAAGTTGAAGGCTAGTAAACTTAGCATCAAGTATGCCATTCTTCACAGAATTGGGCAGCCAACTGGGCGCCAACAAACCACAAGACAATAATAACTGTTGGATTGGGTAGGTTTATCTATGCTATTGGGAAGAAGATCAAGTTTGACTTTGGAAGCTACATCTTTGAGCAAGTGGTGAAACATGCTGAAACAAATGCTATCAAGTTACCTATAGCATTCCCATCCCTTGTTTGTGGAACCATCTTGGAGCAACATCCTGAAACTTTAACAAGTTCAGATATAGCTTGCAAGAGGGAGTCAGCCCTGTCCTTGCATCCTAAGTTGTTTGCTGGACATCATGTTCCAGACATTGTTGTAACATCAGATGCTGGTGGCAAAAAGAGTACCAAGGCTGAATTACTTGAAGAACTGAAGGCCACTTGCAAAGATCTTGATGAGGTCATTAGTACTAACACAACAAGAAAGATGAAGATAGAACTGCTGATAAAATCCTTGGAACAAGGTGATGGTGATAAAGGTGCTAATGTCAATACTGAAAATTCAGAAACTGAAGATGGTGGAGATGGTGCCAGCTCTGATGAAGACTAGTTTCCTTGCTGCTTTTTCTAGATAGCAGTTTAGTTTTATTTTTTTGCTGTTTGTGATTCTGCACTTGATGTGCCTAATATGTAATTTGAATATTGTGCCTGTTTATGCACTGTTTATGTTTTTGTTCAATGATTTGTCTTGTCTTGTTTGCTGACGTTAGACTGACAATAGGAGCTTGTTTAGGACTAACTGTAGTGAGTAGGACTTACATGTTGAGGTTTGTCAAATTGTGGCTAAAAAGGGGGAGAGTTTGCCAAGAGTTAGTTAAGGTGTTGCAATGCTAAGGAGTGCAGCTAGTGTGATGCTGAAATGCAGATATTAAGGGGGAGAGTTGTTGGTGCAGCTGTTTGCTGGTTCTGGTTTTGAGGGGCAGCTTGACCCTTTGCTGAGCTGATGAAGTATGTGCAGCATTTTGCTATCTGCTAGGACTTTTTAACTGTTTTAAATTTTTTTCCGCTGCTGAAGTCTCATATGTTACAGAGTTTGTTTCAGCCAAAATTAGCCAAAGGGGGAGATTGTTGGTTCTTGGATTGGCTAGAATTTTGGTAAAATAAAGTGTTCAATGTCAATGTCTGATGGTTGATGTCATAACATTGAGTCTTAACATTGGTTTATGATAAGTGTTTAAGTTGGATGTCTAATGTCACATGCGATGTTGTGACATCAGGTCTGCAGAAGATTAATAACATCAGGTTTAGTGATGTTGTTAGGGTTTGCGTTTTGGCTGGATATTGGGAGAGTTGTTAGTCTCATTGGATGCAGATATCTTGGGATAGATATTTTCTGTTGCAAACAGATTTGATGCATATTTGTAGGAGTGTTTAAAGGCTGAAGATTTAAGAAGATTTTGAGAGAGAAAATCTGTCGAAGATTCAGTTTTAAATAACAAATCAGGTCAGATATTGTAGCAGGATCCAAGCCCAATTCAGATGGCTATATAAAGCGCATCAACCAAAGGAAGAAGATACAGAAAGTAGACAGAAGATAGAGAGCTTTGACTGGAGGTTAAGCATTGTCTTTGTACGAGTATTGTGTTAACCATTCAAGTGTGAATTGGTGAGTGTAATCTGTCCTCTCTAGAGCTGTGAAGCAAGAGAGTTTTGTAACTTGATCAAAGCTGTGAAACAGGATCAAGGTGTTTCTCAAAGTGTTTGATCTTTGAGAGGTTTTAGGGATTGAGTAGTGTTCTCATACCTAAGTGGGCTCTTAGGTAGAAAGTTCATTAGTAGAAATTAAGTTTAGGAGATTGTCAACTGGGTTGTTGAGTCTGTAAATTAATTCTACAAGTAGTGAATTTCATCCCTGGCTTGGTAGCCCCCAGATTAAGTTGTTGAACTGAACTGGGTAAACAATTCTTTGGTTGTTTCTCTTGTTGTTTTAATCTAAAAAACTCTTTTCAAACAAGAAAAAAAAATCTTTTTTCAAATTAAACTAAATAATAAATTGCAAATTTCAGAGGGATTGCGTTATAGATTTCGGAAGAAAAAAGATGCACAAGTACATCTTCAAAGCTCCAAAACTAGAGGATTTGAGGAATTTGACGAGGATGATTACCAACCCTGAGGCTTTCACAGCAAGGCACGGTGGAATGTTATCATTGTTAAGGATCCATGTAGTTGAAGGAATCATGTCTACACTGATACAGTTCTACGATCCGGTTTACCACTGCTTCACCTTCTCGAATTACCAACTGACACCAACCCTAGAGGAGTACTCTCATCTGATTGAGTTACCCATTACCGATCAAGCTCCATTTTCTGGACTGGAAGAAATTCCAAAGGATCAAACCATTGCAAGAGCAATCTATTTGGACGAGTCAGAGGTCAGAGGTAGGAAATGTAACCGCTTTTGAGGATATCTTTGTGTTACTCACATACGGATTATTTCTTTTTCCCAACATCGAAAACTTCGTTGATACCAATGTCATTAAGATATTTCTAATTGGAAACCCTGTACCAACCCTGCTCGCAGATGCTTATCATTCTGTACACTTAAAGAATTTGTACAGCAGAGAAATGATCACATGTTGTGTACCCCTGCTTTACAAATGGTTTATTTCCCATCTACCCAAGTCTGCTGCTTTTTTGGGATCATAAGAACTCTTTACGTTGGTCGCAGAGAATCATGTCTCTTACCAACTCTGACATAGACTGGTCCAATAGGATTTATGAAGGAATTGAAATCATAGATCGATGTGGAAATTTCCCTAATGTACCCCTCATTGGAATTAAAGGAGGAATAGCCTATCATCCGGTTTTAGCCCGCCGTCAACTTGGATACCCAATGAAGAATATCCCGCATAATGTTCATTTGGAAGGTTTTTTCTTCAAAGAAGGAGAAAATGACAGGACACTTAAGAAGGAAATAGTGCATGTATGGCAACACATTCACAGGAAAGGACGGGAGTCTCTAGGAAAACCAGATTGTATCTCCATGGAACCTTATCTCCACTGGGTGCAAACTAGAGCCCTCAAGCCGAGGATGCCTTACCCTCGTCAAGAAGTTTTTTCGTTAAAGGAATCTTCCCTTTATTTCATGTCTAATACAGAAAAATTCAAGTCACTCTCAACAAGGTTCAACGAGAGAAGAACTCTTGGAAAAACAAGTATTGAATTCTCAGTGTAGAGTGTACCAAAATTCAGGAACTGATAAGAGAAAAGGATGCTCTGATTGGAATATTAGAGCAGCATGCTGTAGAAAGTCAAGAAGATCAAAGGAATTTGCTTGCTCCTTTCATTTGGAAAAAGTCTGATAACCCGACAACGGTTGAAGAACCCAGGTCAAAGAAGAGGAAACTACCAGATCCAGCATTTGGGCTCTCTTCAGAGAGGACTTAGGATCCATGAGCTTAGAAGCTTTCTTTTGCCAGCACTTTGTAAAATATTGTACTTTTCCTTGTAACGTACTGCAATCTTTCGATTTTAATAAAAAAGGGTTTCCCCCTTTTTGTATGATATTTGCAATTTTGTTGAAGTTTATTTTGATTAAAACAAAAACTAAAAAATATGTCATTGCATTCATCATACTCACATAAATGCATTCTTTCGAGTCTCACACACGTGTCTCGATTCTAGAGTCAAATTGTCTCACTTGTACAATACTCGGGCCAATCGACAAAAGAAAATGGATGACCTTGAGAAAGAGAATAGAGAGCTGAGAGAAGAAATCGACGCTCTGAAGGAAGATCTACAAAAAATTCATAGTGATATGCAATCCTTGGCAGCAGCTCAGGAGCAACGTCAAAGGACTGTAATCTCAGATATTACATCTATGCCCATAGTGGAGACGCATGAGAATCATCCTCGGTACAACATGCCTAAGGGTCGGCCCTGGGGCATGCTTCTCAACTTTGTCCCTGAAGGATATATCCCGCCGGTCACTGAAGACCCATAAATAGTAGCTGGAGCCACTGGTCCTGAAGGTTACAAACTTCGGGAAAGTGAAGACTCGAGGTTTATAATGGCAACTCCTGAAGGTTACAAATCCAGGGCACTAAAGCGACAAGAGTCACATCTATCATGACTATACCACAACCAGTGGTACACACTGTCCCGGAAGGACAGATTCCATAAGCAATCTCTGGTGGAAACGAAAACATGTATGAAAAGATGAATGAGTTCCAGAAATAGTTCTTGGAAATGCAGAAGGAACTGTATGCTATTCCCGGTCAGGATTTATTCGGAAAGGACGCCGCCGACCTCTGTCTGGTCCCCAATGTCAAAATTCCGCATAAATTCAAGGTGCCTGACTTTGAGAAGTACAAAGGCAACTCTTGCCCTCAAAGTCATCTGGTGATGTACGCTCGCAAAATGTCTACCCAGACAGAAAACTAACAGCTACTAATCCATTATTTTCAGGACAGTTTAACCGGTGCCGCACTCAAATGGTACATGGGTATAAACTGCACTAAGATCAGTACTTTCAGAGATCTTGGGGAAGCTTTTATTCAGTAGTATAAATATAATCTGGACATGGCACCAGATAGAGATTAACCCAGAGAGATGTCTCAAAAGGACAAAGAGATATTTAAAGAGTATGCTCAGAGATGGCGTGAAATTGGCGCCCAGATTTGTCCACCTCTTGAGGAAAAAGAGATGACAAAGATCTTTCTGAAAACCTTGAGCACATTCTACTACGACCGAATGGTTGCCAGTGCGCCCAGTGACTTCACCGAGATGTCGAATATGGGAGTATGCCTTAAAGAGGCACTCCGAGAAGGACAATTGGTTAAAGATGCAGAGCCATCCAACAGTACCAAAAGATACGGTAGTGCTTTCTAGAAAAAGAAAGAACAGGAGATTAGTAATATCTCTCTGGGAAAGCAAAGGCGATGATATCAACCAGTAACGACAATAACTCCCGCTATCAACCATGCGCCAACTCTGTCTTATCAGCTTCAGGTTGCTCAAAACCAACCAAATCAACAACAGTATCAGCAAAGGCCACAACAGCCTCTTCAGCAGGCTCGACCACAGTACAACCATAATAATCGTACAACACGACCACCAGGGTTTGACCCTATACCAATGTTGTACGTAGAACTTTTTCCACTTTTACTGGCCAAGGGGCATGTCTAAACCAGGTCTCCTCTTACAGTACCGGAAAATCCGCCTTTTTGGTTCAAAGCGGATCAAACTTGCCCTTACCATCAAGGAGGATCGGGGCACAACATCGAAAACTATCTCAGTTACAAATCCAACGTACAGAAACTTGCAGGAACGGGGTCTTATCTTTCAAAGATACTAATCCAAATGTTCAGACGAACCCGTTGCCACAACATGACAAGGCTGCAGTAAATTTGATAGAGGAAGAATTTAGCTGCAGTTATCAAATTCGCGATGTACTCCCATTGGGAACCAATTTGGCTAGGATGCATTGCAGACAGAGCGGGTACAGTCACGTACCACCTCACAATTATCACCAGTGTGATATATGCTCAAAGAATAATCAAGGGTGTTATGTAGTACAGTTAGCTCTACAGGAACAGATGAATCTCAGATGGATTCAAGATCACAGAATCTGAGAGGTCAACATGGCTCATTCAAATCCTAACTTTGCTCAGAACCAAAACATCCTTGCGATGAACGTCAATTTGGTAGCCATGCACTCAAGGCAAAGTCAATATCATAATTTGCCACGACACAATTATAACACCTGTCAAATCTGCTCAACAAGCAATCAGGGATGCTCTTTTATACAAGAGGCCCTCCAACGTCAGATGGATCTCAAATGGATCCAGAATTACCAGGAAAGAAATAACTATCATGTCGATATGGTTCAGATCTTTGATATATGATTGATGAATACTATCCTGGTAGAACTACATGTTAAGCAAGTCAAGCTCGGTTTTCTGGCTTCACATGATTATCATGACTGTGAGGAGTGTCGTGAGGACGATCAAGGTTGTGCACTGGTACAAAGAACACTTCAACACTTGTTAGACCATTGGTGGCTTCGAATTTACCTGAACGAAGCTACACAAAAGATCAGTATGACTGACGGAAACCCTAGTAGACACCAGAGTCAAGATGTTCGCTCAATGGAAACAGATCTAGTCAAAATACACTGCATAAAAAGTGGGCGTGGTCGGGTACCACTACATAATTATGATCATTGTAGAGTTTGTTCAGAGAACAACCAAGGATGTTATCTTGTACGGTCGCCTCTTCAAAATCAATTGGACCGGAAAGAGATTCGACAATGTTCAAGTTTCGGGTCGATCAACATGATACAAGACTATCTTCCTGATCAAAGCGAAGATGTTGTCATCATTTCTAACCATGAAATGGCTAAAGATGTTTGCACCATAATTCCTCTGCTCGATGACTCAAGATTTCCTCTTGACAGTAGAAAGACTCTCAACCTCAAACCAATTGAGGCTGCATATGATGGTCAGAGAAATCAAAAGGCTCATGTGGTTATCTACTTGCCAAGACCAATACCGTACAAATCAGATAAGGCTATCCCTTATAAGTACGGTGCAACAACAAAAGAAAATGGAAAGGAAACTCCATTACCCTCCATCGTAAACATTGCCGACATCAGTCGAGTCACACGGAGCGGCCGAATCTTCAACCGAGGAGTTAGAGAACCTGCCAAAGAAAAGGAACCTCAAACAGAAGTTTCGAATCAACAAATCGGGCAATCTCGTGGTCCATAACTTTCAAAGAAAAATGATGAGATGCTGAAGCTCATCCAAAAGAGTGAGTACAACATTGTAGACCAACTGTTGCAAACTCCATCCAGAATCTCTGTACTATCTCTTCTACTTAGTTCCGAAGCTCACAGGGAAGCTCTGCAAAAAGTATTAGAGCAAGCCTTTGTGGAACAAGATGTAACTGTAGGACAATTCGACAGTATCATTTCCAATATCACTTCCTGTAACAACTTAGGGTTCAGTGATGAGGAACTGCCAGATGAAGGCAGGAATCTTAACATGGCGATCAACATTACAGTCAGCTGCCAAGACGATGCTTTAGCCAGTATACTGGTTGACACGGGATCATCTCTGAATGTTATGTCAAAATTAACTCTTACACAACTATCATTTAAAGGAGCTCTGATGATAGGCAGTGAGATCATTGTCAAAGATTTTGACAGATCCAGAAAAATAGTTATCGGCGAAGTTTATCTTCCCATAACCATTGGTCCTCACACTTTTCAAGTCACTTTCCAGGTCATGGACATCCGGGCAGCATACAGCTATTTATTAGGAAGACCTTGGATAGACGAGGCTGAGGCAGTTACTTCGACACTTCACCAGAAGCTAAAGTTCGTCAAGAATGACAAGCTAGTCATAGTCTATGGAGAGCAGGCCTTAATCGTGAGCAACTTATCATCATTCTCCTGTGTAGAACTAGAGGAGGTTGTCGGAACCCAGTTCCAAGCACTTTCGGCGAGCAATGAGAATCGACCAGAGAAAGGAACGTCGATTTCCTCATACAAGGACGCTCTTGAAGTAATCAAGAGTAACAACGTAAAAGGATGGGGACAACTTGTAATTCCTACAGATAAAAAGACAAAGAAAGGCCTTGGTTTCTCTTTAACCTATACCCAGACTGTTAAGAAGGACGAAAGTTTTCGTCCCATTCAGGATTCCTTCCTCGGTAGAGGATTTCTTCACCCAGTGTCTCAAGAAGTACACACTATCAATGAGAGTGACTCCTCCAATATGGATGAGGAGTGGAAATCATATCTCAACGAAGACGGTTATTTGTCTCAGGGAGAGACACATACGTCATTTTGATTTCCCACGTAAAGTTTGAGATATATACCCAGATCGGATGTCAGGATAATTTATAGAGATTGTGATCCTGAAGGATGCCGTGCTTCGCCTAACTCATTAGAAGACGATCCGATGAAAGATAACTTCAACTATGACTATTATGACCCACTGGATGACT
The DNA here is from genome assembly GCA_022829125.1 of Lathyrus tuberosus. Lineage (NCBI taxonomy): Eukaryota > Viridiplantae > Streptophyta > Magnoliopsida > Fabales > Fabaceae > Lathyrus > Lathyrus tuberosus. Next base: position 693,332 of record JALAZF010000930.1, on the reverse strand, counting down.
TGCCTATCTGGCAGCCATACCCAGAGGACTTAGGGCAAAAGAGTCCGCCCAACGATGCATATCAGCTGAGCAATATTGAAAAGAATACCCGCATCCCCACCAAGTCATGGGATCATTACTCAGGCTATTCAGAAAACGCTCATCACAACGATGAATCTGCAAGGACTGCAGAACAAGAGTTCATCAACTATGCTTTTCCAGAGGTCAATGTCATCGAGGAAGATGACTCATCTTCTCCCACTGAAGTATGGGACACTTTAGGACAGCCAAGCGGCAAGTATGACTTCTTAGTCAAGTATACTACTCTTGAAAGTTTTTGTATCAATATTGATGATATCCAGTCAACTAGATGGGAAGATTCCCTTGAGAGTGAAAATACCACAGAAAATACAACAGAAGAGTTCGTTTAAGACAACTCTGCATGGGAAGAAGATTCCAATAACTCTGATCTGCCAGAAATCAGTGTCATTTCTGAGGAAAAACCGAGAAAGAAGGTGCCAGACTTTGTGATTCACCGAGGAGTTCGTCGACAATGGGATGTTGTCGATGTCCCGAAAGTCGTCCATAAGTATAAGTAATTCCCATCTTTATTTTAACCTTTCACCCTGTCCAGGTGAAACAAATGTTTTTATAGGGCTCACTTTCTGTAAATGTCCCTCTTCGCTTTGCCCAAAGCGACAGAGTTTTGTTTTATAGGGCTGTAGTTTCAAGAATCGACAAATCATGAATAAATAAATGTCATTCTGTCACTCCCGCATTAATTTTTGTTTCACTTTTCGCTTTTCAGAAAATGGTAATCCTAAAAACAACCCAAAATAAAAACAATCATTTTTCAGAAAATAAATTGCACACACGCTTGCATTCTCTCTATCTCTCTAAAAACAAATTATCACGTCATGCAGATTGCTTGTTTTAAACCCCATTGAAACATACGATCCAATGCCTTCTCCCAACTTTGAATTCCCAGTATTTGAGGCTGACAAAGAAGAGGACGCAGAAATTCCAGAAGAGATCTCCTGACTACTCAGACAAGAGGAAATGTCTATTGAGCCTCACAAAGAACCGTTGGAAACGGTCAACTTGGGTTCAGAGGAAGAAAGGAAATAAATTAAGATCGGAGCACTGCTCAGTCCAACTGTCAGAAAAGACTTGATTAAACTTTTTAAAGAGTTTCCAGATGTGTTTCCTTAGTCCTATTAGGACATGCCAGGGTTGGATACCAGCATCGTGGAACATCACCTACCGTTGAAATCAGAATGTCTGCCGATGAAACAAAGACTACGAAGGACTCACCCGGATATGGCTATCAAACTCAAAGAGGAAGTGCAGAAACAGATCGACGTTGGTTTCCTTGCCACCTCAGAGTATCCTCAATGGCTAGCCAACATAGTGCCAGTTCTGAAAAAGGATGGAAAAGTCAGAATGTGTGTAGACTACAGGGATCTGAACAAAGCAAGTCCAAAGGAAGACTTCCCTTTACCACACATTGACATGCTGGTAGACAGTACAGCAAAATTCAAAGTCTTCTCGTTCATGGATGGATTCTCGGGCTATAATCAGATCAAAATGGCGCCGAAAGACATGGAGAAAACTTCCTTCATCACCCCATGGGGCACCTTTTGTTACAAGGTAATGTCGTTCGGTCTGAAAAACGTCGGGGCAACCTATCAAAGGGCCATGACAACTCTGTTTCACGACATGATGCACAAAGAAATCGAGGTGTATGTCGATGATATGATTGCCAAATCAAAAACAGAGGAGGAGCACGTTGAACATTTGTTAAAATTGTTCAAACGTCTAAGAAAATACAAGCTCCTCCTAAATCCTAACAAATGCACATTCGGTGTTCGCTCAGGAAAGCTCTTTGGGTTCATCGTCAGCCAGAAAGGGATCGAGGTTGATCCTGACAAGGTCAAGGTTATCCAAGAAATGCCTTCACCAAAAACTGAGAAACAAGTCAGAGGATTTTTGGGACATCTGAATTACATCTCAAGGTTTATATCCCTCATGACTGCGACATGCACACCAATCTTCAAACTGCTCAGAAAGAATCAAAGCTGTGAGTGGACCGAAGATTGCCAAAAAGCTTTCAACAGTATCATGGAATATCTTTTGAACCCAATAATTCTTTCTCCTCTAGTGGAGGGAAGACCATTGATCATTTACTTGACAGTCTTGGAAGACTCGATGGGTTGTGTACTTGGCCAACAAGACGAAACAAAAAGGAAAGAGTCTGTCATTTACTATTTAAGTAAGAAATTCACCGACTGTGAAACTCGGTACACTATGCTTGAGAAAACTTGATTGGTTTTAGCTTGGGCAGCTAAACATCTTCGCCAATACCTGATTTTCCATACTACTGGTCTCCAAAATGGATCCGATCAAGTACGTATTTGAAAAACTTGCTCTCACAGGAAGGATTGCCCGTTGGCAGATGTTGTTATGAGAATACGACATTGAATATCACACTCAGAAAGCCGTTAAAGGAAGTATTTTAGCCGATCATTTGGCTCATCAACCAATTGACAATCAGGAATCAGTCGGATTTGACTTCCCAGACGAAGATGTCATGTACTTGAAAATGAAAGATTGCGATGAACTGCTACCCAGTGAAGGGCCAGAACCAGGATCCCAATGGGGATTAATTTTTGACGGAGCTATCAACAGTTATGGAAATGGAATTGGGGAAATCATTGTTACTCCTTAGGGTACCCATATTCCTTTCACTGCCAGATTAACGTTCGAATGCACAAATAATGAGGCCGAGTACGAAGCTTGTATCATGGGTATCGAAGAAGCTATTGACTTAAGGATAAAAAATTTGGATGTATATGGCGACTCAGCCCTGGTTGTCAATCAGATCAAAGGAGAGTGGAACACATATCAATCAGGACTGATTCCTTACAAAGATTACGCGAGAAGGTTGTTACCATTCTTCGACATAATCGAGTTTCATCATATCCCTCGTGAAGAAAATCACATGGTTGATGCACTAGCCACTCTCTCTTTAATGATTAGTGTAGGTCAATGGAACGACGTACCTAATATCGACATAATGCGCCTTGGTATCATGATATCAGATGCTTCCTTCAGAAAACAGGAATACCCACCTGGGGCATCAAGAAAAGACAGGAAGACTCTCAGGAGACTGTCTGGAAACTTATTTCTGAACGGTGATACACTTTATAAGCAAAACTTCGACATGGTTTTGCTCAGATGCATAGACAGATACGAAGCAAACATATTGATGAAAGAAATTCATGAAGGATCCTTTGGCACTCATGCCAACAGACACGCAATGGCGAGAAAAATTCTAAGAGCAGGGTACTATTGGCTGACAATGGAATCCAACTGCTACGAGTACATGAGGAAATGTCTCAAGTGTCAGATATACGCTGACAAAATCCATGTACCGCCAACGCATCTCAAAGTTCTTTCTTCTCCATGGCCTTTTTCTATATGGGGAATCGACATGATTGGCATGATTAAACCCAAAGTTTCAAACAGACATCGGTTCATCCTGGTAGTCATCGACTACTTCACCAAATGGGTCGAAGCAGTATCATACACCAATGTAACTAGACAAGTGGTGATCTGGTTTATCAAAAACAATATCATCTACCGTTATGGTGTTCCGAGTTAGATTATTACGGACAATGGATCTAACTTGAACAACAAGATGATGAAAGACTTGTGTGTTGAGTTCAAGATCGAACACCATAACTCATCTCCCTACCGACCTAAGATGAACGGCGCGGTAGAAGCAACTAATAAGAACATCAAGAAGATTGTTCAAAAGATGGTTGTAACCTACAAAGACTGGCACGAGATGTTACCCTTTGCTCTTCATGGTTATCGCACATTTTTATGCACTTCAACAGGGGCAACCCCTTTCTCTCTAGTATATTGCATGGAGGAAGTACTCCCTATAGAAGTAGAGATCCCATCAATCAGGGTATTGATGGAGCATAAACTAACAGAAGTTGGATGGTGTCAAAGTCGATACGATGATTTGAATCTGATTGAAGAAAAATGAATAACGACTTTATGCCATGGCCAGTTGTATCAGCAAAGAATGAAGAAAATATTCGACAAGAAGGTACGATCCCGCGTCTTCAGAGAAGGAGACCTTGTGCTAAAAAAGATACAATAATTTCTCACTGATTCTCGGGGAAAATGGACTCTGAATTATGACGGCCCCTACATGGTCAAGAAAGCCTTCTCAGGCGGTGCCTTGAGACTCGCAACCATGGACGGAGAGGAATTTTCCTACCCTACAAATGTTGATGTAGTCAAGAAATAATTCGCCTAAACTAAAAAAAATGCCTCGGTGGATTAAAAACCCGAAAGGGCGAACCAGGCAAAAGTTAGAGACATAATCTAAAAAACATCTCGGTGGATTGGAAACCTCCAAAGACAATCCAGGCAAAAGTTAGGGATTCATGGCAAATAACTACATCCAACACGGGTAAATTCCTCAGCAGTAACACTTTCCATCAGAGAAACTTTCGTCAAGGTCATCTTCGACAAAAGCCCAGAATGTCCGGAATTCAAAATTGGTAGAAGGATAGTGGTCGTTATGTTTTAATGTAGCCCTTTTCCCATAAATTACCATTTTCTAAACTTTGTAAATACTCTATGGTATCACGCGTTTGGCTGATTACCATTTCATCAATAAAATTTGAGCCCTTGTGCTTTTGTTTGCAACTCTCATTTATTTTTGCTTTATGGAATGAAATTTAAACATGATTAACGATTCTTGAAACAAAAATGAATTTACTTGTAAACTTTTATTTTGCTTTTAAAATAAAGATGGAATTTCCTTTTGACTCTGGACATCTAAAAGAACATCGACAGCTTCTCCAGAGGTGATTAAACTTCAAAATGCAGAATCAAAGTACTCCTTCTAAAACTGGTACACCCGAATGAAAGATCAACTGCTCAAACGTCAGGTTTCACCTGATATCCCCGGAAAAGTTCTTACCTCTTAAGACCGATTGACGATTCTTTCACCCCCGCAGGGTCTACCTCTCCTAAGCAAGGCGGTATTGCTATCTTAAACCAATGATACTTGTCAGTCACCACAGTGGCCGACTATCTAGTCATGTTTACACATTAGTTTGTATGTCGCGTTAGTTTTATCAGCATAAACATACATACATCATACATTATTAATTCATATTCATATTTATATTGCATTGCTATCACTCTGGTCATACTCATTTCCCAAGTGATAAAAGTCCTCTTATCAATCGAGTTGTCAGTTTTTTTCTCGTCAGGAAGTGTTTTGTCTGAATAATCTCTCTCCCCAATTTACTTCTGGATTGGAGACTGTCCTTAACCACTTTGATGAATTGAACCTCTGAAAGACAAGAAAGTCATTCGGCAGATACCTTTGGAACATCACTCTTCACTATTGAAGATGATTTTTTCGCTTTCCCGGATTAAGTAAAATCCCTAGAGAAAGCCTCTTAAACAAAGACTCTCGACAATACATTGGTCTTTCTCCAAAGAAATTCAATGTTAATGAAGTCATCAGCACCTCAAATCGGATCAGGTCACATGGCATTTCTCCGTGAGAATCCCAAAAAAAAGTGTGATATCCCTAAGCAAAAATCAGTCTTTCAAGAGACTCGTTTTCCCAAGTAAAGTCAACAAATGGCATCTCCAAACAGAGAAGTTTGTACACTTCTACAGCTCAGATGAATGGGTTTCCCCAGCAAATATGACGTCAATTTTTCCATAAAATGGCATCTCCCTGTATAACTCGGCGAGAAGTTTGATGAAAATTGCTACTAATAACATCCCTTGTCAAGAAAAGGAACTTGACAAAAGAATCTGAGACCAGTTTCGTGGCTGACAACCAGGATCGAGGGGAAGTTTATTGACAAAAGAAACTGAGACCAGTTCCTTGGCTGAAAACCAGGATCAAGGGGAAGTTTATTTCAAGAAACTGAGACCAGTTCCATGACTGAAAACCAGGATCGAGGGGAAGTTTATTGACAAAAGAAATTGAGACCAGTTCTGTGGATGAAAACCAGGATCGAGGGGAAGTTTTACCTTTTTCTAAGTATCAACGCTTGGCAAAAGAAGATGGATGAGCGAACTACCGTTCATAGACACTGTCAAAATTTTGGGTATTCTGATATTTAATCCTTTTGCACCCTGAATGTCTGAATATCTTCGCCATTCACACCTTCGGGTCCAAGTAGATTAAATAGGGGCATCTATCATACCCCACATTTTGACCACTAAGATTTCACATCATTGTGCAAATCATCACCACAATGTGGATGTATCATCATGCCTCATCCACCTCCTCAAAGATGGTTGAACACCTACCACGATTAGGAATTAGGGTTTCGAACCCTCTCAAAACACTTAGACAAAGGGTCAATAAAGAATTGACATGATCTTCAACTTGTTTAACCTCTCAAAAACTCATGAAGAATCAAGAGGTATCCCATATCAAGAATCAAGCACAAGAGTACAACATTCAAGGTGGATCAACCCTCGAGATCGCCAGTGTCACCAAATTAGGGTTTTGGTCGACCAAGGCTTCCAGATGAAAGTTTTCATCTAGGCATGAGCCAATGCTTCAAAGCACAACCCAAGATACTTTAAGGGACCTCATGAACCCAATCATCAAGTCAATTTAGCCTCAGGGGATGCATTCCTAAAAAAATCAGGAAATTAGGGTTTCTCGACCTAATTCACCCCTAAGTTGACTTTTGGGGCAAGACATGATCCAAGGTCTCAAGAAATGTTTTGAAGACCTCCAATACATTATATTAATCCATTTACAAGATTGGGTTTATTCAAAGAACTTGGTTCATGAGCCACACCAAGATTCAAATTCATCTGAACCAATTAGGGTTTCCTGATGAAAAAGTCAACTGTACCTTTTACTTTGAACCAATACATGCTCCAAAACCTTGGGACATGATTTAAGATACCCTAAAACACCTGTGGAATCCATCCATTAGGTTTGAATTAGGTCGAGGACTTTATTTCATAAGGGATCACACAGTTTGGAATTCATTTGACAAAAAGTCAATTGTGCCTAAAATCAAGTTTGACATTTTGGAAATTTTCACAAATATGGTTCCCCTAAGTCCAAAACAATGTTAATGTATGGTTTTGATCATCATACATCAAGAAAAATCAAGAAAAGTGAGTAAACTTGCAAAAGGGGCAACTTAAAGAAACTTCAATTTTTATAAGTTATGGAACAAAATAGATTTGGTACCAACTTTGCAAGGTCATATCTCCCAAACCCTAAGGCCTTTTCTCCCATTCAAAGCTCAAATGAAAGTCCATCTGACATACTTTAAAAGTTTCAACTACAAGAGATTCCAAATCCTCATGGATTTTGAGTTATGGATTGATCAAAATCACAAAAACATGAAAATGGCATTTTTTCCAACGCAGTGAAATTTTCATTAAGTCAGAATCTGCCTTACTTTTTCCAAAATGTAGGGACATTTTTCACCTTGATCCAAGTTAAACCAGGTCCATTGGTGAACATCAAAGTTGAAGTATGCCATGAGGGCTTTCGAACAAGTATTAGATCATCTCCAAATTCAATTTGAGTAGGGAGATACAACCCTTGGAACATGGCATTATGGACTAATTTTTACAAGGCAGATTTGTGCATTTTGCTCGAATTAGCTAATTTGGACAGCTCCATGCCTTGTCATCCATTTGGACACATCAGAGGATAACATCCAAGAGAAAAGATCTGATCCACAAGCCTCCCAAATCCAAGATTCTACATGTAGCCATAACAAACCTAAAAAGGATAAAAAGTTCAAAGACTCCACTTTTGTTTCAATACATTGAATGGATGCATCAAGGTGGCATGAACTGAGGCAATCCTAACTGAATGAGTCAAGATTCAACTCTGAACCAAAGGTCCACGGGCATGTGCCCTAACCTCAAGTCAATGGTTATGGAAGACTAAAGATGCCTTTATGCTACAATTGGCCAAGGGACTGTCCAAGTTGCCATTCACTATTGCTTGCAAAACAAACTTACTCTACTATAAATAGAACTCATTTATGATCAGTTCTAGTACCCCAAAGCACTACAACATTTGCTTTCTTCAAATTCTCTCTTTCACTCCACATTTGCCTTCTTTTGCAAGTAACAACTGAGTTTTTGAGTTAGAGAGCAATTTCATCACAACTCATGATCCAAACACATTCAATATGTCATGTCTAAGCTGTTCAAACAATCACACTTGATCTGAAACACCAAAATCAAAAAGTCAACCTCCAAAACCTCAAATTTTGGATTTTTTGCATTTTTCAAGCCATGTCTTGATTCAGTCACTTTCAAAACCAAACAAAACCTCAAACACACTTCAAATAGCATCCTCAAACTATCCCAATTGGTTTCCCTCATCTGGAACACCATTTGAGAAGTTACCATATTGGTCACTTTTGCCACTTTTGCAAGAAACAACCAATACTTGTTCCTAAGGATTCCAGCTGGTTTGAATCATCCAAAAAGCTTCTAAGGGATCACTCAAGAGTGTCTAAAGCATTGGATTGCTTCTGGCACAAGGATCTTGATAGTTAGCACAAGAAGCTTCAAGAGGTAAGTGCATGACAACTTGAACTCTTTGAATTATGCATTGCTTTGAAGTCCACGGATCATAGACATCTCATATATATCATATATGTTGTGTTTGAACCAATTTACCATGCTATTAGTGTTTATATGACGTGTTAGCATAGAACATGCAAAATTAGGCCTATTTTGAAATCACTATAGGATTATAAAATGGAAACATCTTCTGAAAATTCCAAGGACACCGTTGGATTCCTCATGAAATTCTAGGTCAGATGCACCTAAATTTTGTCCCAATCCATGGAGAAATTAGAAAGTTAGAGGTATCATGCAAATTGCCAAAATCTTGCCTTGCCTTGAGCAAAGGCAGGCCTAGAAACAATGCACCTTTATGTATTAATGGGGAGGTTTTGATACACGGATGTATCACCACCCCAGTGGTAGCGCGCATGTGTGTTTGGTTACAAGGTCGTGGGTTCAACACCCACCCGGACCTTTTTTATCACTCTCTTATATTTTGTTATTTTTCATATTTTTATAGTTTTTATTAATTAATTCAAAAATTAATTTCTCTCTCAATTTTAATTATTTTTTATTGGTTCTTTTTTTTTTTAAATTCCCAAAAATGTTAAAATATTTTATTCAATAAAAATTTCACAAAAATATTATTTATTTCATATATTTGGTATTTTTGCAAACAATTATGTTTTTATTTGTTTTTAAACATTAAAAATATTTCTTTTTTCTTGATTTTGCAAATTCAAATGGTTTCCAAATCATTCCATGGATAAAACTTGATATTTCAAACATTAATCCAAAATCACAACTTGTTTTTTACACATATTTTATAATTTTGATCATTTTAATTGAATTTTTATTTAATTAAAATACACTTTTTAAATCAAATTAGGGTTTTGATTATCTTCACCCTCACAAATCTTTTCAAACACAATTTGGGCCTCTAATAGAGTGTAAGATCCAATCCCTTTTGAAAACCAAAACATTTTGGGCCTCAGTCATTGTATAAGCCCCACTGCAATTTCAAAAATCTCGGCGCGGTCGCCATTTCATTTCAAAATAACTTGGGCCCTCCCTTGTGTTGTATGTCTCATTTCTTTTTCTTAAAACACACTTTGGGCCTCTAATAGAGTGTAATACCCAACCCCAACCCCCCCCCCCCCCCCCCCTTTGTACATAAATAAATTTGGGTCTCAATCATTATATAAGTCCCAATACAATTTTCAAAATAAGGGTACGATCACTGTTTTTCTATCTGGGCCTCTCCTTGAGTTGTAAGCCTCGTCGTTTGTACAAAAATAAACTTTGCGCCTCTAATAGAGTATAAGACTCAATCATCTTTGTAAATACCAATAACTTTGGGCCTCTTCTTTGCTATAAGTCCCACAACACTTGTTAACATCACAGTACAATCAATGTTATCTAATAAGTCATCTGGACCTCTCCTTGAGTATAAGCCCCAAACCCCTTTTCAAAACAACTTTCTTTGTGATTTAAATTCAAATGTATAGTTGTTATCAAAACTTTCTTTAATTTCTTGAACAACTAACAATACAGCTATGGAAGCTTGCTCACCTGTAAGTTTTTATCAGCTTTCTTTTACATGCTTACATATATATTTAACTGTATTGCTGGAGGCTTGCTCACCTGTAAGTTCTCTTCCACTCTCTTTTAAATACTTTCTCATATATCTCAATTGTATGTATAAATACCTGTATATCTGCTTAGAGTTTTCCCCGGCAATTAAGTCTAGAATTAGATAAAGACAGTTTGTCACTCTTTTAATATAGTCAAAACTAGTTCCCCATAGGACTTTCCAGATACAATCTTGCCTTCTCTTAGGCTTAAATAATATGGAACAAAGAGAAAGGCATTATTCCCGGTGAAACTTTTCTCAGATTGTAACTATTAGAACTTGTCAAAGAAATTCATTTCTCCAGAGAGGATTAATTCACGACGAAACTTCTCTTGAATTTCTTCAAACTCTAGAACTGTTCACTAAAGAAAGGATTATTCCCGGTGAAACCTTTCTTCAACTTTCTTAAGTTTGGACCCACAGGCTTCCTAAAAGCATCCCCAGCCTCCTCTTGGGCTTTTAACAAGGACCCTCAGGCTTCTTAAAATTTCTCCTGCCTCCACTTGGGCTTAGTACAAGACCCTAAAGACCTCTTAAAGGTATAGGACATAACCTAGTCATCCTTTGATAGAGCAGTCTTCCTGAGTCAAAATATCAAACCAATTTAGGGTTGACCTTCATCCCTTAACATCTCAGCCTTCTCTTGGGCATCATACAAAGAAAAATACTTCCATATCAGTAGACTTGGACAGTCTCACCCCTTTTGGATTTCAAAGAAACCTTCAAATTTCCTAAAAGAACAGGAAATAATCATGATCACCTGATCAATATCCAAGTAGAGATAAAACCCTTTCATAACTCAATCTCTAAACTTTCACTTTAAATTTCCCCAGCTAGGTTCAACTAATGTTAATTCAATATTAACAAAATCCCCAATAGAATCAGAACCTCATGGCATCTGATATCTCAACTATTATGTAAACCCCAGCAAGAGTTGAATTCCCCAAATTTGGACCTGTCTCTGGATATCTATAAATCCTCAGCAGAAGTTAGCCTCCTCTTAGGCTTTATATAAGAAATTCCCCCAACCAGAGCCTTCTCTTAGGCTTTGTATAATGATCATCCCTCAACAGTCTTTCAGCCTCAATCTTGGGCTTTGTACAAAACACCCTAAAAAATATCTCTCCAGTAGAGTCAGTCTTAATTTTTAGCCTCAATCTTGGGCTTTGTACAAGACACCATATAAATATTCCTCAGTTGAGTCAGTCATAATCTTTAGCCTCAAGCTTGGGCTTTATACAAGACACCCATAAGTATCCTCCCCAGTGGAGTCATAAATTTCCAGCCTCAATCTTGGGCTTTGTACAAGACAGATATAAAAATTCCCTAAACAGAGTCAACCTCTTTAGCCTCAATCTTGGGCTTTGTACAAGACAGATAAAACCTTTTCCCCAAAAGAGTCAATCCTCTTTCAGCCTCAATCCTGGGCTTTGTACAAGACACAAATAAACACTCTCTTGTTGAGTCAATCCTTCAGCCTCCTCTTAGGCTTTGTATAATGATCTCCCCAGTGGAGTCAATCAATCAACCTCTTAGCTTCAACCTTGGGCTTTGATCAAGGCACACAAAAATCAAAATCCCTTCAGAGGAAATCAAAATCTCTCTGTAGGAAGATACTTCTCTGTATATCACATACCAAAACAGAAAATCAAAACAAAACCCTAAATCCCTGATAACTACTGTATGTGGCAGACTTGTTGATACAAACATCCAAGTTGTCTGTCCCTTATTGTCCTAGTTAAAAAACTGCTTCATCTAATTGCTGTAAGTGGCAAGCCTCTGGATTATTTACATCCAAGCCAATGTCCCTCTCTTAGCATGAAAATTCCTAAGGAAAAATGGCATTGATCACACTGAGTTAAAGTTTCCTCCTTCAGGACAATCCCTTCATAAAGGAAATTATGGCATTGTTGAATCCTACATTCCAGTTAAAGTAATCATCCTTTATAAACCAATCACCCAAACACCTGTGATAAACAGATGAGATATCTCCCTTTAGAGATGACAAATTCTCTCTCAGTCAAACCTTTTAGCTTTAATCTTGGGCTTTGAACAAGACACAAACAAACAAACCACTTTTAGCTTCAATCTTGGGCTTTAAACAAGACATCAGACATCTTTTCCTCCTATAGAATAAGAGGAACTACGATTTCTCTGATTTCCCTATATTTCTTTACAGGAATACGTAGGCATAAGATTGCGAAATCTTAGCTAGCATACTTATAAAAAAATATTAGGTCCAGTACCTTACCAAAAACATCAAAATAACCTGAAAAACAACAAAAAATACTCTCTCTCTCTCTCTCTCTCAGACATTCCCACAAAAAAGAAACTTTCCCATTTACAGACAAACATCGTCAAGTACAAAGCAGAACCTAAAACTATCATCTCATGGATAACCATGTATAGGATGGGTAATTGACAACTCCCCATTGTATAACCTGACCCAGACTCCCCAATCTCTGTCAAGCGTTTGTTCAGTTAAACATTCGCGTACAAGGTTAGTTTTAGATAGATTTCCCTTTCCCTTATAGCTTCACGGGATAAATAAGAAATCAGAAAGTAGCACCCAACGTTCCTTCCATTGCAGTGAGGAAATCCCAATTTGCGATAAGGTGGTCGCGTTACCGACAAAAATCATACGCTACAGCCATGAGATATTGAAGGAGAGTGTGGAGATAATCCAAAGGAAAATGAGGGCGATGGAAGGGAGCAATATCTTCAGTATTGACGCTAAAGATATGTGCTTAGTTTCTGGCTTGGTGATTCCACCCAAGTTTAAACTACCCAATTTTGACTTATACTCAGGTGTGACATGTCCCAAGTCACACTTGATCATGTAATACCAAAGAATGGCTGGGTATATGGACAACGACAAGTTGATGATCCATTGTTTCTAGGATAGTTTGAAAGGGGCTTCCGCAAAGTGGTACATGACATTGGACTAATCTAGGATCCACAGTTTCCAAGACTTATCTGATGCTTTTGTGAAGCACTATAAGTACAATATGGATCTAGAACCAGACCAAAGGCAGCTTTTGAGTAAGTCACAAAATAACTCTGAATCTTTCAAAAATACACGCAACAATGGAGGGAGCTGGCGTCACAGGTAGAGCCTCTATTGTCTGAAAAGGAACTGACAGACTGGTTTGTGGACACCGTGAAGCCATAATTTTATGAAAGAATGATTATCAGTGTTTCTACCAACTTTACTGATATTGTTTCCGTGGGTGTAAAGGTAGAGGCTAGTTTGAAAAGTGGAAAAGTAGTTAGTTCTTCAAGCAACACAAGCAGTACTACCAACAGCAAGAAACCTCCAAGCAACTTCCACAAAGAGAAGGAGGGAGAAACCAATGTCGTTATGATAGGAAGGAAAAGGAATCCAATATGGAAACAACCTATTTATCAATAGCAGTCAGTTCCGAATTTTGCTCAACAACCAATCTATCCAATGCAGTACGCCCCACAACACTACATGGCAGCTGTAACCCCGACTTTTAATCACCAAGCAGCGCAACAGGCGTCAGCCTATCAACAACAGTCAGCTTATCAGCAAGCACCAAATGCTCCAAATTATCAACAACAACAACAAAGACCACAAGCTTCTCAGTCAAGTGCTCCCTACCGAAGACAAGGGGCAACACCCTCATTTTCGCCCATACCAATGTCTTACACTGAGCTTTATCCTTCTTTAGTCCAACAAGGATTAATTGTTACCAGACCTCTAGGACCACCTACAGAGAAATCCATGCCATTCCATAATCCTAATGTTAATTGTGCTTTTCACCAAGGGGGAGTCGGCCATGACTTGGAAGGTTTCCTAACATTGAAACATGTTGTGAAAAGGTTGATGGAAAAGAAGATCCTATCTTTTGTAGACAATTAGCCAAACGTGAAAAACAATCCGTTGCCCACACATGGGACTACAAATTCCAATGAGGATGACAACGATGAGGTATTGATAATGGATGCATCAAAGATCAGAACTCCTGTCAAGGTGTTCCATGCAAAATTGTTCGAAGTTGGGTTAGTGAAGTCCTGCCATGATAACTGTGAAGAGTGTGCTACCAGTGTCAGAGGGTGCCAGTTGGTTCAAGACGATATTTAGAGTTTGATTGATGAAGGATTTCTGCAAGTGTTCAGCAAAGAGAAGAAGGATGAAGTTGCAGTAATTGAGCATATATTCAACTTACCAAAATCAAAAGAAAAAGTGCCTGTGTTCAACATACCAAAGTTTGGTTCTGTGATACCTGTGTTTAATAAGCCAATACCAATCTTTAACACTTCTGAATCCGTTGTTGCTTCCACTGTTAATCAGTCAAAGCCAAGCAACATCCGACAACCCGTTCCATTCCATTTCAGATATTAAAAAACTATGCCATGGAGTTATGAGAATAATATGGTTGACAAAAGATATGAAGAGGTGGTTCCAAGGAATGAGGTGGGAACCACTAATGAAGAAGTGACCAACATAGTTGGAACTGGGAAGATGACCCGCAGTGGTAGAGTTTACACTCCTCTGTTCAAGGGAACTATGCCTAAAGAAACTATCGCTCTGGTGCCCTCTAAAGACAAGGAAAAGGAGGTGGTTACAAAAGAGGATGATGATGAATCTCTGAGAATTATTAAAAGAAGTGACTATAGAGTGGTGGACCAACTTCACCAAACTCCATCCAAAATTTCAATTTTATCTCTGCTGATGAATTCACCTACCCACCGAGCAGCCTTGCAAAAGATACTAGCACAAGCCCGTGTTGCTTAGGATATTACAGCTGGTCAGTTTGACCACATCATTGCCAATATCACTGCCTGCAATACACTCAGTTTTAGCGATGAGGAGCTACCTCGGGGAGGTCGAAACCATAATCTTGCCTTACATATATCAGTGAAGTGCCAAGAAGATACTTTGGCCAGAGTTCTTATAGATACTGGTTCATCTCTGAATATGCTGCCGAAAAGAACTCTGGAAAAGCTGACTTACCGAGGAACTGTGATGAAGCCTACTTCACTCATTGTCAAAGCCTTCGATGGCTCAAGAAGATCAGTAATGGGAGAGATTAAGCTACCAATTATGATTGGTCCTCACGTTTTCAATATCATTTTCCAAGTCTTGGATATTAATCCTGCTTACAGTTGTCTGTTAGGAAGGCCTTGGATTCATGAGGCCGGTGCCGTCACGTCAACCCTGCACCAAAAGATGAATTTTGTGGTTGGTGAGAAGTTGGTCGTTATCCATGGTGAAGAAGATCTAATGGTCAGTAACCTGTCCTCACTCTGATACATAGAAGCTGATGAAGACGCTTTGGAAACCTCTTTCCAAGCTCTTGAGATAGATAATGTTGTTATGATTGACATTGAAGAGCCAGTGATCTCAGACCATCCATCTTTTGCTTCCTTCAAGAGTATGCAATCTACCCTAAAAGAAGTCGTTCCATAAGACTGGGGCAAGCTCATCGAGATTCAAGAAAGGAAGAAATACCAAGGGTTAGGTTACAAACCAACTCTTGATGAGACAGCTGCTACTACGACAAGACGACCGAAGACGATTCAGGAAGTATTTGTCAGCGGAGGACATCAAGTTAATGCCATTATAGAGGATGCAGAAGACGAGGATATTAGCCACTTGGTTTTTCAGTGTGATGCCGCATTGAGTAATTGGTAGGCTATTGAGATCCCCATTTTGTACCCTATGCCAGAGTAATTTGCTTGCTTTTTGTTGTGTTTTCAATTCCGTAGCCTTGCCCAAGGCTAGCTGATTATTTTGTATGGGCCACCGCTTTTAATTCTTAATGAATCAATGAAGTTGATGTTTTGTTAAATTCTTTTGTCTTTATTTACTGTTTTTGCTTTTAAGGAAAAATGGCAATCTTTTCAAAACCTGCCAAAAACATGTTTTTCTTGCATTCGATTTTGTGCATTTTAATAAAATGAATCATTCCATCATGCAGAATAACTCCCAAACCCATTGTATTCAATGACCCTACTCTCACTATCGACTTTGACTCACCTATCTATCAAGCTGAGGATGAGGAGGATTATGAGGTCCCTGATGATTTGGCATAAATGTGTGAGTATGAGTACACGGATCTTCAACCACATGAGGAACAAGTTGACATCATCAATCTTGGTACCGAAGAGAACAAGAAAGAAGTCAAGGTTGGGGCAATGATTGGGGAAGAAGTCAGACAACGGTTAGTGAAGCTTCTTGAAGAGTACGCAAATGTATATGCGGTCTTATCAAGACATGCCTGGTTTGAATACAGACATAGTAGTTCATAAGCTACCACTAAAGCCCGAATGCCCGCCGGTGAAACAAAAGCTCCGAAGAAGTAGACCTGACATGGCTCTCAAGATCAGAGATGAGGTTAAGCGACAATTGGATGCAGGATTCTTAGCAGTCTCGAAGTACCCCGAATGGGTGGCCAATATTGTGCACGTGATGAAGAAAAATGGTAAAGTACGAATGTGCGTAGGTTATAGGGATCTCAACAAATCCAGTCCGAAGTACGATTTCCCTCTGCCACATATCGATACTCTTATGGATAATATAACCCGGTTTGCAGTTTTCTCCTTTATGGATGGTTTCTCAAGCTACAATCAGATCACAATGGATTCGGCCGACATGGATAAGACTACGTTCATCACTCCGTGGGGAACTTATTGCTACAAAGTCATGCCCTTCGGTTTGAAAAACGCATGGGCAACCTATCAGAGAGCTATGGTAACCTTATTCCCTGACATGATACATAAGGAGATTGAAGTATATGTGGATGACATGATTGCTAAATCTCAGAGTGAGGAGGATCATCTAGACCATCTTCTGAAGTTATTTAAATGACTCTGGAAGTATCAGTTGAGATTGAATCCTGCCAAGTGCACTTTCGGTGTGAGATCAGGAAAACTGCTCGGTTTTATCTTTAGCCAATGATAAATTGAGGTAGATCCCGATAAGGTACGAGTTATTCAAGAGATACTAGCTCCGCAGACCGAGTCTCAAGTAAGAGGTTTTATGGGCCGTTTGAACTATATCTCCAGATTCATCTCCAACATGACTCCCACTTGTGACCCAATCTTCAAGTTGCTCCGCAAAGACTAGACAGTAGAGTGGAATTTTGATTATCAGCAAGCCTTTGATAAACTAAAGAATTATCTATAAGAACCATCGATCTTGGTTCCCCCTGTTCCTGGAAGGCCTCTCTTCATGTACATGACTGTGTTGGAAGGATCCATGGGTTGTGTCTTGGGCCAACATGATGAATTTGGGCGCAAAGAGCATGTCATCTATTACTTGAGCAAAAAGTTCACTTATTGCGAAAGCCGTTATTCATTGCTAGAGAAAACCTATTGTGCTTTAGCATGGGCTGCCAGACGTTTGAGGCAGTACTTGATTTGTCATACTGTTTTGTTGATCTCGAAAATGGATCCAATAAAGTATATCTTTGAGAAGCCTGCTTAAACAGAAAGACTTTCTCGTTGGCACATGCTCTTGTCAGAATATGATTTCCAGTATGTCACTCAGAAGTTCATAAAAGGAAGCATCTTATCAGATTACCTTGCAGATCAACCTGTTGAAGACTAAGAGCCTCTCAAGTTTGATTTCCCCGATGAGGATATTATGCTGATAAAGAAGGATTGTGAAGAGTCAGACCCTGATGAAGGCCCCGAACCTGTTTCCCGTTGGAAAATGATGTTTGATGGTTCTTCCAACTATAAAGGGCATGGTGTGGGTGTTG
The DNA here is from genome assembly GCA_022829125.1 of Lathyrus tuberosus. Classification (NCBI taxonomy): domain Eukaryota; kingdom Viridiplantae; phylum Streptophyta; class Magnoliopsida; order Fabales; family Fabaceae; genus Lathyrus; species Lathyrus tuberosus. The sequence goes on along the minus strand of JALAZF010000930.1, from coordinate 675,371 downwards.
TAATGATGAATCTTAATGGTGGTTATACTCCCTTCACGGCAAGGTTAGATTTTGAATGTACGAACAATATTATTGAGTATAAAGTGTGTATTCTAGGTTTGGAAGCGGCATCAACCTCAGAATTAAAATCTTGGAGGTTATTGGTGATTCTGCTCTAGTTATCTATCAAGCCAAAGGCGAATGGGAGACTAAAGATAAGAAGTTGATCCCATACCGTGACTACATTATGGAGATGATCCAATACTTCGACGAGATTACTTTCTGTCATGTTCCTCGCTCATAAAACCATATAGCTGATGCTCTAGCAATGTTAGCATCAATGTGACAAGTCAGATTTGTTAATGAAGCGCCATTGATCAAAATTGAGCGCAAAATTGAGCCTGTCTATTGCCAGTCAATTGAAGAATAGGTAGATGGGAAACCATGGTTTCACGACATCATGAACTATCTGAAGACTCAAGAGTATCCTTCCAATGATTCCAGTCTTGACAAGAAAACTTTGCGAAGTCTATCATCCAAGTTCTTCCTCAGCAATGACGTACTCTACAAGAGGAATCATGACATGGTCCTGCTAAGATGCGTTGATAAACGATAAGCAGATCTGTTGATTCATGACATCCATGAAGGAGCCTTCGGTACTCATGCCAATGGGCATGCTATGGTTAAGAAGATCTTAAGGGCTGGGTACTATTGGTTGACTATAGAAGCTGACTGTATCCAATATGCCAGAAAGTGTCATAAGTGCCAGATCTATGCTGACAAGATGCATGTGCCTCCAACATTGCTGAATGTTTTGTCATCCCCTTGGCCATTCTCTATGTGGGTCATTGACATGATTGGATCTATTAAGCCAAAAGCTTCTAATGGTCACCTATTCATCTTAGTGGCGATCGACTATTTCACCAAATGGGTTGAAGCAGCCTCCTATGCCAATGTGACCAAACAAGTGGTTGCTCGTTTTATTAAGAATCATATCATCTGTCGTTATGAAATCCCTACCAGAATCATAACTGACAATGGTACAAACCTGAACAACAAAATAATGAAGGAGTTGTGTGACAATTTCAAGATCGAGCATCATAATTATTCACCCTATCGTCCCAAGATGAATGGAGCTGTCGAAGCTGCCAACAAGAACATCAAAAAGATCCTGCAGAAAATGGTCAAGACTTATAAGGATTGGCATGAAATGTTACCATTTACCTTGCATGGATACAGAACTTCGGTTCGAACTTTGACAGGGGAAACTCCCTTTTCTCTGGTATATGGAATGGATGTTGTTCTTCCTATTGAAGTGGAGATACCATCTTTAAGAATCCTGATGGAAACAAAGCTTGATGAAGCAGAATGGGTCCAAGAGAGATATGACTAGTTGAACCTCATTGATGAGAAGCGATTGACTGCAATGTGTCATGGTCACTTGTACCAGAAGAGAATGAAGAGAGCATTTGACAAAAAGGTCTGTGTTCGCGAATTCCGAGAAGGAGAACTTGTACTCAAGAAAATCTTGCCATCTCAAAGGGATGCACGCAGAAAGTGGGTGCCCAATCATGAGGGTACATTTGTGGTAAAGAATGTGTTCTCAGGAGGTTCCTTATTCCTTACAACTATAGATGGTGAACAACTCTCACACCCTGTGAACGCTGACTCAGTATGAAAATATTACGCCTAAAAAAGCCCGCTAAGTCAAAAACCAAAAATGGCGACTTAGGCAAAAAAGGGTATCCCGGTGGGTCATAACCTATGAAGGAGACTCAGGCAAAAGTTAGGGATTAGATAAAAAGAAAAGAGCTCGCTAGGTTGAAAACCTAAAAGGGCGGCCTAGGAAAAAAAGAGCGTCTCGGTGGGCTGAAAACTTGAAAGGACGGTCCAGGCAAAAATTAGGGACAACGGCGTTTCACTGTGTCAGAAAAGGTTGTCACCTACATCAAGGAATTCATGAAGAAGTTCAAGCTCATTTGCCCTCATCAACAATAAAGTCCTTTTTTAGGACTCTTAGTCATTAGGGACAGTAGTGGTCATTGAATACGATGTAACCTTTTCCCAAATTGCCATTTTTCTAATTGTAATGTCCATGGAGATGCGCCATTGGCGAGTTACCATTCTAATAAAATCAGATTTTTGAACCATTCTTTGTTTGATATTTATCATTGCTCTATTATTTTTCTTGTTATGCAAAACTTCACTTATTCATTAATAACGGTTTTGAAAGCGGAAAATATTTTGAAAAAAAAATCTTTTGAGAAAACACAACGGAAGCATAATTTACTTTGCTTGGGACGATTTGGTGAAACCACACGTTCTCCCCAATAACTTTGTTTGTGACGAAAGCACTGTTAAGCCATGTGGCGTATAAGCTCGCCATTGAAGTAAACTGGCAATATTTTCCGGATCAGACGCTTTAGTAATGACTAAATAATATGATGTAAAGGACCTCTCCCCAATATCTTCCACAGATGTTTGTTGAATATGGAGAATTTTACTTCCTCAAGTGAAAGAAAGATATTCCCGGTTTGACTCCAAACTACTGTTCTCTTCAGATTCAGTGTGACTCTTTACAGTGGATGTGTTATCCATCTACCGTTTCCTCAGTCTGTCATCTCGATAGAGTCGTCTCTTGTGCATCATTAAGCATTCGCATCATACCGTCTCATCGTGCACTTTTGCATTTGGGTGTGTTTGCTTGTGGGTCTTTACCTCTCTTTACCTTACATGTTGATTTGTGGACTTGTGTTCATGTCTCGGGTGCGCCAGATCTGCTTATTATTCATATTCCCCAGGAAGTCTAATCTTCATTATGCAACCCCGGTAATGACCCATCTGATACTTAACCTCTTCACGTTGGAGTCTAAAGTCCAGTGATTGCTGGCATTGTTTGTTTCAGGTCAACTATGAACCTAAACATTAGGTCAACTATGAACCTAAACCTCAAGTCAACTATGAACCTAAAGTCCAGTGTTTGCTAGCATTGTTTGTTTTAGGTCAACTATGAACCTAAACATCAGGTCAACTATGAACCTTGGTCAGATATGAACCTAAAATTTGGTCAACTATGAACCTAAAGTCCAGTGATTGTTGGCATTATTTGCTTCAGGTCAACTATGAACCTAAACATCAGGTCAACTGTGAACCTTGGTTAGATATGAACCTAAACTTTGGTCAACTATGAACCTAAAGTCTAGTGATTGCTGGCATTGTTTGTTTTAGGTCAACTATGAACCTAAACACCAGGTTAACTATGAACCTTGGTCAGATATGAACCTAAACTTTGGTTAGCTATGAACTTAAACATCAGGTCAGCTATGAAACTTGGTTAGATATGAACCTAAACTTTGGTCAACTATGAACCAAAAGTCCAGTCTTTTGCTGGCAAACTAACTCATATTGGTAACCAGGCCCAACTCATATTGGTGTCTAATGTCCAGTCTTTGCTGGCAGCCCAACTCAAATTGGCATCTTATCTAACTCAAATTAGTGTTTACTGACGTCATTAATACTGTGAGTCCAGTGCTTACTGGCGTGTCAGTTCTCAGGCTAATCATTGTTGGCACTTTAATCTTATTCCCAGCAGAAGTTTAAGCATTATCAATATCTCTTTGAAAGTCCTTGTGGTGATTATCATTTGGCGCACGCAGAGTTTGTCTCTGTCTTTTCTGGCATTTCTTGAAGATCTCGTATGAACTCTTCAGTATCAGAAATCCCCAGAAAATATTTTGTTGGGTGATTATCCTTTTGTTTCAAATTGATCCCTAGTGTAGATCATGTCTTCTTTCTGGTTTCATGCCCAGAAATAGTGTGTTTTATTTCCCCAATGTCGTCCGGTCATCTATGAACCTGTCGCGCACCTCCCTGGATCTTTCCCCAGTGGAGAACACCTCCCTGACTTCCATCTCCAGTAAGGATCTATGGGATTTCCCCCCAGTTTTATTTTTCTATCCCCAATGTTTCCTTGGAGTCTCCCCAGTGAGTCTCTTTTGTTGGTTAGTCTACATCCCCGGTGAGTTTTCCTTGTAAATCCTAACCTTCATCCTTCCTCACTGATACTCACCTGTGGTTGTTTGCTCTTTGTCCTTTGGTGTCTTGTTTGTCTACATCTTTGCACTATCATGACATCATATCATCATACTAGAAATTCATGGCATATCAGCATCTGCATGTCTGTTACATGTCTTTAGCATATGCATTCCATCTAAGGGTAAAATTTTTGGTTTGCTATATTTAAATACCTTTCACCTTGATGACCCGAGGACCTTCATTCCTCGTGCCACCCGGTAAAACTATTCAAATAGGGGCAACTGTTATACCCCAAATTTTACCCCTTTAGATGTCATAACATCTTGCACTTGCATGTAGGGTTCAATTATCTGTGCATTGTTAAGTAACCACTTTACCTTGCTAGTTGGTTCTTCTTTATGAAAGCCAGGGTTTGCACAGGAAAGAGAACAAAAGTCAATAAGCCAAGATCTCACATGATTCAAGGCCTCCTAAGACATTCTTTGGCTCCCATCACAAGTTCTATGAACCACAAACTCATCTGACCTCAGATTTGGGTTTTGACAGGAGTATGTCAACCATTGCCTTTGATGTTGATCAAGGAATGATCCCAAGCCTTGGGACTTGATTCCATTTGTTAATAATCATCCTTAGAGTCCACCCATGAGCATTGGAAGAGATTGAAGAAGTAAGATCATTAGAGATCATCCAGTTGTATTCCTAAGGAAGATTAGGGTTTTGATTAAGGCCTTTGACTTTTGAGAATTTGGCCCCAAAATGAAGCATTCAAGTCATAATCCATCAAGACATATCTAATTGTTGAGTTAGAGCATGAGAAGTTGGCATTTGAGAGGTTTCTTGCAAAGAGGGCAATGTTTGGTCCTTAAAATTTTCTGAGTGTGAAAAGTTCACTCCTTGTGCAAAATTGGGAAGGCCATAACTTTCAAGCCACACATCCAAATTGAGTAACTCAAAGCTCAAATGGAAGCTCTTTCCATGAACTTCAAAATGTATTAGAGGACCTTTCTTCAAAAAATGCATGATTTTTAAGTTATGAGACTTAGAAGATAAGACACCTTTATGACTTAGTGAAATTTTGGTTGTTTTGCCCTAGTTTCCATACCAACTTCATGGCCATTTTTCACATTGTTCCAAACTTCAAATCAAAAATCTTCGGGCATGAAAGTTGTTCCTTGTTCTTCAAGCTTTCCAAGCATGTGTAGAACTCCTCATTTGGATGAGCCAATCTCAAGTTATGATGTTCTAAAGTTTGATGCTTCAAATGGAAAAGTTTCATGACTTAAAATTTTTTTTAAGTTTCTTTTGGACAGCATGGTGTGCATGAGTTCATGGTATTTTTTCACATTATTCCAAACCTCATCTCAAGAATCTCTCGACATGAAACTTGTTCAATCAAATGCATATTTTGCAAAGAACCAAAAATCTCACAAGTTGGATTAATGGTCACTAAGATATTGTGCACCAAAGTGGCTATGTTGCATGACATTCTACACTTAGAAAATTCAGATTTTGTAACACTTTGCTACCTTAATCATATGTACGATTTTTCATGTTTTTTAGCTCAATCTCAACTTATCACCAACATGTAAAGTGCTCTATTACGTGCTCTCTCTCCAAAGAATCAAAAAGTATGTCATTTGGCCCATTGGGTGAGTAATTTTTGCGTGATAAAGTGAGACTTGTGGTGTAGTCTCATTACACAATTTTGTTTTATTCTTGAACCACAACCTGACCATATCTCCAAGTACACCCTAGCTAATCCTCTTATCAGTTTCCAATATCCACCTTACCATGAAACCCGTAAGAAAACATTCCAAGTACAACTGCTTTTGTACTTTGCAAGTAAACACACAAAGTTAAAACAAACACCATCGTGTAATGCTTCATGTACCAGAAATCTTTTGGTCTTTGTTCTCTTTTTCTGCTGGCGTAAACCCTAGCTCAAGCAATCTACAACCTCTCACTTGGCTCAAGGTGATAAGCTCAGAACAGCCATGAGCAAAAGATTTTTTTTGTTGTGATTTTTCTCTCTTAAACAAAACCATTAACCACTGAGTTCTTGAGGCCAATGTCCAGCTGTTTTGCCTATATAAAGGGCTCATTCTTTGTTCAAATCATCGCGACAATACATCAGAATATATCACACAAAGCATTAGGAACTCGTGAGTCTTTTACAATCAAGATAAGAAGAAGATCTTTTCACCAACAACCTACCAGCTTAGAAAGAAGGGATTGGAGCTAGCAAGGTTGAAGAGGCAGTGGACTTACTCCACTTGGTAAGTCGTTCTCTCTTTTCCTTCATGCTCACAGTTCCATGCTCATGTACATAACTTTAGATGTTTTCTATAATGTTATCATGTCACATGTTTGCATATGTGTTAGCTTAGGTTGATATTAGGATTGTTCCTTTGAACTTGTATTGGCATGTCAGCACCATGAGAGTTTGATTTCAGTTCTAAATGCACCTTTTCCACGTTATTTTTCTCCATGATTAGGTCATTGTTTTGAGTCTTTCATAGTTTATTAATGTTCTTCATTCTGAGCACTATGAAATGGTATGTTAGTTTTTTTATTTTGGTTGAGTTTTGGGGATGATAATGATTGAACAAGATGAGAAGTTTCCAAGGTTGTTTGTTCTGGTTTTTTTATGCGTTTAGTTTAGGGTTTATGTGCATGGAGGAGAAGAAGAAGGTCTGCGTGGCAGCATGGGAATGGTGGGAATGTGTTTTTTATCCGGTAGTGACTTAAGTAAGTGTGACCAGTTGAGATATAGTTCACTAGCGTACAATGTTGTCATGTGTTTTTTTTAGAAATTCATTTTATTTCGCTTGCAAGGCTTAAGTATTATTAGGGGTGGCTTATACACTGGATGTATAGCCACCCCAGCGGTAAGCAGCGCGTATGAAACCAAGGGGTCTGGGGTTCGAATCCCCCTCGCCCCAAACACCCTTTTGCTTTTTTTTTCTTTTATCCTGATCCCCTTTTTATTGGACCTGGGCCTAGCACATTTTTCTCTTGACACCCCCCATTTTTCAGGCCCAGGTGTGTATAACTTGACTCCAGTACATTTTTGAATTGCTAATTCACCCCCTTTGTTTTTATTTCTTAAAATATTTTATTTCTTTTGCTGTTTTTATTTTAAAATATTTCTGTTCACCCAAAAATTCTAGAAAAATTCATAAATGTATTTTAGTGTTTAATTTAATTTTCCATAATTTTTATTTTTTCTTTTTATTTTATTTTCAGATTTATTTCTAAATTTACAAAACATAGAATAATTTTGGTTAATTTCTTGAATCTCTTTTTGAAATTAACCATTTTCTCCTTACTTGTAAAGAATTTTTCTTAGAGTTTTGTGTGACATATACAAGGGCTATTTGGAGGAGGATTTTTTACTTTGAAAGAGATCTTTTTATTAGGTTTGTTGGCACATTTTGATCTTTGGTTTTTAAGGCTCACACCTTTGAACTTTCTTTCCTTTGATTACAACTTTAGGAGGGCTCTCTTTGCTCCACCTTTTAAGACTTTCCCCACATTCATTCTTGAGTGCCTTACCTTGATTAAGGCTTTGGTTTTGGACTTGTATGTCCATGTCATTAATTTTGAAAGCCTTATGAACAAGACCATCATTCTTTCCCCTCCTAGTAACTTAATTGACCTAGTTCCTTGTAGGTACTTCTTAGAGTGTTTTGTGGTTTAAGGTTTAGATTGCTTGGAGTTGGAATGATTGCCTTACTCATAATTTCATGTTTGTTGGGTAACTTTGCTTTGATATTCATGTTATGAATCATTTCATTATCTCTTGCCATGCTCATACATAGATGTATATATCATGCTTTAATGTTATTATCACTTTATTAATGTTTATCCCTTTGAGTTTTTACACTCATATTGTTTGCTCATACTTTAATCCCACTTCAACTCTTGTTTACAAGAAGTTTCCTTCCCCTCCTTCCAAAGGAAAGTCTCTCTATTGGCCTTAAAGTCATAGATAGCTCATTACCATCATGGCCTCCTTAGAGCCACTTCCTACCCTTGACCTCATAGTCATAGGTAACCTCAATCAAACCTTGACCTCATAGTCATAGGTAAATCTCCTTCCCTTGACCTCATAGTCATAGGATTCCCTATAGGCCTCCTTAGACCCATCTCCTTCCCTTGACCTCATAGTCATGGGATTCTCTATTGGCCTCCTTAGAGCCATCTCCTTCCGTTGACCTCATAGTCATAGGATTCCCTCTTGGCCTCCTTAGAGCCATCTCCTTCCCTTGACCTCATGGTTATAAGATTCCATCTTGGCCTCTTAGCTACTTACGTCACAACTTAGACTTAGAGAGTTTCTTAAACTCTATATGAGTTCAAACTTATTCCCCTTGGAACTTTGGCCATAATCAATGGTTCCTCAAACCCTTAGTTAGGTGAACTACAGTTGCTCTGATTCTTTAGTCAGGATACGTAGGCACAAGATGCGATGTCTTGGCGAGCATATTTAGTGTATATACCCCTAGGTCTTTACCTTTAGCTTAGATCTTTACCTTATCCTTAGCAGATACCCTTAGCAAGCAAACATAACATAACACAAATACAAACAAGAGGTTCCTGTAGAGTACTACAGATACTTAGGGTGCTAATACCTTCCCTTAGTATAACCAACCCCCGAACCTTAGATCTCTTAAGATGTGTCTTCACCTAGCGCAATTAGGGTTTTCTTCGATCTATACCCTTTCCTTTGGATAAATCAAAGCTCGATGGTGAATTTCAAAGATGTGTGATTCAAGTTAATTAATAGCTTGATATCTGATTCTCACCGCAACACGGCACATCTAATATTTCATCAGGAAACACATCTAGAAATCACGCACAACTGGCAGTCCATCGATGTGGCTTTACTGCCTATTTCCAGAACACCATCATCGCAACATGGAAAACATATAAGCCTCCTCTCCCAAGAGTTCTTATACTTACTTAGCAGTTATAAACCTCACGTTTCACCCTCGTCGAATTTATGTTCACTCTCTGGGCAAGTCACGGATATCTTCTGAGAAACATAAGAAAATTACACATCGTTGGCATAACTCTAGTCATCACATCTCTCTCTACTCCATGAGAAGCAACCATCAACTATACTTGTTTGTTCTCCTTCAGAGACAGCCCAACTCGACTGAAGGACGAGAAACTCAGCTCCGCCTCATCTTCACATATAAGAATCTACATCGACTCGTCAAAACCATCTGTAAGCACTTGGCTTAACTCCCACAACTCACTGTTCTCACCATCTAAGCTGGCAAGACACGTCTATTCCATCCAACATGACCCTGTCTACTATCAACAAGAGATTAAGGGTGATCAGTTCCTCAATTTGTTAATAGACAGCTGACAATCATGATGGGGTATAAACCATCCTTACCAAACTATAATAGCATTCCTTACATCTTGGGCACAAGGCTACCTAAATTACAAATTCTTAGTTGACATCAGCCTTATTCCCATACCTCTTCCAGAAACGGGAACGACACTGTCTTAACAACACACTACACCACTCATCCAAACGATTGGCAACACAGGGTTTATCTCCTGCCAATCCGTCCCAAGAATAAAATTATCTTATTCTAACCAAAAATAATTACGCTCATCCTTAAGAAACACGTCAGGATACTCCACACATCATTGGCCCATCTCTAGCCAAAACATCGTCTTCCCCCTCAAAAGGAAGCGAACAACGAGGACACCTGACAGTCTTCCCTCAAGGATCACGCCATTCTCAAAACAGTCGAACAGCCCAACACTGCACTCTCTCCTGTAGCAACACAATATCCAATCTCTCAACAACTGGAATAACTAAGAGAAGCGGACGCTTCTCTCCCACTTGTTTCATTCCTAACCTGCAAATGGAAAACAAAACAAGCATCGATAGTGTTTTCACACACATGTCGCATACTAGGGAACAACATAATTAAACAACCTGGCCGGACGGACCGACCTGCTCTGATACCACTATGTAACACCCTAAATATCTCCTGCATAATTTAAAGAGAAAATAAATTAATTTCCACACGAATCTATTTAGGATGCCACAATTCAACATGAACATGCTCATGTTATCAGATATGCAAGATATATTCTCTTAAAAATTATTATTAACAATCATGGTTATAAAACTCTCATCAAATCTAGACATCGACTTTATTATTAGCAGCGGAGTATCACTAATTAATTAAACATTCAAAGTATGATCGTTCTATAAATTAATCATAACCAATATCAACTAACGAGATATCCAAACAATATTCGACATAAAATAAAGGACATAAAAGCGTTCCACAACCCCAGTGTTACAATTAGAGCAGACGCCGACTCAACAAAATAAAAGAGAAGACACCGTCTTCACTAACTTCAACTCCACACTAATCCTGCTTATCTACCAGTTACCCACGTGGAGGTAACATTCAAACAGAAGGGGTGAGATTCTCAATCAACATAAGAAATGCATAATATAAATATAAAAGCATTTAAACAATTACACGATTCATCCTATCATTACCACATCAACGAAATCATACTCTTCTACATAAGTAAACAAATGCACATTTCATCATACAACACAACATAATGCAATGCAATGAGACCCACGACTCGACTCAATGCATGTGGTACCAGTTCGGTCCCTTTTTCATGATCATAATTCCCGTCGGAATTTCCATATCAGTCGCTCACATCCCACATGCGCACACGACATCCGTGATCGCTCACACCCCACATGGGCACACGATTACCTCAACAACAACAACAATGACACAATTTTGTTTCAAAGAATCCTGATAAGGCGCTCACACCCCACGTGGGCACACGACTTATCGCACAACTTATGCAACATGACATGCATACAACGACAACATACAAACACAAATAATGCATATGACTATCAATGCGTCAATACATTATACCATAATTATCCAGCATGCATCATATACCTGCCAACACATACAACAACAGCAATCCACAACCACAACACGCGTACACACAACCAAATTCATCATTCTAACGCACAACACCTCACGCATACACGAAAACCCAATTAACGTGTCAAATGGTTGGCATGCTGGTACTGAAATTAATTTTAACAAAAATTACGTGAAACCAGATTTCTAACGATTCGAACGGCGGCTAAAACGGACATACGGATTAAAAGTTATGAATTTTTGAAGTTTGGTAAAATTTTGTCTGTAACAGCAACTAACAACACTGTCATGCTCGCCGCGAGTTCGCTACTGCTCGCTTCGCGACATTCGCTACGAAAATACAGCTCGTATCACAAACTCATTATAGAATGTAAACCATGGACTTTCACTACGGGCTCGCTACTGCTCACTATGCGACGTTCGCTATGCGAACTATAGTTCGCTATGCGAACTCTACAGGACAACAAACCAGAAAAGTGCGATTTTTGCAGTTTGGAGGCCTTCCAGACCTCCGAATTCGGTTCCGTAAAAAGTCTCAATCCCATAATTTGAAATACTACCATTATGTAACAATTATAACAGCCTACAACACCTTTTTAGAGATCCTAACATCATACATACATCATAAAATCATTATAATAAACAACGATTAACAACAATCTGAACCCTAAAGCTACCCTTCCTTAAATCATTCATAATTGACACCAACTACCCATTATTCATCATAATATCCCTTATAAAATCAGAATCCCACCCTTACCTTTCTCCGATTTTACTCCCAAACAGCCCCAAAAACATACATATAATCACAGATTACCATACATACAATTAGGAATACAAGACCACAATTTAATCGATCAATTTATGCATTTTTCCTCTTATCAAAACCTCCAACATACAACCCTCCAATTCCCAAATCAACACAAGCCATACACAAGAGACGATCCTAAAGGTTTATCAACCCTCATACAAATATCATGTAACCCTTAGAGATTAAAAACCCCACCCCTACCTTCGCGTTCTTGACGAAAACCTCGGCCTCAACGATGACTTTTCTCTTCTCTTCTGCCCTAGCTCTCCTCTTTCTCCTTTTTCCCAAAAGCACGTACTGAATGGCTTCTCTCCTCTCCTTCCCTCTTTTCTAATATTTTATTATTATTAATATTATTATTATTATTTTTATTATTATTTCAATATTATTATTATTATTATTTTACTAATTAAATAACAATAACAATATTCTTAAATAATTTAAAATAATAATATTAATCAAATAACCATTCTCACCACACCACCAAGTTCTACCTAATTGGTCACACACCCCAACATCTTAACCCCTATAATTCTAAGGTCACTACCCCATACCAAAGGCAACCCCAAACACAACCACACACAAATGCACAACAACATGTAATTCCATTTACGAAAAACAATAAAATAAATTGGCGTGTTACAGGAAGCAGAATGGTTTAACGAAGGATGAGGGTCGAAGGAGTTTGGAGATTTGATTGAAGGTTGTGGGTGAGTTGTTATGCGGACAACAGCACGGAAGAAATGATTGATGCGGCTGCTACAGGGTGTGCGGCGTGGTTGTTTGGTGGTTTTCGGTTGAGGGGTGTTTATGAGGTAGATGGTGAGAGCAGTGCTTCTATGAAGGAAGAATGTCTGAGAGGGAAAGTCAAGGTAGTGTTTTGAAGGAGAAGAACTGAAAACGTCAACAACATTGTTATCGTTGTGTTTTTGTTCTGTTTGTTTGTTTGTTTGGTTTGAGAGTTAAAGTGGCGATGAGGAGGCTTTTTGTGGTGATGGAAATGTGAAAGAGAATGATGGTTTTTTGGTCTTTGTAGAAAAAGTAAAAAGGTTTTGATGGGTTAGGGTGGCGCTAAGGCTGAGTGTAACACCCATATATAATATAATACATCAAAGCATCCATATCATACATGAATTTACGTTTTGATACTGAAATACCATAAGATCCTAGTTAACACATTATACATATACATGCCAGAATACCTAATACACAAAAACTACCATGGCACAATATATATACAAGATGTTCAAAAATAAATGCTAGGAACTAGATCAACAATGATCTCAAAAACTCCACAACAGAAGCCTTGCCACACAAAAGCTACGATCCGCAAGGAAAGTCAAACCACTTTATCCTTACCCTTCACCGAACCTGTAGTACCTGTGAAATAATCAACAACGTGGGGTGAGATACATCAAATCTCAGTGAGTTCCCTATCTTATAGGTCCTCTCGGCTTTACAAGGTTCTAGCCAATCCTAACTCAAGTCAAGAGGGAAGGGAAGTGGCTTTGAGTACCCACACACACTATATGGAACCACGTTATCGAGTCCGTTAACTCAAAAGTATCACTATCGTCAACCCTGTCAAGGTATCCCCTATCTCCCGCCCCCTTCTACGTCTAGAAGTAGGAACGAGTCATGGACCCTCGTAGATTACTTGGTATACGAGATGGATTCGGAACTAAGGGACATGTTATCACCTTAATTCGTCACTTCACATGGCCCGTACACCGTCACAAGTCTCTTTACCCGTAAGCTCCATTCGTACTATAACATTGGGAATCAAACCTACCAAGCAATCGTGCATTCATTACAGAGGAGCTCGTTACTCATGAAATGGCACATAATAGAATAATGGTTACGATTTCGTGATTCACATACAACCATAATTATATTTAACATTTCTAGGCCACATTAGCCTCTTTGGCCTCTTTTGCCTTCCTCAACACTTAACATCATTTACACGGGTTCCATACTAGTGTCACTCTTTCTATACCATTAGGTAATAGACGCACGCCTCGACCTCTTTTGTATGAGCATTATCGCTACGTTATTCCGCATTTTTCCTAGCCGTTACTAGGTTCTGACATAGTTTATGGTAATATTCCTCACTCTACCTATTTCATATTTCAACATGCATTACTCTCAATCATGTTCAACATCAATAATAGGCAATGCATATTACAATTGCACATTAGAATTACATATAATAATCCAAACACAAGTTATACCACTTTTGGGTTCCCTCCGATTATTTAATCGGGCATCAAAACTAATATTTTTCACTTCCATTAGATAGAGTATTTTAATAGCTCTCTATCGATACCAAGAATATTTAAATCGGATAAACGAGGCAAAAGTTATGAATTTTTGAAAAATAGTTTTCTTTCTTTTTATTCCCGGTCGCGCTAAGTGGGCCCCTACCCGCGCTAAGCGCGCCACTCTCGGCCTGGAAGGGTTGAAAATTCTCCAGACCGCGCTAAGCACGCTCTGCGTTATGCAGAAAAAATTGTTCATTTTAACAGCAGCTCCCAACCTGCATATCAACCCTCACAACCACACCCAAACAATCAATAGAGGTGTATTATCATGGTTCTATCATGTTTGATCAAGCAACTTCATAAAACATGATTTTCTCACAAAACCTAACATTTTCAAAACCCATTCCATTTCATACTCATTCCAATAAATGCCAAACATCATAACAACATTCAATAGATGATTCTACACATATATTGAGCATACTACATAATTTATAACACATTTCAACCGTTAGATTCTTTGATTTTTGCAAAAAGACTCATTTTCTCTCAAAATCCAACCTAACTCTAAACCTCAAGAAATTCTACAATAAGGTTTCTATCTAGAACCCACCTGGATTAGGAGATGAAGATGAATAAGTTGAGAAGAATTAATGAAGATGAGATGATGAATCTTGCTCTTGAACTCTTAGAATTTCTCTTCTTTCCTTTTCTCCCTTTTTCTTTCCTTTCTTCTTCCTTCTTTCTACTTTCTCTCTCTCAAAATGTTTCTATCTTGGCAAATGAGGGAAAAGGAAAAGATATAGGAAAAAAACATTAATTAGTACTACTACTAATTGTCCAAATTATCCCAAAAGCACCAAATAATAAAACCTTAGAGTTGGATAATATTAATCTGATCAGCTCCGAGTTCATCAGTTGCTCTAATTATTTTATCAGATAAAATACTCAGAGCACACTGGATCTCAACTGACCTCAACTAATATTATCTAGAGCAATTATAAAATTCTATCTTTTCCGTAGTCTCTTGAATAATTTCGGGTCCCAAAATTCTATCTTCACCAACCTCCGCCCAACACAAAGGTGTTCTACATTTCCTCCCATACAATGCTTCGCAAGGGGCCATACCGATACTTGCATGATAACTGTTGTTATAAGAAAACTCAATCAACGGTAAAAGTTCCTTCCAATTTCCTCTACTCTCTAGCACACAAGCTCTTAACATATCTTCTATTGTTTGTATCGTTCGCTCAGTCTGACCATCCGTTTGCGGATGATTCGACGTGCTCAAACACAACTCTGTCCCCATAGCTTGTTGAAAAACCTTCCAAAACCTTGAAGTAAACTTTGGATCTCTATCGGACATAATGCTAGAGGGAACACCATGCAATCTCACAATTTCAGAAATAAACAACCTTGCAAGGTGACTTGCCTTATAAGTAGTCTTCACAGCTAAGAAATGCGCAGATTTCGTTAGTCGATCCACAATCACCCAAATAGAATCATAACCACCTTGCGTACGGGGTAAACCTACTGCAAAGTCCATAGAAATACTATCCCACTTCCAAACTGGAATATCTAAAGGTTGCAACAGGCCGCCCAGTCTCTGGTGTTCAATCTTCACCTGTTGGCACACTGCATATTCTGATACATACACCGCGATATCCTTTTTCATTCCTGTCCACCAATAATCCTTCTTTAAGTCCTGGTACATCTTCGAAGAACCGGGATGTATCGTAAAAGTACCTTTATAAGCTTCATCTAAAATATTTCGTTTTAATACCACATCATTCGGAACACAAATCCTTTGGTTAAACAGATAAATCCCATCTACGGCTCGTGTAAAACCTGGTTGAAGAAACATCTCTTGAAACTTCTCCTCCAAAATTTATTCTTGTTGAATCTCAATTCTTAGAGTATAATTGACATTCAAGTTTCCCATAATTACACCATTTGGAGTCCACACAAACTGAAGATCAAGGTCTCTAAACTTTTCCAACAAAGCATACTCCAATATCATCAATTCCGCACTATGAACCATTTTCCGACTTAACGCATCTGCTACTTTATTTGCTTTTCCTGGATGATACTTCAATTCTAAGTTATAATCCTTTAAATATTCCATCCACCTTCTTTGTCGCATATTCAACTCCTTTTGGTCAAATAAATACTTCAAACTCTTATGGTCACTGAACATTTCAAAACGTACACCATACAAATAATGACGCCACACCTTCAGTGCAAACACAACCGCTGCTAGCTCTAAATCATGAGTTGGATAATTCTTCTCGTGAACTTTCAATTGTTGAGAAGCATAAGCTACCACTTGACCGCCCTACATTAGAACACCCCCTAGTCCCATCTTAGAAGCATCGCAAAATACTTCATAAGAGTTGTTAGGATCAAGAATGATTAACACAGGAGCAGTCGTCAAACTTTCCTTCAATTTCAAAAGACTTTGTTCACAACCCGAGTCCCACTCATAAGCAAAATCCTTTCGAGTAAGTTTCGTCATTGGCAAGGCCAGCTGAGAAAAACTTTTAATGAACCTTCTATAGTAACCTGCCAATCCCAAGAAACTTCTAACTTCTGAAGCATTCCTCGGTCTCTCCCAATTAATCACTGCTTCTACCTTCGATGGTTCTACTACCACACCACCTTGAGATATAACATGTCCAAGAAAATTAACTTCCGACATCCAAAACTCACACTTTCTTAACTTAGCGAAAAGTTACTTTTCTTGCAATACCGATAAGACAATTCTCATATGTTCTCCATGCTCTTGTGGAGTACGAGAATAAATGAAAACGTCATCAATAAATATTACAACAAATTGGTCCAAGTAAGCTTGAAATATACGGTTCATGTAATCCATAAAAATAGCTAGAGCATTAGTCACACCGAAAGGCATCACTAAAAATTCGTAATGGCCGTAACGGGTTCTAAATGCAGTCTTAGGTTCATCGGAACTCTTCACTCGGATTTGATGATAACCCGACCGTAAATCAATCTTCGAGAACACGCATGCTCCTTTCAATTGATCTAACAGGTCGTCTATCCTGGGTAAGGGGTACTTGTTCTTAATGGTGACTTTGTTCAACTTACGGTAATCGATGCACAGACGCATCCCACCATCTTTCTTCTTTACCAACAAAACTGTAGCTCCCCACGGTGAAATACTAGGTCTAACAAAATGCTTAGCCATCAAATCCTCTAATTGATCCTTTAATTCTCTTAATTCAAGTGGTTCCTGTAGCGAGCAATTTTGGACGTGGTTCTTAAGCACTGTCGCTCTGGGGTACTATAGGTCGATTCATTTTTTATCCTATTGAAGCTGATGAATGAAGGGGAATAGATGTCTCTAACTAACCCTGCTTGCAAACTTAGTTTGGACAGCGGTCTGTCAGGTTACAGATGTTATGTGGACGTGGGGCTCTCTCTGCTTATTTTGTTTAGAATGAAATGTAGGGATTATTCACTGGGGATTTGGGTTAGGATACTGTGCCATATTCGATGGAGGTAGGGGACTTTGGGTTTTTTTTATTAGTGTGCTCGCTAAGATTCTTTTGCAATCTTATGCTTATGTATTCCCGAAATAGGGAAATCAGAGCGATCGTAGTTCCTCCTATTCTATGGGAGGAAATGATGTTTTGGTGTCTTGTTCAAAGCCCAAGACATGAAGCTAAAGGGGTGATTTGTATCTTGTTCAAAGCCCAAGATGTGAAGCTGAAGGTGGTTTGTTTGTATCTTGTTCAAAGCCCAAGATATGAAGCTAAAGAGACTATTTGTATCTTGTTCAAAGCCCAAGATATGATGCTAAAGAGGCTATTTGTATCTTGTTCAAAGCCCAAGATATGAAGCTAAAGAGGTTCCTAACTGAGAGGGAATTTGTTATCTCTAAGGAGGAGTTGTTGATGTTTGTATGTGGTGACAAAAGCATGATTTGATGCTAAAAGGTTGATTGACTCAGCCGGGGTTTTCCTTATACAAAGCCTAAGAGGAGGCCAAAAGGTTGACTTTTTTAGTGAGAATTTTCTTTCTGTCTTGTACAAAGCCCAAGATTGAGGCTAAAAGGGCTTGACTCAACAAGAGAGTCTTTTTGTGTGTCTTGTATGAAGCCCAAGACGGAGGCTAAAGGGGTTTAACTCAACAAGAGAGCCTTTTATACTCAACAAGAGAGTGACTTGGTGTCTCGTATGAAGCCTGAGACGGAGGCTAAAAGTTGTTTGACTCAACAAGAGAGTCTTTTATACTCAACAAGAGAGTGTTTTTGGTGTCTCGTATGAAGCCCGAGACGGAGGCTAAAGGTTTTGACTCAACAAGAGAGTCTTTTATACTCAACAAGAGAGTGATTATATGTCTTGTATGAAGCCCAAGACGGAGGCTAAAAGATTGGTGACTCAACAAGAGAGTCTTTTTATACTCAACAAGAGAGTGTTTTTGTATCTCGTACGAAGCCCGAGATGGAGGCCAAAAGTTTGGTGACTCAACAAGAGAGTCTTTTATACTCAACAAGAGAGTGTTTTTGTATCTCGTACGAAGCCTGAGATGGAGGCCAAAGGAGGCAGGGATGCTTTTAGGAAGCCTGTGGGTCCTTGCACTAAGCCCAAGAGGAGGCTGATGAACAGTTCCAGAAGGGGTTTCACTTGGAACATTGGCCTTCTGTATAATGAACTGTTCAAAGGGGGAATTCCTTAGATCTAGTTATCTAGAAAGTTCTTTACTGTTTAGGTTATATTGAAATATTCGGGAGAATGTCGGATGTAAGGAGACGAGGTTTTGTATAATTCTAGACGTAGTTGTCGGGGAAACTCTAAATATTTATACTAGTATTACACATTCGATATGAGTTTATGAAAGAAGACTTACAGTGAAACAGCCCCACAGTATAGTTATATACATATGAAAGCAGTAAATGAAAGCAGGTAAACACTTACTCGGTTGTAGAGCTTCCATGCTGTTGGGTTAGTTGATCAACAAAGAAAGATTGAAAACAACAGTATATTTCAAAATCAAAGGAGAAAGTGTTTTGAAAAGATTGCTAGGGCTTACAGCTCAAGGAGAGGCCCAGGGTTTTATCAGTGATCGCACTGTCGTTTTGTACAGGGACTTATACAAGTGACTGAGGCCCAAGAAAGGTTTTCTGTACAAAGGGGATGGGTCTTACACTCTCTCAAGAGGCCCAAAATGATTTAGACAACGGAAATGGGGCTTATAACACGAGGGTAGGCCCATGTGATTTTGTCTTGAACTGGCGATCGCGCCGAGATTTTTGAAATCACCGTGGGTCTTATACAACGACTGAGGCCCAAACTATTTTGGTTTCAAAGAGGGATTGGGTCTTACACTCTATTAGAGGCCCATGAGTGTTTGGAAAAGTTTGTTAGGGTGAAAATCAATAAAACCCTAATTTCATCAATTTTTAATATAATTATTCAAAGAAAATTAATAAAAACGATAAAAATCCCAAATAAGTTTGAATAAACAACTTGTGATTTTGGTTTTAGTTTTTAAAAATGAGGCTTTAATCACAAGATGAATTAAAACCTATTTGGTTTTGATTTTCCAAAATGTTTATTTATTTTTAAAAGGTTTAAAAACAAATAAAAGGTATTTATTCACAAAAATACTAATTATATTAAATAAATAATATAATTATAATTTTTTTGTGAAATAAAATATTTCAACATTTTTGTAATTTTTTGCAAAAAGAACCAATAAAAAATAATTAAAATTAAGGAAGTTATTAATTTTTCAAACTATTAAAAATAATATGAAAAATAACAAAAAGTGGAAAAAATAGCAAAAAGAGGGTCTGGGGCGAGGGGGATTCGAACCCCAGACCTCTTGTGTATAGGACGCGCGCCATACCACTGGGGTGGTGATACATCCATTGATTGAAACACAACCATAAACATACAAGGCTTGCCTTGTTTTTTGGCTTGGCCAAAGGCAAGGCAAGGCA
The DNA here is from genome assembly GCA_022829125.1 of Lathyrus tuberosus. Classification (NCBI taxonomy): domain Eukaryota; kingdom Viridiplantae; phylum Streptophyta; class Magnoliopsida; order Fabales; family Fabaceae; genus Lathyrus; species Lathyrus tuberosus. The sequence goes on along the minus strand of JALAZF010000930.1, from coordinate 655,361 downwards.
AGTTTTGGCAAGAAACGAGAAGGTCCATAACTTTCTCATTTCTCCATGTTTGGGGACAAAATATATATGCATCTGGCCTAGAATTTCACAAGGAATCCAATGGTGGTGGTATTTTTTTTTAGATCATGCACCCTCCTCAAAATCCGATAGTGGTTTTGAAATAGACCATATTTTGCATTTTCTGTGCTACATCTTGGTACAGGTATGAATTACATGATAAATTGATGCAAACACAACACATATAACATGTAGAAGAGATGCATGATCAGTGGACTTCAAAGCAATGCATATTTTGGGAAGTTCAAGTCATGATGCTTACCTCTTTTTGAGCTTTTGGAGTTTTTTATGCAATCTGCCAAGTTTCTTGTTCCATAAGTGGTTTGATGCTTTGGACACTCTCAAATGATCCCTTAGAAACTTTTAGGATGATTGGAATCAGCTGGAACCTGCAATAAACAAAAACTGGCCCTTTCTTGCAAAAGGGGTTAAAATGGCCAAAATAGCAACTCTCTCAAATGGTGTTCCAGATGTTGGGAGGCATTTGGGACAGTTCAAGGATGATATTTGGAGTGTGTTTGAGGCTTTATCTGGTTTGGAAAGTGACTGAATCAAGACATGGCTTGAAAAATGCACAAAAAGCCTATTTTGAGGTTTTGAGATGTGACTTTGAGATTTAGGGTTTACAGGTTACTTGTGAGAGTTTGGACAGCTTAGATATGACATATTGGATGTGTTTGGATCATGTGCTGTGGTGGAAATGCTGCCTAACTCAAAAACTCAGAGTTACCTTGCTAAAGAAGGTATTTTTGCCTAGAGAAAGTGATTTTGAGGAAAGCATTTGTTTGATGGCTTTGGTGTACTCAAACTGAGCACAAATGAGCTCTATTTATAGTAGAGCAAGTTTGTTTTGGGATCAATAATGAATGGCAACTGCAGCATAGGTTTGGCCAATGTTGATCAATGAGAATCCAAGTCTCCTCTAGCCATTGACTAGAGGTTAGAGCACAGAGTTGTGGTTCCCTAGTTGTTGGATCAATCTTGACTGAATTCAGTTGCAAATGTGTCAGTCCATGCCACCTTGGTGCATCCATTAAATGCTCCAATCTAAAATTGGAGTCTTGTCCCTCTTTTAGGGATTTCTAGGTTTGGCATGCTACTTCTTGTTCCAAAGACTTTGGAGGCTTGGATCAGTATTTGTTCCCTTTAGATTTGATCCTCAGATGTGTCCAAAGTGATGACAAGGCTTGGAATTATCTGATTTTGCCAAATCGAGCAAAAGTGTAAAATTCTGCCTAGCCTTGGCAGTTTTCAGCAAGGCATATTGCCATTGTCATATCTCATGGCCCAAGTGGAATTTGATGGAGTTCTTGGCCATTTTGGAAAGCCCTTATATGATACAACAACTGTTTGATCATAATTGGTTTTGATACTTCTTGGATCCAAGTGAAAAATGTCCCTACTTTTGAAAAAAAGCACGACAGATTCTGACTTAGTGAAAATTTCACTAAGTGTTGGAAAAAGTGGCATTTCATGTTTTCAGTCATTTTGATCTAATCCTAACTCATAATCCATGATGAATTGGAGTGAGGTGTAGTTGAAGCTTTTGTATAGGGCAATGTGAGCTACAAATCCAGCTTTGGATGGGGAAAAATGGCCTCGTGGTTTAGGAGTTATGATCCTCCAAAGTTGGTACCCTTGCCACTTTATTCCATAACTTAGAAAATTTCTAAGTTTTTTATGGTTACCCCTTTTACAAGTTATCCCACTTTTCTTGATTTTTCTTGATGAATGATGATTCCAACCACACATTAATATCATTTTAGGGTCAAAGAACCATAATTGTGAAAAATCTCAAAAAGTCAAAGTTGACTTTTGTGCACAGTTGACTTTTTGTCAGATGAATTCCAAACTGTGTGATCCTCTATGAAATCAAGTCCTTGACCTAAATCAAACTTGATGGACATGTTCCATAGGTGTTATAGGGTGTATTGAATCATGTCCCAAGGTTTGGGAGCATGCCTGGGTCAAAAGTCAAAGATACAATTGACTTTTTCCTCAAAACCCTAATTGTGGTTCAGATGAAATTGAAACTTGTTGATCATGCTTCTTGGACCAACCCATTGTTTCAAATGGAACAATGTGGGGTATTAAAGACCCTCAAATCATGTCTTGAGGTCTTGGCTCAAGATTTGTCCCAAAAGTCAACTTAGCGGTGAATTAGGTCAAGAAACCCTAATTCCTGATTTTTTATGAATGCATCCACTGAGGCTAAATTGACTTGATGATTGGGGTTTATGATGTTCCGTGGAGCATCTTGAGTTATATTGTAAAGCATTGGCTCATGCCCAGAGGAAAATTCCACCTGGAGGCCCTGGTCTACCAAAACCCTAATTTGGTGACACTGGCGATCTTGAGGCTTAATCCACTTGGAATGCTGCAACATTGTGCTTGATTCTTGAAGTGGGAGCCCTCTTGATCCATTTGTGGATATTTGAGAGGTTCAGACAAGTTGAAGATCATGTCATTCCTTGATTGATCATTTGTCTAAGAGCTCTGAGAGGGCTTGGAACCCTAAGTTTGACTGTAGTGGATGCTCACCCATCTTTGGGGAGACTACTCAGGTATGATGGTTCATCCATATTGTGATGATGATTTTCACAATGATGGGAATATTAGTGGTCAAAATTTGGGGTATGACAGTGCCATCCGATAAGGAGAAACAGATATAGGAGCCGTTCCCGGTACCAGGTCAATAGAGAACTCAACTTCTCTCTCCGGAGGAAGAGAAGTAATGTCCTCAGGAAAAACTTCGGGAAACTCACAAACTATTGGAATACTCAGCACTTGCTGCTCACTACTCCCCTCCTTAGTAAGAACCAGTAAAATAGATTTCTCCTTCTCAAACAAGAAATTTATCATTCCCACTGTACCTTCTAAAATCGTTGTCAATACATCCTTCAGGGTAGCCTCGACAGATGGAATGATGATTAGATTTTCCTCACACCCAATAAACACCGAATTAGCAGAAAACCAATCCATCCCCAAAACGACATCAACTTTCTTAAGGGGTAAGCAAATAAGGTCAATCTGAAAAACTCTATCATTCACAGACAAAACACAGTTTTCACATATTGAATCGCTTGCAACCCAAGTCGCTTCACACATTGAATCTATACAAAAGAGTGTGTGGATCCACAATCAAATAACACAAAACAAGGATGTCCATTAACGAAACACATACCAGCAATAAAAGAGTTGTCACCCTTTGTTTTCCTCGCATCCAAGGTATATACTCGGCCGGTATTCCTTTCTTGCATTTGATTCTTATTTTGAGGATAACCCTTCGCCACATGGCCCACTTTGTGACACCGATGACACTCCACTCCTTCGAAGCGACACCTACCGAAATGCACCCTTCCATAAGTATGGCACACCGGAGGTGCACTAGTCCTAGAACTCTGAGCTTGCTTCCCTTTGAAAGCTTGTTGTCTTGCTCTAACTTGTTGATTCGATCTTCCACGGTCACCTTGGTTCAACCTACTCAAAACTCCCTCCTCTTTCACTTTGTTTAAGCTGTGTTCTGCTACATAACACTGCCTTAATAATTCGGTATAGCTATTGAACTCCCTCTGAGACACACTATGTGAAATTTCAGCCCTCAACCCAAAAAGAAACTGATCGATCTTCCACCACTCATCTAGAGCATACGTGGCTTGCCTAGAATAAGCAGCCATTACCTCAAACCGCTCCGCATAGGCGGCCACAGTCAAGTTGCCCTGTCTCAATTGTTGAAACTCGAATTCCTTCTGAGACCTTAAGGAACTTGGAAAATACTTCTCCATAAAATTTATCTTAAACTGTTCCCATACCTTCGGTACCTCTTGAATTGTCATTAAGGCTGAAGCACTTTCCCACCACCTCATAGCAGGACTCTTCAACAAGTGAGAAGTGTAAACCACTTTATTTTCCTCACTACACTGGACTATTAAGAAAATCTTTTCCACACCGGCTATCCACTCGTGAGCCTTTACCGGATCTAACCCTCCCTGAAATTCCAGAGGATTAATACGGATGAAATCCCTATAGCTTCCACCTGCCACTTCTGGAATAACCATTAGAGGATGCAGACCTCCCACCATTTGCTGTACCATTTGTTGTACAAACTGGTTCTGTTGTTGCTGCATCTGTTGCATGAATTGATACAAAGAGGCATTCTCATCGTCCCCTGGTGGATTTGTTCCGGCTGGAGTGGTTCTCGGTCTACCACGGTTGTTTCTACGCCCGTCCGCCATGTTCCTGAATGTCATACATATAGGATTAAGTTGATCAGACTCAATACCATAGATATAACACGCAAGACCAAGGGCGACACCACGCATACGAAACGGAAAGAAGTACTTATTCTATTTCATAGCTAGGTCGAGGATAAGACCTGCTCTGATACCAACTGTAACACCCATATATAATATAATACATCAAAGCATCCATATCATACATGAATTTACGTTTTGGTACTGAAATGCCATAAGCTCTTAGTTAACACATTATACATATACATGCCAGAATACCTAATACAAAAAAACTACCATGGCACAATATATATACAAGATGTTCAAAAATAAATGCTAGGAACTAGATCAACAATGATCTCAAAAACTCCACAACGGAAGCCTTGCCACACAAAATCTACGATCCGAAAGGAAAGTCAAAACACTTTATCCTTACCCTTCGCCGAATCGGTAGTACCTGTGAAATAATCAACAACGTGGGGTGAGATACATCAAATCTCAGTGAGTTCCCTATCTTATAGGTCCTCTAGGCTTTACAAGGTTCTAGCCAATTCTAACTCAAGTCAAGAGGGAAGGGAAGTGACTTTGAGTACCCACACACACTATATGGAACCACGTTATCGAGTCCGTTAACTCGAAAGTATCACTATCGTCAACCCTGTCAAGGCATCCCTTTTCTCCCGCCCCCTTCTACGTCTAGAAGTAGCAACAAGTCATGGACCCTCGTAGATTACTTGGCATACGAGATGGATTCGGAACTAAGGGACATGTTATCACCTTAATTCGTCACTTCAAACGGCCCATACACCGTCACAAGTCTCTTTACCTGGAGGCTCCATTCGTACTATAACATTGGGAATCAAACCTACCAAGCAATCGTGCATTCATTACAGAGGAGCTCGTTACTCATGAAATGGCACATAATAGAATAATGGTTCCGATTTCGTGATTCACATACAACCATAATTGTATTTAACATTTCTAGGCAACATTAGCCTCTTTGGCCTCTCTTGCCTTCCTCAACACTTAACATCATTTACACGAGTTCCATACTACTGTCACTCTTTCTATACCGTTAGGTAATAAACGCACGTCTCGGCCTCTTTTGCACGAGCGTCGTCGCTACGTTATTCCGCATTTTTCCTAGCCGTTACTAGGTTCCAACATAGTTTATGGTAATATTCCTCACTCTACCTATTTCATATTTCAACATGCATTACTCTCAATCATGTTCAACATCAATAATATGCAAGGCATATTACAATTGCACATTAGAATTACATATAATAATTCAAACACAAGTTATACCACTTTTGGGTTCCCTTCGATTATTTAATCGGGCATCAAAACTAATATTTTTCACTTCCATTAGATAGAGTATTTTAATAGCTCTCTATCGATACCAAGAATATTTAAATCAGATAAACGAGGCAAAAGTTGTGAATTTTTGAAAAATAGTTTTCTTTCTTTTTATTCCAGGTCATGCTAAGCGGGCCCCTACCCGCGCTAAGCGCGCTACTCTCGGCCTGGAAGGGTTGAAAATTCTCCAGACCACGCTAAGCGCGCAGGACCGCGCTAAGCGCGCTCTGCTTTATGCAGAAAAATTGTTCCTTTTAACAGCAGCTCCCAACCTGCATATCAACCCTCACAACCACACCCAAATAATCAATAGAGGTGTATTAACATGGTTCTATCATGTTTGATCAAGCAACTTCATAAAACATGATTTTCTCACAAAACCTAACATTTTCAAAACCCATTCCATTTCATACTCATTCCAATCAATGCCAAACATCATAACAACTATCAATAGATGATTCTACACATATATTGAGCATACTACACAATTTATAACACATTTCAACCGTTAGATTCTTTGATTTTTGCAAAAAGACTCATTTTCTCTCAAAATCCAACCTAACTCTAAACCTCAAGAAATTCTACAATAAGGTTTCTATCTAGAACCCACCTGGATTAGGAGATGAAGATGAAGAAGTTGAGAAGAATTGATGAAGATGAGATGATGAATCTTGCTCTTGAACTCTTAGAATTTCTCTTCTTTTCTTTTCTCCCTTTTTATTTCCTTTCTTCTTCCTTCTTTCTACTTTCTCTCTCTCAAAATTTTTCTATCTTGGCAAATAAGGGAAAAGGAAAAGATATAGGAAAAAAACATTAATTAGTACTACTACTAATTGTCCAAATTATCCCAAAAGCACCAAATAATAAAACCTTAGAGTTGGATAATATTAATCTGATCAGCTCTGAGTTCATCAGTTGCTCTAATTATTTTATCAGATAAAATACTCAGAGCACACTGGATCTCAACTGACCTCAACTAGTATTATCTAGAGCTTTTATAAAATTACGGGGTATTACACTGAGAGGGAAGTGATGCTTTTCTTTGGAGAAGAAGAAGACAGTGGTGGAAATTGATTTTACAGAGGGAGAGCTCCAAGGTTCTCTTTTTTTGTTGGATCTTTTCCTTCCGTTCTGTTAAGTTGGGGAAGTCTCCTCTTTTCTTTTCTGATTGCCATCTCCCTTTTAATTCTGAAAACAATCCAACTCTTTTTGAATTTCAAAAAAGTTGTAATGTTATGTTGTGTCTTTGTTATGTACAGGGTGTCATAGTCATTGAGCAGCAGGTTTTGATGTAGGAGCATTGGTTCTGGTTTGTAGTGAGGGCAGTGTGTACAGGATGTCTCATTGTGTGAAAATTTTGGAGTGACGTGTAGATGATTTGGTCTGAGTTTTGTGGAGGTAGCTCGTACGGCTTGTGTTGATGTTTGCAGGGTCAAAGGTGTATGTTAAGGTTTCAATGTTGTGTTGTTTTTTTTTTGTTGTTTTAGTGAAAGAGAGTCACAGGCATAGCGCAGAGTTATTGGAGAGGGCATGAGTCAAAGTGTGAAAATGACATCTTTGCTTTTTCTTTTTGAGTTGTATAGTTTGTAAAATAAAACAACTAAATGAACTTTTTTGTCTTTTTTTTGTAATTGTCATTTTTTTTATAAAACTAAACCTAATTAAATAATTAATTTAAATTAAACTTAAAAACAAAAATGGAAATAAAATTGCAATGAAAATTAAAATAAAAATAAAATTAAACTATATTAACAAAATTTAAACTAATTAAATTTAGGCTAAAATTAAACTTAATTAAAGTTAATCTAATTAATACTATTCTAAATTAAAGAATAAAAAAACCAAACTAAAAAGTAAAATTAAATTAAGTTAAAAGTAAAACTAAAATTGAAAATAAACCAAATTAAGTATAAACTAAATTAATTATATAAATAAAAATAATAAAATAAAAAAGGCCAAAAAAGCATGGAATGATAAAATCAACTGAAAATGCACAACTAAAGATTAATGAGACGCTTAACTGAAAATGCGAGAAAAGAGACTGACTTAAAATGATATGACAAAGGCCAACAAAACTAAGGGAAAATTTTGGGGTATGACAGATGGGCCTATTTAAATATCTTCACCGGATGACATGAATGATGATAATCTTCATGAAATCATGGTGGAAGGTATTTAAATATAGATAACCGAAAATTTTGCCCTCAGATGCACTGACATGCGATGCTATGGACAAAAGAGAGCTAAACAACTGTATGGACATGCTATGAACTCCAACATAATGAAAATGATGGATTGGTAAATGCAGAAAAAGACATAAATGAAAGCAGACTGAGACAAAGTCCACACAATGAGCAAACACTCACTAGGGAAGACAACAACACTGGGGAAGCTGAAACAAAACTGGGGAGAATCTAAAGTGATGAGATCAACTGGTTCAAACGTGATTGGATGACACTTTAGAAGAAAAGAAATAACACAAGATCCTCACTGGAAGTAGCACCAGAAAGGCGGTCTCCACTGGGGAATCAGATAACAAAGACTCAATCTGGAAGAACATCAGGAAAGAGAGGCACATCTGGAAGAGCATTAGATGGCAAAAGAAACCCGACATCCAATAATGGCTTTGAATGAAAGGTACGATCACAATATCTAATAATGGCTTTAGATGAAAGTGAACAAAGTAGGGATCCAAGAAAGCATTGGATGCAAAGAAACCAGTCATCCAATAATGGCTTTGAATGAAATGTAAACTCATAATATCTGAGAAGGCATCAGATGAGAATGAGATAAAAAAGGTAACCCAAGAAGGCATTGGACAGAAAGACACCAGACATCCAATAATGGCTTTGAATGAAAGGTAAACTCATAATATCTGATAAGGCTTTAGATGGAAGGCAACTCATAATATCTGAGAAGGCGTCAGATGAGAATGAGGTAAAAGGAGTAATCCAAGAAAGCATTGGATGTAAAGAAATCACAATATCCAAGAAAGCATTGGATGCAATGAAACCAATCATCCAATAATGGCTTTGAATGAAAGGTAAAATCACAATATCTGAGAAGGCATCAGATGAAAGTGAACAAAGTAGGGATCCAAGAAAGCATTGGATGTAAAGAAATCACAATATCCAAGAAAGCATTGGAGGAATGTGAACAAAGAGATACCCAAGAAAGCATTGGATAAAAGATACCAGACATTCAATAATGGCTTTGAATGAAATACAAACTCATAATATTTGAGAAGGTATCAGATGAGAATAAGATAAAAGATGAAATCCAATAAGGCATTGGATGCAAAGAAACCAGTTATCCAATAATGGCTTTGAATGAAAGGTAAACTCATAATATATGAGAAGGAATCAGATGAAAATGAGATAAAAAGGTAATCCAAGAAGGCATTGGATGTAAATAAACCAGTATCTAAGAAAGCATTGGATGAAAGAGAAGGAACTTTCAGGAATGGCACTGAAAGTAAAGGCAAATCACTATATTCAGGAATAGCATCGAATGATGGTGAGAAAGACATCCAGGAATGACACTAAATGCAAAGGAGAAAACTCATCCAGGAATGGCACTAAATGAACAGATAAGACTTTCAGGAATAAAACTGAAAGATATCCAAGCAAATTTGATGGGGATTATAGAAGAGAGGCAAAACTTCCAAGAATAGCACTAGGAGAAACAAGAGGAATAAGATATCCAGGAATGGCACTGGAGATCAAAAGAGACAGACATCCAGGAATGACACTGGAGTGAAAGAATATGAAGATCCAGGAATAGCGCTGGAATGAAAGAAGACAAACATCTAACAACATGACTAGATGCACAAGGAAACGACAACATTCAGAAATGGAACTGAATGAAAGGACAGGTAACATTTTGGAAGGCGCCAAGTAAGTTGGATTTTGACCACAAGGTAAGACGTGGATAACGATACGACCTCGGGAGAAATACAAACGAGGATGAAACACTTATGCTATGCATATGTATATGAATTATGCTATGATATATGATCAAATGCAGATGCAGATGTCGACAACATGGCTCGACTCTTGGGAGAAGACAAGACTGGAAGACTGATTCCTCAACACAGATATCACTGCCATTCTGCTTGGGGACCAGAGATGCTACTGTTAAATACATCTCTACCACACTGGTAAATTGTATCAAGTTGATGATCCTTGTAGAAAGGATGAAGAGCTGCTTGAGGATTCTTCAAGTAAATTGCCCCAGATTAGCTAATTGTTATAGATGGACTGATCATTGTTTCAGCTTGTCTGATTCTGAAATGACTGCTTTATTATACACTTGAAAAGCTTGCCCCAGTCGGAGTCTTGAAAAAAACTTCTGAATAAACCAATTCTGAGAGGGACTTGCACTGAACAACAAATCTTGAACTGAATCTTCAATAGGATTGGAAAGAACTTGCCCCTGATAGGATCACCGACCAAGTTTCTTAATTGTTTGAAAATTCCTTGAGAAGAAATCCAGTTAGCAAACAAAAGTATTTGTACAAACGTGGTAATTTTAAAGTAAAGTCATGCAACTTTTGAAATCAAAATTATTTTTGGAAGATGCAAAACAAAATGAGTCACTGGTCTGAACATGGTGGTTCAAGACACTCAAAGTAGAAAGTAAAGCAAAGGCGTGATGCCAAAACGGATGATCTGCAAAGATCTTTTGAAGTCAGTTTACGCAACCTTGCTGTAGTATGTTTTCAAAATGACCTTGCTTCAGTTAGGTCTTTTGATGGTTGTAACGTGGACTGGTTCATGATTTTAGAAACAAATGATAAAGGCTCAAAGTTTATTTGTGCCCACCTAATCTTCGTGATGAACTTCCAATCCTACGCTCAGTTAACTCAGACTATACACTCAGGTTCCCAGGAGGTTGGAAATTGTACTGATGATAGTAATGATGATGCTTCAGAAGTCAATGGACTTGAGATAGAGGTCACTACTTCCTTACCAATATTTGTCATTGAAGACTTTCAGGATAAAGGATTTAAAGATTTCTTCTTTTTGGTTGTCATACAAACCTTTTTGTGTAAGGAAAAATCATGAGCTTCCCATCTTTGTTAGCTTTTACCTTGAAAGGGAATCGGCTCATTCTTTGGGGTAAGGAAAATGGCTAGCCAGCTTAATGATCACGGTGAACCATCATTGGCATTTGACTTGAAAAATCTTCAACACTTGCTTGCTGTGTGTGAAGGAAAATTTATAAGTGCAACCTTTATATGAAAGGTGTCTTGCAGTGGACGCACAACTAAGTTAACTGAGAGCTACCCACCCCAAGGTTAAGATTGCGAGTTTTTTGTAAAGAAAGAAACTCCTACTTCTAGGCTCAAAGGGGTTAAAGAGAGTATATCTCCCTTATATCTCCGGTGTTTGAGGATTTGAAACAATGTCTTACATCGTCAGCAAAGTTTATTTGAAAGCATACCAGCAATTATGAGTATAGTATTTTCGTTATCCTCCTTCCAATCTTTGCATAATAAAAAATAAAGTGGAAAAAGAGATAAAATACTTTCGAAGAGAAAGCATAAAGATGTAAATAGCAAAACACAAATGAATTGAATCAAAAGTTGCAATGCTCATTTCATTAATTACGAAAAGTACAATCATAGTTGAAAGCAAACAACTATTACAAAATAAGGAAAATGCAAACAACAAGAAACAAGACCTAGTGACTAATCAGCAACAGGGGTGAGCTGGCCTGTCTGAAACACTGGCTTTTAGGAGGATAGTTTGTTGAAGTCGACTGAAGCTTCACTTGGCATGCCCTGGCAGAGGGTTGTTCTGGACATTAGGATTGGAGTCCCGAAAGGAGAGGATTTTATTTCTGATCAGCTCTTGAACTCTAACCTTCAATGCAAAGCAACCTTCCAAGTTATGGCCTGCACCACCTTGATGGTATTCACAATAAAGATCAACCCTATAGCCGGCTGGAAGAGGATTTAGAGGAGGAGGCATAGTCCTTGTGGTAATCAAACCCTTTTGAACCAGATCAGGATAAAGTTCAGTGTATGGCATGGGAATAGGATCAAATTGAATCCTATTACGGTACTAATTTTATCCAACAACTGGACGTTGGGAAGCTTGAGTTGGTTGTGGAGCAGTAACCACGGGAGTAACAACAGCAACAGCAGGGTGATCAGTATACTGAGGTTGGGGACGAGGCCTTCTCACTTCAACCACGACAACGTTAGTCTGATCTTCCCTCTTCTTCTAAAAGTTTCCATAAGGTTTCTTCGCACCATTGGAAGATTCAGCACCCTTGGACACTTTTCCACTCTTGAGTCCTTCCTCGAGCCTTTGGCCAATAGTTACCAAATCTGTGAAATTGGAGGAAACACTTTCAATCATCTTCTCCCAATAAAATGGGGACAAAGTGTCCATGAACATTCCGGTTAATTCCTTTTCCGCCAAAGGAGGTTCAACTTGGGAAGCCAATTCTCTCCAGTGCTGAGCATACTCCTTAAAAGATTCCTTCTCATGTTGAGTCATGTTTTGCAGCTGGCGACAATCAGGAGTCATGTCGAGGTTATACTTATACTGCTTCATGAAGGCCTTTGCAAGATCTTGGAAGCAGTGGATGGAATTTTGCTCGAGACTCATATATCATTTGAGTGAAGCTCCACTCAACCTGTCTTGAAAACAATGGATAAGCAGTTTCTGATTGTTGGTATAAGCAGCCATCTTGCAAAAATACATGACCAGATGTGCCCTTGGACAAGAGTGCCCCTTATATTTCACAAACTCTGGAACTTTGAACTTAGAAGACATAACAAGGTCAGACACTAAGCACATATTGTCTGCATCTACATTAAAAAAGTCACCGCCCTCCACGGCTTTAAGTCTTTTGTCTATAGTCTGAAACTGTTCTCGGACAACTTCAGGTTCAACAAAGTCTTCACGCTCTTTACCCTGAGCACTGAAAGCATTGTACTCATAAAGAGGATTCTCAAAGGGAGCTCGAACAGCCTGTGTAACAGCATGGACCACAGGTCTTGGCTCGACGAAAACTGAAGCTTGAAATACAGGTATAGCAGTCTGACCAACCATAGCAGTAGATGTAATTGGTGGAGAGTAGTTGCGTGGCAAACCAAACTCAGGCCAAGTTGAAGGTGGCATATGTACAGGTGGAGGACCAGCACTTGAAACTTCCTGAATGACAGTCCTTTGGGGTTTCTCTCCTCTAGCAATCAAGACATGGAGCATCTCAGTGAGTTTAGTCATGCTTGACTTAAGGTCGTCGATCTCCATTCGGATCTCAGCATTGTGTACCTTTTGGTCTAACATCTTGCGTCTGTAGTTAGCTTTAGTATGATATTTGTGTCGAGTAATCAGCTTGACGACTTACAGACAAACTCTGGAAGATAAAGACAGCTGGAGATGAGTCACTGGACAAACAAACGCATGCAATGAATCATGCAAAGATGTAAATGATATACAATGCGATGCAAATGGGAGACAAAACACATGAAACAAGATCAAAGGTTCAAGATTGCAGCATGGAGTCTGGGTAAATAACCAACCACAGGGTGTGTACTAAGATTCTTGTATCCGTAGAACAGGGTTCTAAAGAGTTCCCAGAGTCAACAACCCATCTTTCAGATATTATCAATTTCCTGAATGACTCGGTAGTCAATAATATTCTCAAGAGAGCCTCGTCTGAGTGTAGTATCACGTATCAACCATTTTGGGAATCGAATCCCTCATAGTCATCGCACTACGTCCTAACAGGCCAAGTGGGGTTAAAGGTGACTAATGGTCATCAGTGTCATGGACTCCTAGGTCGAGAGTAGTAACGTTTTCACGAATAGACTCGTTCAACATAACTAACTCTCAAGAGGGCCTCCACTGAGCGATGGTTTCTCAAGTCAACTTTTTCGGGAATCTACTCCCTCAAAGTCTCCTTGAATATACCATCATCCTATCATAGGTACACTCAAGTCCGGGTATAAGACATATCTTCACCACTCAAAGTAGCAACCCTGCACACAGAAAAACCTAAGCACAACAGGTATATATACAGATATAAATATGTACAGATATAGAAGCAAGCAAACATATAAGATAACATAAATACAAACAATGTGGGCTTAACCCTCTTAGAAGAAACGATCCCCAGTGAAGTCGCCATTTCTGTCGCGATAAGAATCGGATATCAAGCTATCAATTAGCTTGAATCACAAAACATGATGTTCACCACCGAGCTTTTATTTATCTAAAGGAAAGGGTAAAGATCGAAAAAACCCTAAGTATGTTATGTAGCAACATAGCTAAAGAATCTAAGGTTCGGGGGTTGGTTATACTAAGGAAAGGTGTTAGCATCCTAAGTATCTGTAGTACTCTACAGGTACCTCTTGTTAGTATTTGTGTTATGCTAAAGTTTGCTTGCTAAGGAAAGTGCTAAGATAAAGATCTAGGGATATATACACTAAGTATGCTTGCCAAGACATCGCATCTTGTGCCTACGTATCCTGACGGGAAGGGAATCAGAGCATTCGTAGTTCCCCTCAATACGGGGTAAAAGGATGTAAAATAAAAGGTGTGAAAAAAGAAAAGGTGGCTCGCTAGGATCTCGCAATCCTATGTCTACGTATTCTCAAGATGAACTTGATAAATCAGAGTGTTCATAGTTTCCCTCAACGGGGGTGAGGAACTCTTGACTGTGGTCAAGGTTCCAAGGGAAAGTAGGGTCTGACGGCAAGTAACCTACGCGGAGTGCGGCGACTCCAAACCTAAGGCTAGATAAATAAGGGAAAGAAAGTCTCGGGAAAGTAGGGTCTGACGGCAAGACACCTACAAGGAGTACGGCGACTCCAAACCTAAGGCTAGGTAAAACAGGGAAAGAAAGTCTCGATCGCGCGGCGGCGTCAGATAAGGGAATGACGGACAAGGTTATCCTAAACGACATGGCAGTCAACGGGGAAAGATCATTTCCTTTGGAATGGAGCAAACAGATGAACCACAAGAAAATGGCCATCAAGAATCAATAATTAATCACAGTCAAGAGCAAAAAGAATCAAGTTAACAATTAAACATCAAGAATTAATTAGAACAAAACAAGGATAGTCAAGATTAGTCCAAGAGTTAAAGAGAATCTAATTAAAACTAATTAATTAAGAAAACAAAACTACTTAATATAAACTATCTAGTTAAAACTAACTAATTCTAGTTGAAAAAAACTAATTAATTTATTAAATTCTAAAAGTTAAATTCTAATTAGTTAACTAGTATTTAACTTAAAATTAACTAACTAGTATCTATTTGAAACTAATTAATAAAAAAAACAAAACTAATTCTAACCACAATAACTAATTAAATTATTTCTAGTTAACATTAACTTGCTAAATAAATTAAAACCTAACTAAGACTAACAACTAAATAAATTAAAACCTAATTAGAAAAGTTAATTGAGTTCACTAAACTAAAATAAAAATAGTTAAATTAGTTAAAACCTAATGGACTATGAAGGGTACAGAAACATGTGATGGTGTGTGGATAGAGGCCCATTGAGGGCATTGGATTCAGGTTATGGGACGGGTTCAAAATGACCCAACCTGGTTCAAATGAATTCCATATAAATGAAGAAAACCTAAAATCTATACGGTTGTTTCCTGCAACACATCAAAAAAACAAACACCCTTCATGTCAAACACGTTCACGAATAAATAGATGCGATTAAATGATCGAGACACCAAACTCAGGAATTCAAACCGCTCGCGTTTCTTACCTCTCCTCAGAACCAATTTAATCCCTCTTCGCGACTCTCTTCTCTTTATCTTCTTCGTTCCGATTTCCTTCGTTCCCGTTCGCGGCTTCCTCTTTTGTTCGATCTCCTCGTCTTCTTCTTATGTGAATCACTCTCTCTTTTTCTTATTTCTGGGTTCGCTTCGTGGTTTGGGTTCTGAGGTTAAGGCCTTGTTTAGGATGGAAGCAGAATGGTTTAACGAAGGATGAGGGTCGAAGGAGTTTAAAGATTCGATTGAAGGTTGTGGGTGAGTTGTTATGCGGACGACGACACGGAAGAGATAATTGATGCGGCTGCTACAGGGTGTGCGGTGTGGTTGTTTGGTGGTTTTTGGTTGAGGGGTGTTTATGAGGTAGATGGTGAGAGCATTGCTTCTATGAAGGAAGGATGTTTGATAGGGAAAGTCAAAGTAGTGTTTTGAAAGAGAAGAACTGAAAACATCAACAACACTATTATCATTGCGCTTTAGTTCAGTTTGTTTGTTTGTTTGGTTTGAGAGTTAAAGTGGCGATGAGGAGGCTTTTGTGGTGATGGAAATGTGAAAGTGAAGGATGGGTTTTTGGTCTTTGCAGAAAAAGAAAGAAGGTTTTGATGGGTTAGGGTGGCGCTAAGGCTGAGAGGGAAGTGATGCTTTTCTTTGGAGAAGAAGAAGACAATGGTGGAAACTAATTTTACAGAGGGAGAGCTCCAAGGTTCTCTTTATTGCTGGATCTTTTCCTTCCGTTCTGTTAAGTAAGGGAAGTCTCCTCTTTTCTTTTCTGATTGCCATCTCCCTTTTATTTCTGAAAACAATCCAACTCTTTTTTAATTTCAAAAAAGTTGTAATGTTATGTTGTGTCTTTGTTATGTGTATGGTGTCATAGTCATTGAGTAGTATGTTCAGCAGGTTTTGATGTAGGAGCATTGGTTCTGGTTTCTAGTGAGGCCAATCTGTACAGGATGTCTCATTGTGTGAAAATTTTGGAGTGACGTGTAGATGATTCAGTCTGAGTTTTGTGGAGGTAGTTGGTACGGCTTGTGTTGATGTTTGCATGGTCAAAGGTGTATGTTAAGGTTTCAATGTTGTGTTGTTTTTTTGTTTTTTTAGTGAAAGAGAGTCACAGGCATAGCGCAGAGTTATTGGAGAGGGCATGAGTCAAAGTGTGAAAAGGACTTCTTTGCTTTTTCTTTTTAGTTGTATAGTTTGTAAAATAAAACAACTAAATGAACTTTTTTTTTGCCTTTTTTTTGTAATTGTCATTTTTTTTATAAAACTAAACCTAATTAAATAATTAATTTAAAATAAACTTAAAAATAAAAATGGAAATGAAATTGCAATGAAAATTAAAAGAAAATAAAATCAAACTATATTAACAAAAATTAAACTAATTAAATTTAGGCTAAAATTAAACTTAATTAAAATTAATCTAATTAATACTATTCTAAATTAAAGAATAAAAAAAACAAACTAAAAAATAAAATAAAATTAAGTGAAAAGTAAAACTAAAATTGAAAATAAACCAAATTAAGTATAAACTAAATTAATTATATAAATAAAAATAATAAAATAAAAAAGGCAAAAAAGCATGGAATGATAAAATCGACTGAAAATGCACGACTAAAGATTAATGAGACGCTTAACTGAAAATGCGAAAAAAGAGACCGACTTAAAATGATATGACAAAGGCCAACAAATCTGAGGGAAAATTTTTGGGGTATGACACAAAGGCAGTACCAAATGTCAATTAGCATGCATCACAAATCATGTTAACATGTGAACAAAGGTGTGCAAGAATCAACATGTTCATATAATGTCAAGAGTACAAACAATTACCAGAATTAACAAATCGTGCATTGAAAGTTTGCATTCAAGCTTCACCCAGAGGCTAAGCAGCTTATAAAACACCCACAAATATCAAGCATATCAAGCCATGGAAGTTAGTTGAGGAAAGGATGTCAAACAAGCTTTAAAATGCACAAAAATGGTACTTTATTACAGTGGTAATCGATTACCACATGCAGGTAATCAATTACCTGCTTGAAAATAGCAAAATTAGTGAAAAAGGGTGCAGAGTAATCGATTACCCCCATATAGGTAATCGATTACCACTGTAACAGTAGCAAAAAATAGCTTTTCAAAAAGCATTTTCAGCACCTAATCATTTATCCAATCCACTACATGTTATAGTATGAATTTATGCACGAAAATTACATGAAATATGAGCAATTAATCATCAATTAAAAGTATTAAACATGAAGATCAAAGTTCAAACAATCACATGATTAATCAACACCAAAAGCTACCGAAACTACATCGTAAATGCTCGAAAGTGAACGAAACAGTATATTGAGTAAGAATAACCTACCTACAAGGCAGAGATTTTCCTTGGATCTTGTTGCAAAGGAAATGTGATGAAAATAAGTAGAGAAAACCAGAGAACTCTGCACTTGCGATCCAAACCGTAGCGAAACAGATCAAAAACGCGAAAATGCATCAAATGCGAGTTTGCACCGAATTGCTTGAGTTGATTACTTGAGATGAAGTAGAAACTACTGTAACTCCAAGAATCCAAGCAAGAATGAAGTAGAATGGAGGTTAAGCTCAAGAGAAAAGCACTTTCAATGTGAAAGTTGCTACTCTTCAATGGTGGAATTGAGCTCTAGTGTGGTTTGGGGAAGAAGATAAAGATGAATGTGTAGAACTTGCAGAAAAATGCAGAGAGAAATGTGAGAATTGAGAGTGAAGAATGTGAGAAATGATTGAAATGTTTGAAGGTCCCTTGTGAAATGGTGGAGCTTTGTTTATATAGAGTAGAGGTTTGGAGTTGCTAGGTTTGGAATGTGCTTTGGAGTGAGCTTTGGAGCTTGCATTGGAGTTAGTTACACTCAACTCACTGAGTCAGAAGTTGACTCAGTTAGTTAGTTGGTAATCAGTGGAGTAATCCCAATGCAAATCCAAATCAAGTGGTTCACATGCTTGGAAATTAAGGAACATGGTGGACTCAATTCAAAGTGATGTATTGGAATAAATGTAAGTGGAGTGTCTTGAATGGTCTTGAACTGTCTAGAATGTTTAACACAATGCTAGAACCAAGTAGAACACAAGAAAAAAAAGAGTGCAAAGCTGTCGTCATGAAAATGCAGCAGAAACTGTAAATTTGCACAGGGTAATCGATTACCCTATTTTGCCTAGCAAAATGGTATCGATTACCACAGAAAAATTTTGCCCAGATTGCTTAGGAACAAGTGTTAGGGCCCCGGTTTCGATTTTCCACCTCTTGCTTTGATGAATAGGCATGGAAACACTTGTTTTTTGCTTCTGTTGATGATGTGATGACCTTGTGAGGATATAATTAATCGGACTTTGAAAACCTGAATATTCCTGCAACAAAACCACAGATAAAAAGTGTTAATGCGTATGCCAGCGATGCGAATGCACATGCTTATGCAAAAGGCAAAATGGGAGGTCAAATTTCGGGTTACGACAGCTGCCCCTATTTAATCCTCTTGAGCCTGAATGTTCAAATTGTGCCAGCTTTTCGATGATTCGTGGTAGAAGGGAATTAAATAAAAGAGTAGCTCGAAAATTTGGCCGACGACGACAATAGAAGAGTTTATAAGTGAGTGGTTTGGCTGAATATTTGCTGGGGAGATGAATCAGTCAACAAGGAGTATACTTGATGCACATGCTATGTATGTTGATCTTACGTGATGCTTAATGTTATGTTATGCAGCGGCGCAGGTTAAGGTATCGCATCGCAAGTTGGGAGGTTCTGGAAAAGTTTGACAGATGAGAACTGGACTTTGAAAAGGTGCGCCAGGCGAGAACTAGACTTTTGAAGAGACAAGTCAGACAAGAACTAACTACCAGGCGAGGACTGGATTTTGATTGGGACTCATGTTTATATCTGTATGGCGTAATGCTCTACCTTGAAGAATATGTTATGCGTTTGAGGATGCAATGTTATGCGATGATGATTACTATATACAGAATGTCAGTAATCGGGTTTTAAAGAGATTTCAAGTGTGATCGGCCTTATGTCAAGGCTTCATGCTATGCCAGATGAATGATACGCATGAGTGAAGCGACATAGTTACTGCATGAGAGTGGTGTATGCAACCGTTCTTGAGAATCTATCAAGTGCTTTTATGCGGGAGGTGGAAAAGTTGAGTTTAGGGTGCAAGTCATAAAGACGTGATTCCCTGACACCTACTTCGGGATCAGCAGTTGTCGATGTATCATTGCTTTTGTCTTAAAATAGGAGAGAAGTTGTACCTTGGTAGCCTGTCTTTACCCTAGTCTATTGGGTATGGTCGCAACTACGAAAATCAACCGGCGGAAAAGACGGAAGAGTCGTCACCAAACGTTATTTATCCCGACGCAGGGAAAGGAAACAATCGAAGAAAACCCAAAGAAAGGAAAGACATGGTCATCGCAACCATAGTCAGGGCTCTGGAGTCGGTTACGCGAGAGGAAGGTATTAGCACCCCCTCGCATCCATCGTACTCGATGGGATCCACGCTTGTTGTCCTGATCAAAGGGTGTAGATATCTGAAGCTCCACTACTAACTAGAAAGGAATAGAACGAAAAACGGGGAAAGAAAATAAAAGGTGACTCGGTAGGACATCGTCGTCCTAGGCCTACGTATTCCCTCATGCAATGGGAAAATCAGAGTCAACGTAGTTCGGGGGACTACAGGATAGTTGGGGGAAGGTTGCTCCCCAAGACATCGTCGTCTTATGCCTACGTATCCTCATTCGAACAAGACAGAGGAAATAAGAGCAGTCATAGTTCATGGTCACAACCACGGGTTAGTATAGGGTCTCAATCGCACTGGGGCGAGAAAAAGGCTCGATTAACAAGTCTCGATCGCACTAAGGAATGAGGAATCAGAGCATCTGTAGTTCACAAGACTTCGGGAAGACAGGATCTCGATCACACTAAGGCAAGAGAAATGGAGAGACGCATGAAAGGTCTAAGGGAAACTCGGTCCTACACGTTATCATGCAAAGTGGCCCTAAGGTCAGGATTAGGAGGGAAGTCTACCTAATGTTGTCATGCTTGGATTGAAAGCCTAATGTCTCTCATACCTCCAACTTAATCAGAAATTAAGTGGAGCTAGGAATCCTAAGGGATCATGTAAACCAACACAAGTAAACATTATACTAATCAATCACAAAATGAACAATGTCGTGATCTCAGCTAAGAAACAAAACTGAGTGACTCCTCGTCCTCAACTAAAAGAAAATGCAACAGAAAAGGACAATGTCGTGATCTCAACTATGAGGAAGTTGAGTGACTCTTCGTCAACCCCAAGATGAAAATGATGTCGTGGTCTCAACTATAAGGAAGTTGAGTGACTCTTCGTTCACCACAAAGTAAGACCGAAAAGGGGAGCAAACCAGATCAAAGTATCAAGGAATTGGCACCCAAGCCAAGTATACAACTAGGAGTGAAAACTCCTCACTCAACAAGAAGTTGTAAGCAAAAATGCTAAACCCTGGGCATTCTTCATACAAGTACACAAGTGTTACCTAATGGAGAAGGTTTGTTGCCTCTTCAAAGCACGCAAAAAGCTCAAGACTCAAAGGAAGAAGATTCTAAGGTGGAAGAGAATCCAACCATCAAGTACTTCAAACAAGTAAGAGGGTCCAACAGTCAAGTATCTAACATCAAGTTCAAAACATGTCAAAATCTAACAAGAATCAAATGTAAGCAACTATCATCAAAGGCAATCAACAAGGAGAACCGGAATTAACATCAGGAATTAGTCCAAACGATATCAGGGACTAAGCACAATCTGCATCAAGAGATCTCATCAGTCCAAACAAGGTTATGAAAAATATTCCTCATAAAATCTCCACAAGATTAATCAAAACTTGTATGATAAGAGGAACAATCAAAGTCTAAAAAAAGTTTAATCAACTTGTTCCACTAAAATATCCAAGAGAATTGAACCAAGAATTAACTACAAGGTTTAATGAAAATTCAATTAGGAATTCAATTAAAATCAACTAACAATTCTAGACAAAGTTGTCAACAAGAAATTCAAGTTAAAAGTAATTCCTAAACAACATAAAAATGACAAAAAATTGAATTGTCTAAACAAGTATCCACAATCACAACAATCAAAGTAAAGTTAGCGCTTAGTCGAAATTTAAATCAAAGCCAAAATCTAACATAAATCAAACAAGACGATTAACAAGAATTTAATCAAAAAATTCTACACAAATCTTCAACAAACTCTAATCGAAGTCTAAGATAAAAGACCTACAACCAAACTCTAATTAACCAACAAATTTTCTAATCACAATTAAAAGACGTACAACCAAATTCTAATAAAAATCTACAACCAACTTCTAATTACAATAAAAAATATACAACCAAATTCTAATTACAATTAAAAATCTACAACCAAATTCTAATTACAATTCTAATAAAAAATCTAAAGAAACAATTCTAATAGCCAAAACTGAGGTGCAGCAATTATATTGTGGGTGCAGAGAGGAACCTGGTGTAATGGTTGAGGTTTAAGGGCTTGAAATCTATGGCCCAATGAGTTCTGTTCAAACAAGAGGGGTGCGGAGTGCTTTAGGAGGTGTGAAAAGTGAATTCAGCATGGTCATGGGCCTATGAGCCCGGTTCAATATACTCAAGACTTCACCTAAAAATAATAAGATGCTGACATCATCTTCTTCTTTATTCAACCTGCCGTCGTGTTCTCCTATTCTCCATCTCGTTCTTCAATGGCTCCACAACGAACCAACCAACATATTGCCGCGTCGGCACGCCTTGCGGCGGCGGCCACGGTGGTTCGCTCTTCCCTCTAATCCACTCTTCTACCTCGTCCGCTTTTCCTCTTCTTCCTCCACATTCCCAAATGAATCTCAAGCCCTAACTAATCTCTCTACTCAGCACAACACAACGCGAACCAGTACAGAAGAAAACGCGAGGCTACCAACAAGATCTAAGCAATAATCTAGTTAAAAAGCATTTACATGGTGCAAGCGAGATTTGGAAGCGAACGAGCATACTTGCATGACGGCGAGCCGATGGTGATGACGATGCTTCGATGCTGTACTACAAAATCCTTGTTGCGATTTTCTCTGCGAAGCTTGAGGTGAGACCCCTTAATCGTTCTTGAATTCTGCCCTGATTTTCAATCTGTCTTCATCTCCTTCTCGATTCTGTTGCGTTGTTATGCAGTTGTTGTTTGAATCTTCCTCTATTCTTTCTATAAACTCGTTGCGTTCAAGTTGTTGTTATTGTGTTGATGTTGTGAATTCATGCAATTGTATCCTGATGATTGAGATTGAACGATTGTGTTTGGTTTTGCGTTGTTCTTGCAGGTTTTGCTTCGATGAAGATATGATTATGATGATGAAGATTGTTGCAGAGTTGAAGATCAATGAAATTGAAAGTGGTGAAGATCACTGAAGCTAATTGTACAAATCAAGGTTATTGAAGATTGATGAAGAATTTCCAAAGTGTGAATTGAAGACGATGATTTGTCAGTTGCAGATTCTTGTGAACTGAAGATGGTGAAGAGAAGGTTGGAGTTCTTGAAGCTGCGGATTATGAATTTGAGTGGTGAGTTTACTTCTTTTACCTTGTGGTTAATGCAGTGTTGCGGATCGAAGATGATGAAAAGTGTTTTCTGTGATTTTTGCAGAATTTGGAAAACTGATGAAGAATTGGTGTGAATCCGTGAGGGTGAAGATGAATGGGAGAAGGAACTTAGAGAATCATAGAGTGCGTGAAGATATTGAAGTGTGAAAGAGAGAACAATCTCCTACCAATTCAGTTGCAGCGAAGGATTGTAGGGAATTTAGGAGGGTAGAACAATCTTTACAATTGGATTCTGTTACAGGTTATTTGTAATAAAATCCTGTTATAATAATTTGGTGGAGTTTGTTGGGAGATTGTGAAAACTGTTAGTGAGTTTTTTTCTGTGATATTTTGATTCAATTGCCTTTCACTTACCATTTTCTCAACCTTCTATGCTCTCGTTGATCTTGTACGTAACGAAGCCAAATCCATTTGGCCTTCTGCATTTAAATGCTTGTAATTTGCAACTGCTTCCTCTATTTCACCATGAATACGAAAAATGTTGTGCAGATTTTCATTTGTAACTGGGGGTAAGTTTCCAATATAAAGCTTTCTAAGTGAAAGACCAGGATCACCATTAGTTTTGGTTCGGCCCTTTGTTGTGTCGGTCTTCTTCGGTTTCCATGTTTGGGAAAACATGCCACCAAGACTTCCCAAAAGCTTTTCTTGTAATCTGCTCACCTTGATAATGCAACATAACCAACGTCTTGGAAGCCTCCCCTCGCATCTCCTCAGCTATCTTCAGACAAGTGTTTACCGATTTGGTAGTCTCTTCATCCTTGTAAACAACATAGTTCTCCAAATCCTCCACCGACTGACTCTCCAACCCCCCCCCCCCCCCCCCCCCCCCCCCCCCCGAATCACAGAAATCGTTCTTGTACATGTGCCGATTACCTTAAGACGGAGCATAAGAAGACGATGAAGACTGGCCATGATGAGCATCACCATCATCAAATGGATTGGTATTAGTTTCTCCCTGAACTAGGTTATACTCAGAAGAAATCTTCCTTGAAGGTTTATACTTTCTGTTATCCTTTTTCTCTTCATCAGAATCAAAGGGGTTATTATTCTTAGAGCTAGGTTTAGCATCTTTCAAAGGAGATTTCTTTGAACCAAACATTCTCACTCTTTCTCTGCAAAAATTAAGTGCGTGTGTGTTGAAGTTAGAGAAGGGAATGGGGGAGGATGTAATATGGTTTGAGGAAGTTGTGCAATTGAAGGATATTGGAAAGAAAAATGGTTAATAATTTGAAAATGGATCTAAATTGGATCGGTAATTAATTTAAAATGGAATTGGGTTTAATGAAATGGATTTAGACATGGACTAAATGGATTTACCATGGAATTGGATATTGAATTAGGTTTGGATATAGAGAATTGGCTATTGAATTAGGTTTGGATATAGAGAGGTTTGGATATGTAACTGGATTTGGAAAAAAATGGTTAATAATTTTAAAGAAATGGATACCGGATTTTGACACAAACTTGAATGGAACTTGAACAAATCCATGACCATGATTTTGTGATTAACTTAAACATGAACTCAACGAAGCTTAAACGAGTGAACCTCTGACCAAAACTCGTAAAGAGCCTTTTAACAAACTTATTCATTTAAAATGAATCTTGAATGAGTGACTGAATAACCTTTCGCCTTGAACCCATAAACCATGATTGTGCTATGAACTTTTGTTGACATCCCCATCTTGAGGATACTTTACATTAAAACCATGATTGGACATATATATCAAGGCCTTCTCAATAGCTTGCACCTTAAGCAATGAGGGACCTTGACTGATACACCGATGAATAATCTTCATAAGTAAACCCTTAAAAACCACATACTTAGGGAAATATACCTTAATTCATGCTCCTTGGAATCCTTGAAAAAGAAAAGCTTTTCCTGATGAACCGTGATAAGAAGACACTCATGATGACGAGAGTTCAGACCTTTCGTCTCACCTTGAAATAGGGAAAACCAGAAATCACAAGAAAGATGCTTTGATTCCATGTCTCATGTTTCCAATGAAATGCATGATTGCGAAGTTATGACCTAATGGAAAATGAAGATGAATGCGCAATACAAGCCAGTTAAGGTTAGAAAACATAGGGCAAATTTTGGGGTGCTACAGCTGCCCCTATTCAATCAACTTAAACCGGAAGGGATGATAGCAACGACTTTCAGACATTCAAGGTGTAAGGTGATTGAATACAAAAAGAACCACAAAATTTGTAAACTGTGGGGAGATATACAATAAAGTGTTTGCCAACCGAAGATGGACTCAAAGTAAAGATTCCACTTGAAAGCGGACTTGAAAGGGATGTCGGCCGGAGGCGGACTCACAATCGAAAACTGAAAGGAGGAATGCCGGTCGGAGGAGGACTCACATCAAAGAGTAAAAGAAGGAATGCCAGCTGGAGGCGTACTCACAATTGAAGAGTAAAAGAAGGAATGTCAGCCAGAGGTGGACTTACATTAAAACGAAGGTGAATTTTTAAGAAGAGAAAGGGTGCCGACCGAAGGCGGGCTCGCAACGCCTGATTTAAGAGGAAAGAATGTCGGTCGAAGGCGGACTCAAAACGTATCATTTAAAAGGAAAGAATGTCGGTCGAAGGCGGACTCACATCCAAACATAAAGGTAGGACGACACGAAGGCAGACTCACAACCGGAGGTTACAATCACAAGATGGATTTCAAAAGGAAGGTCGGCACGATGACGGACTCACATCCAAACACAAAGGTAGGCCGACACGAAAGCGGACTCACAACTGGAGGTTACCATTATAAGATGGATTTTAAAAGGAAGGTCAACACGAAGCTGACTCACATCCAAACACAAAGGTAGGCCAACACGAAGGTGGACTCATAACCAGAGGTTACCATCACAAGATGGATTTTCAAAAGGAAGGCCGACACACAGGAGGACTCACATCCAAGGGTTAGTAGAATCAACAGATCTACAAAGATGACTCTGTTGGGGATAGAAAGGTGGACCATGGGTATAGCCAACGGATCTACGACTCTGGAAACTGATTGAAAGATGTGTTGGGTAATGAAGTTTCCTATGCAAGGAACATTATGATAATCGAAAGGATAGTCGTCAGCATTGCGGCTGGGAACGTACATTATATGATATCAGGATGGTGACGTGAACGTCAATTTGATTAACAGGATGTCTGAAAGCTACAGTGCAACATCAACTCTGAGGTTGAGAAAAAGACTAGACATCCATTCCGAGATTGAGAGAGAAAATGATAAACATCAACTCTGAGGTTGAATAAAAATATAAGTCTCAACTCTAAGATTGAGAAAATTTGGAGTAAACATCAACATTGAGGTTGAGGAAAAATTAGGCAAACGTCAACCCTGAGGTTGAGGGCAAGAGATAGATGGGCACCAACTCTGAGGTTGGAGAAAAATGATATATGTCAACTCTGAGGTTGGAGACAAAAGATAGACGTCAACTCTGAGGTTGGAAGCAAAATATACGTCAACTCTAAGGTTGGAATATAAGCTAGACATCAACTCTGAGGTTAGGAATAACATGATTGGTCGTCAACACCTATGTTGGAAGACCACAAGGTAAACATCAACTCTGAGGTTGGTAAAAAGGTAGACATCGATTTTGAGACTAGAGATAAAAACATAGACTACAACTCTGAGGTTGGGGCTAGATATTGATCAACATCAACCCTTGGGTTGAGAAAAATTCGGACAAGTACCGACTTTAAAGTTGAGAAAAACTTGACATCAACTATGAGGCTGAGAAATATGTAGGCGTCAACTCTGAGGTTGGAGATAAGGAAGACGAACATCAACTCTCATGTTGTACATACAAGATATACGTCAACTCTGAGGTTGGGAAAAAAGTAGACATCAACTTTGAGGTTGGACAAAACAGGAGTCAACGCCGAGGTTGGGGAAGAAAGGCATCAACTCTGAGGTTGATAAAAGATATACGACAACTATGAGGTGCGTAAAATGGGGCGTCAACTCTGAGGTTGGGGAAAATGATGTACGACAACTCTGAGGTTGGGAAGGGACATGTGTCAACTCTAAGGTTGGGGGATCACAAGGTAAACATCAGCTCTGAGGTTGGTAAATAAGGGCGTCAACTCTGAGGTTGGATAAAACAGGTGTCAACTCTGAGGTTGGGGAAGAAAGGCGTCAACTCTGAGGTTAGGGAAAATAAGGGCGTCAACTCTGAGGTTGGGAATGAAAGGCATCAACTCTGAGGTTCTAAAAAACAGGCATCAACTCTGAGGTTGGGGAAGAAAGGTGTCAACTCTGAGGTTGGAGTCTGAATGGGTAATGCTCTCTTTAGAGGAATGGAATCAGTGTTTCGATTGAGGGTTGATCTGGGCTTTCGTGCTAGGTACCAAATCAGGCTAATGCTTCGATGCATGTATGCATTTTTCTATAGCGCAATGCTCCATATCAAATGGAAATGCTACGCGTTTTGAGGATGCAATGTAATGATGATTACTATATGCAAAAGTGAGAGGACACTCCACCGGGGAATGCGTAGAACAGAACAAGCAAACTTCACTGAGGGAGGTATCACTAATATCTGATCTCCTGCAGGGAGATAACCAATTGTACCAACAATAACCACTGGCGATGCAAACTCTGTCGGGGAACCGCAAGCTGAATTGTAAACTATGTTGGGGAGATGCCAATGAAGATTGAACTTTGAACTGCTGATAATGCCAATAACCATTAGACTTTGATTTGCGGAGAATTATCATATCTAACCTTTAAGGAGGGTAACCCCGACTTATCACCGTCTTCAAACTAATTTGGAATATTCCATCTTCTTACCCTACTGAGAATGAGAAAACCGCTTACACTGTCGGGGATAAGAAAATCCTTATGAAGAACGCTTCTCTATTTGAGGATGATTCTCTGCTTGGGGAAGAATAGCAATTCCAGCACCTTGCTAGAAAGAGATACCTTCTGGAACCTTGCTGGGGAAGAGACTTCAAAAGCCTTACGGAACAACTTAGTGCATCAAGTTTCTGCTGATCAACTGCATACTGGTTATCAGGAGTGAATAATGGTTCCTTTAATTATCGACTTGCCCTAGACCACGGGGTCTAATGCAATAAATCATCTCAAGAGGATTTTATAGAAGACCTGGCATTCACAATGCCCTAAGGTCTTCAAACTCTTTGAGAGATTTATCGGGTCTCGACGTAACTGTCCCAGACTGCATAATCTACGAAGGTATTTGCCTCGAGGGGATTTGTGATGACTTGAAATACTCTGCCTCAGTATTTTGAACCTTGAAGAGGTGCTTTTGATTAACCGTCTTCTAGAGAGGATAACTTCTCGTGCTCTTGAGGTGGCCTACCTCGATACGAGCCTTGAAGTGAATTTGCCCCTGACTGACTGATCTACGAATGAATGCCCCAGAATAGCTGCATTTGGAGAGAATTGCTGAATCTCGACATGATTGCCCCCGTTTGGTTGAACATTAGAGAGATTTATCGATGTGAATACCCCAGATTAGCTACCTCTTATCACGGCTTATTGGGAAAACCCACTATGCACAGAGTCTCTTGGCAACATGCCCCTTGACACGACTGTCCTTCGGAATTTTCAAGCATCTCAACTCGGCAGGATCAAGCTTCTCGACTGACGTTCATTATGTAAGCTTCCTCGATGCTTAAGCACATGTGTGCAAGCAGAAAATGTTTATTATGGGAATGATAATTCTAATGCAACACACATATTAATCATGAAGTTTTTTTATTGAAAAGATATCGTGAAACCTTGTGAACGAGTCACTAGTTATGACATTGATTTTTGAATGGAAGATATTATGCATATGCAATACCAATAAAAATCTTATTAGCACAAGGGAGTCAGGAACGCTATCTCGTTGAAGTACGCCTTCGGTATAAACCCTGCTTCAATTAGAACTTTTAAGGGTTGTAACGTGGTCTAGTTCGCGGTTTTAGAAAAAAGGATTTATGGCTCAAAATTTGTTTGTAGCCACCCATTCTCCTTGATGTTCTCCACTCCTATGTTTAGTTAATTTGGCACAAGCGCTCACCTTTCAAAAGGATTTTTGTGACGAGTCATGGTTAAGGAACCCACGAGGTTTTCGAAATGACAGTCACCCTTTTTGCCTTTATGTCTGTGGCACACGAATTGTTCTTTATCGAGGATTTTTCTTTTGATCATTTCTTTTTGCTTTCTATTTTTTTTTATTTCCCTGACTTTGCCTGGACCGAATTTTATTTTTTCAATTTTGATGTCCAGCGGGATGCCCTAAATTTTACCTAAGTCACCCGTTTTCAAGCTTTCGACTTAGCGGGCTTTCTTTCTTTTCTCTTTTTTTTATTCTTTTCTTTTGAATTAATCGTGTGACATTGGCTTGTCTGGATTGTTTGAAAGGGTTGTGACTGCCTCATTCCTTGGTCGAGGAAGGATAACCATTGTGGTTTCACGTCTTCTGACCTCCTGATGTGTGAGGAAAGAAGGTGGTTGCTTCTTGAATGGGACGCTCCTTTTGAAATTTGAACGCTTGGTCAAATTAATTGACAACTACGCTGCCCCTGGATTATATGTGAGGGTTTTTTTGTATGAAAAGAAACTCCTACTTCGAGGCTCGAAGGGGTTGACAAGGGTCTATCTCCCTTATATCTTCGATGTTTGGGGATTTGAAACAATGCATGTACATCATCAACAGGGTTTTATCCAAAAGCATACAACCTAAGATTTTGCATTTTTACTTCATCATCCTCCCTCCAAGAGTTTAAGCAAGAAGGTTGG
Source organism: Lathyrus tuberosus (assembly GCA_022829125.1). Classification (NCBI taxonomy): domain Eukaryota; kingdom Viridiplantae; phylum Streptophyta; class Magnoliopsida; order Fabales; family Fabaceae; genus Lathyrus; species Lathyrus tuberosus. The sequence goes on along the minus strand of JALAZF010000930.1, from coordinate 625,584 downwards.
TATTGCAATGCACAAAAAATTTATGAATGAATAAGAATAGAACACTTCAAGAAAAACATATTCATTGCATTGAGATCATTATTAAAAAAAACAAACAAGTTTTTACATGCAAACACAACATTAACAAACAATGAAAAATTACAAATGAAAATGCAGTAAAGAAGCTGAAGATTGCCATTGTTGAGGAGGCTTGACTTCATTTGGACTTATTGCTTCTGACGATGCCCTTGCATTCTAAGTGCTCACTTGAGAAAGGAGGCTTCAATTGATGTGCAGATCATCTGCAATGAATGTAATGACCTCTTAGTCGACCAGATCTTGCACCTTGTGCTTGAACACGTTGCAATTTTCAATTGAATGGCCTGGTGTGTCCGAGTGATACTCACATTTAGTATCCAGATCATACCCAGGAGGAATAGGTTTGGGAACAGGCTTGGCCTCTCTTAGTTGAACCAGAGAACCTTCGAGCAAACGAGCAAGAACATGACTGTGAGGAATAGGGAATGGATCGAAACTTCTCTCAGGCCTTCTTGATCTTTGTTGTCTCTATTACTGATAGTTTTGTTGCTGAGGAGCATAGGGTTGCTGATACTGAATAGGTTGTTTAGCAGCAGGTGGAATATACACAACATTAGCTTCTCCTCCCTTTCTCTTGGAGAACTCGGTATAAGGTTTCTTTGCATCTTTAGAAGAACCAGCAGCAACTTGAATGTTTCCCATTTTGATGCCGCTTTTGACTCTTTCTCCTACCAATACAAGATCCAAAAACCCGGCTGACAAACATCCCACCAATCTCTCAAAGTAAGGCCCCTGGAGCGTAGCCATGAACATGTCAATGAGTTCTCGCTCCATCATCGAAGGTTGAACCCTAGCTGCCAGCTCGCGCCATCTCTGGGCGTACTCTTTGAAGCTTTCGTTTTGTCTTTGTGCAAGACTCTGCAGTTGCATTCTATTGGGCGCCATGTCTGTATTGTATTGGTAGTGCTTAATGAAAGCTTCTGCCAAATCCTTCCAACTACGAATGAGTCCTCTCCAATTGCATGTACCACTCTAAGGATGTCCCAACTAGGCTATCCTGAAAGAAATGCATCAGCAGCTTCTCATCATCTGAATACACATCCATTTTTCTGAAATATTCCCTTATGTGAGTCTTAAGGCTGGTGGTTTCATTGTATTTTTTGAAAACAGGCACCCTGAACTTCGGAGGAATTTTCACACCGGGGACCGAACCTAAGTCAGCCATGTCCATACCCAAAGCACTTTGCCTCTCAAAAAGCCTTCATTCTCTCTTCGAGCATACAAAACTTCTTGTCCGCCTCGGTAGGGAAACTCATCTCAGCATCGTAAAACTGTTCATCCTGATTATCCACCTCCCGACGAGGAACAAGAATCTCACCAGTCCTTCTCCCGGATTGACTCATAGGAGGGGGTGGAGAAAGATCAGTACGTGGAGGATTCACATCTCCTCCTAGAGTATTACCACCAACAACATTCCCATTACCAGCCTCTGGGATAACAACAGCAGCCATGTGGATAAGCGCCCTTAATTCCTCTTGACGTTGAGCCATACCTTGCATCACTTCCATGAACTGAGCCATACGAGTCTGGAATTCCGATAATTCTGATTGTACCTGATCCATGATTCGCCTCTGGTTACTTCGAGTTGCGTAGTGGTGAGAAGTCAGGTTTGCATTTCTGAAGAGAAGACCAAGTCAGAATAAGAATCCACATCTTTGAACACCTGCTATGCATATGAGTATGAGAATGCAAATGTCATGTTCAATTATTTTTTAGGAATCTTTCTGCTTTGATTCAAGTTTTTCACAGAAACACCACAAGGAAAAGATGGACAGCTCGACTACGAGACCCAAAGTTAAGATCCTTGGAAATAAAAGAACATGTATGTCAGAATGCAAACATGTTATGATGATATGGATGCAGAGACATGGGATCAAAGCTTTCACAAATTATGAATAACTGTTGTGCTGATGATAAGTTCAAAGGTATGCTCTGATAAGAAAACCAGAATACCCAAAATACCGGAATAATCAGAATACCAGAATACCAAGCTGATAATTCCACACTGATAAGAAAATAAGAAATCCGGGTTGGTTGAATGCCAAAGTTTCCTGCAAACCTATAAACACTCATCCCTTCTCACATGTGGGTTCTAGTCTTGGACGGCATCCTAATAGGTCCTCAGTATCACGGACTCTCAAGTCGAGAAATGATGATACGCTCACCATTTCTGGTTTGGCATCATCACCAATCGATAAGGCCTCAACTGACGCCCAAATGAACGGTCTCCAGAGTCGTAAGCCTTCTAAGTTAACACCCTGACATGCAAAAGACGCGCAAATTAGAATATCTTCCAAGAAAACCTCGTTTGAATGTGGATTTCGTGTAAACCAAATGTACCAAGACGCTACACAGGCCACACTACTTTCCACTATAATCCTGTGTGTATACTCAAGCCTGGGTATTGGGCTTATCTCTCAGAACACCCTGCCCACCCAAGAAAACCCGCAATCCAACACAGTTAAGTATATATATGACAATAATGAAATGTAATAAAGTAGATAAATGCGATAAACATGAATAATCGTGCAATAAAAGCCATAAATAAAGCAAGTAAAGCATACAGATAAACACCCAATAACCGAAAACACGCAAGCGCTAGAATTAACTCGCTTAGGGAACTAGGGTCCCAAGCAGAGTCGCCAGCTGTCATAACTGTGAAAATCAACCGGCGGAAAATACGGAAGAGTCGCCACCGAACGTTATTTATCCCGACGCAGGGAAAGGAAGAAGAAAACCTAAAGAAGGGTAAGACATGGTCATCGTAACCATAGTCTGGGCTCGGGAGTCGGTTGTCGCGGTGAGAATCGGATATCAAGCTATTGATTAACTTGAATCACAAATCATAATTTCACCACCGAGCTTTGATTTATCCAAAGGAAAGGTTAAAGATCGGAAAAACCTAAGTTAAGAGAATCTAGGTTCGGGGGTTAGTTACGTCAATGGAAGGTATTAGCATCCTAAACGTCTGTAGTACTCTACAGGAACCTCTTGTTTTATTTATGTTATGTTACTTGTTTGCTTGCTAAGGGAAAGACCTAGGGGTTAGTATCTAAATATAATCGCCAAGACATTGCATCTTGTGCCTACGTATCCTGACAAGAGTGGAATCAGGGTATTCGTAGTTTCCCTCAAAAAGGGTGAGGAACTCTTGACTGTGGTCAAGGTTCCAGTGGGGAGGTAGCGTCTATGACAAGGCGCTACATAGAGTGCGGTGACTCCAAAGTTAAGAGTAAGTTATAAGGGAAGTAAGTGTCCACGGCGGAACATATGCATGGAGTGCAGCGACTCTGATCCTAAGGCTAGGATAAAAGGTAGAAAGCGTCCATGGCAGAACACATGTAAAGAGTGCAGCGACTCTCATCCTAAGGCTAGGAAAAAAGGGAGGGACCTAAAGTTAGGCTAATCTGTGACATGGCAGTCAACAACAGGACCTTTCCTTTGGAATTTGATTGAGAAAAGATTTTAGTCTTAAGAGAAAAATACCCGATAAAAAAATTGAGGTTCGAAAATTGCGTGATGGCGATTGCAAAAGACAACCGATTTACGAGAGAATTAGCCACTTGACGTTGGATCAATAACCAAAGAAAATGTGCAAGTGTGTGCATGAGGTTGATGGCGATGCTAAAAAGGAGTCGACTTACAAGTTGGGATATGGCTTGATGTATGAATCAAGAATGTTTTGGGTTTAGTTGATGGCGATCGTAGAAACAATCGACTTACAGGGTTTAAAATGGCTTGATTAAATCAAGAATTAGTTTTAAAAGCAATTCTAAAAATACAGAAATAAGATGTACAGACAATATTAACATCACACGTCAAATTAATCAGAAAAAAATAAAGTAAATAAGAGAAGTGTACATATTATAATCAAGATGCGAAGATGCAAATCAAAGCCATGTATGCGAAGATGTACAAAGGCTACCACAAGAAATTAGATCGGATCCAAACATAATGATGTTAGATCGTTGTTTTTAACATGAAACACATATCACTACCGCGTAAGCGGTCATCGCAAGTCGAATAAAGAATCAACAAGATAAAAATATTAAATAAAATCACAAACTAGAAATCAAAACGTGAATCAGTAAGTGCCAAAAGTGGATCGCCGCCATGCTAAACCGTCTGACGCGTGCAAAATCGAAATACAATGATAAACAAATATAGATCCGCATAAAAACCGATGGAAATCGACCATTAACTTGTTATACTTAACGTGATCATCGCAATAGGGATTAAAAGTGTGCGGATCTAAAATTATAAAATAGAAAATGCATAAAAAATGTAAATTTAACATGCTAAAAAAATCAACAATGTTGCTAACGCAAAAATGCGATCATCGCAACCGAATCGAACTAAACCCACATGTCACACATCATGCACATTAATTCGATCCGAACAATATAATCAAAACTAAAATAAAGCAGTGATTCTATATATATATATATATATATATATATATATATATATAAGAGAAAGATCTAAATTCACTAATTAAAATAATATGTATATCATAAAGTAAGAGAAAGTTCTAAACCAAATTACTAAAACCAAAGTAGTGATACAGTAAGGTTTTATTCACATAAGGTACGGCATCGGCGTGAGAGAGACAATTAAATTTGTTTTTCGCTTTTGAAAGACATGAGTAATAGTTTTAGTTAGGGGTGGACATCGATTTGGGATTTGGGCCGATTTGGGTTTGGGTTCAAAACTCCAATCCAGCCCAACCCTCGAGTGACATAAAAAGGTCCATTTTCGACTGGTTTAATCATTGGTTTTTTAGGATTTGGGTTGAAACGGGTTCGGGTAACTGAACTGATTTATTTCAGTTTTTATTTGTAATTTGGCCAATACAAAATCCAGCCTGTTGTAAATCTAATAAATTTGTTTTTTTTTTCTTTTTTAACTTGTTATTAACAAACTAATAATTGGGCCACTCAAAATTCAAGCCCAATTACCACCCAATATAAATTTTATTTTAATTTTAAAAATGATAAAATTAACTAATTTCTCATAAAAAAATATTAATTATTTGGATTAAACAAAATATTAATTATTTATACAAAGAACTATTTTGAACTTACAAATTTAAAAATTAATAAAGTAACATGACAACCACATTATTTCAATCTATAATATTATTACAACACATATTATTACAACTTATAAAAACATTCAAAAATAGAATCATGAGACATTAAATGTGTTATTCCATACTTCCTCCAACTCATTCATGCAAAGAGTATTTGTCATCAAACATTTAAACAAGTGATAATAATAGTTAACAATAGAGATATCAATTATGAATAAAAATCAAAAGTTAAATAAAACTGTGAATGGTAAAAAGTAATAGCAATTCAATTAATGATTTTGACAAAATAAATACAATTCTATAAATAATACATTAATAAAGTAAACAAATTGACAAATAATAACAATTAAAACAATTAAAAAAAGTATTTAAAGGAAATGGGAAGTTTATATTTACCTGAACAACACTTATATTTGGTCTTTCATACATTAGTACCAACTTTTTCCCTCTCTAATTATTCTTGCAAACAAGATGATGAACAGATTTAATCAGTAATAAATTATTCACCATTTATGCGTGTCTTACAATTAATGCAGTGCTTACCAATAATATTTTTCTCAAGATGCTCTATTCTTCATTCATTGTTCTGTTATATAAGTGACATATACAAATCATAAAAATAAAACCAGGGGTGAAAAAAAGACATGAGAAAATTACCAGCAGAAACACTACAAATCCTTATGCATTTTTTAGAAGAGATAGTAAATATATAAGACAAATATAAAGACAGCTTGTAATAAATAAATAGCAGTATATTTTTACAAAGTTCTTATAAAAACAACTTGTAAGAATTTGCAATATATTTTTCCAAAGTGCACGCATGTGCAACCATAACTAAATAAAAGCCTTAAAAATACAGAATACTTACTTGATTAGAGAAATCCTTGAACAATCACAAAAACCTGAAAAAGATAAATAAAATCCTTAAACAAAATACAGATTACTCAATGACAAAAAAAAATTACTAAAACTCATACTAAAAATCTATTGTTCTCAAATAAGGTTAACAGGTCACTAAAACAAATTATTAAAACTTGTACTGATAAAAAAATTAAGTTAACATGTTACTCAATGATAGATCTAAAATCATAATCAAAATTTATGGCTCTTAAATGAGGTTACCTTGATACTCTCCATAATGTGTTTGTTATTTAAGAAATAAACAAAAGAAGAAGACGAAGAAGAGAGAGAGAACACTTACCGAGAGTGAGAGATAACATTTAGAAAACAATGGCGGTAAAGAACAAGTGAGGCAATGGAGGCTATGGAGGCAAGGCAGTGGCGGCAACAGAGAGAAAGAGGAAGCCATGGAAGATAAAAACACATTGCAACCCTAGATAGTTATTATATTTAATTTAATTGGGCGATCAACTTGGGCTAAGGTCCAAAATGCATATAATTTAACTTATATTTACTATATTATATTATGTTATATATATGTTTCGGATCGGATCGGATTCCGACAGGTCCTATTTTATTAACCGAGCCCGACCAATATTATACAACAATATCCAATTAAATAATCCAAAAAAATCCATAAACCTAATTAAACTGACCTGTGACCTAAAATCGGTTTAGGGTCGGTCGGATTTTCTCTGATGGTATTTAAGTGCCCACCCCTAGTTTTAGTTTACTGTGAGGGAAAATAAAGGAGTAGAACAAAAGAGACTCACTCCGTTGATTTTTAGAATGAGAAAACCGAGTGATACAATTACGGCAGCTATGACCGGTCCCTTTTTCTTCACTCTCAGCATAATATATATACAAGTAGTATTAGGTTTCTTTTTTATTTTTTCTAAAAAATTCAAAAATACCCTTGATGGTTAATTTAGAGACAAGATTAAATAGTATTAATTGAAATTAAAATGAAAATTTAAATTAAAAATAATTAAAATAAAAAAATTAATAATCCTATTTATTTATTTTAAATACTTAGACAAAAATGTAAAAATAAATGGACTCTAAATAAATAAAAAGTCGGACGCTCAAGTGCTCGAAAAAATAAACCAAGTGCGCTAAAATGATCAGTACGAAATAAATGACTCAGAAAAATACAGCATTTGGTCAGATTTTAAAATAAATTTTGACCCGTTAAAATGCTCAAACTGATTAACATGCGACAAAAAAAAATGTCAAAAAATTAAAACGAACACGTCGGGTCAAACTACGTGAACCGTAGATTAATATAATTGAGATTTGCGAGCTCTATTTTGAAATTTTCCGTCCACTGATTTTATGCACCATTGAAATTTATTTTGACCAGTTTGTTTGTAAATCCGAGAAATTATTCTGACCGATATTTTAAGCAATATGCGAGATGAAATGCATGATATGTTGTACAGACAATGCGAAACGAAAAACAAAATCTTAGGGTAAAAAATTAGGGTATGACAGATGCCCCTATTTAAGTTTCTTCTATTCGGAGATATGGAGATTGAAATCTTCGTCTCGACGTGATAGGAGAGACTTAAATACAAACATGCACAATTTTTTGCCCTAAGATGCCTTATGATATGATATGAAATGAAAGACAAAGATCCAGAAGATACACCCGAAACATTTAGAAAAGCATTAAATGTACGGGTAAAGATTTGGAAGACATATATGGAAGAACGTCAGATAAGACAGGGTCATATCTGGAAGAACGTCAGATAGACACAAACGGGGTTCTGGAAAAGCATCATAATAAAGTCACATATTTGGAAGAACATCAGATAAACAATGTCATATCCGGAAGAGCATCAGATAGACACAAAGGGGCTCTGGAAAAGCATCAGGAGCAGACACATCTGGGAAAACATCAGATGGTAAAAGCAATATCATTCCGGAAAAGCATCAGAATAAACAAAGTGAATGTCTGGAAAAACATCAGATAACAAAGACTCAATCTGGAAGAATATCAGAAAGAGAGACACATCTGGAAGAGCATTAGATGGCAAAAGGCAATGTCATTCCGGAAAAGCATCAGAATAAACAAAGCGAATATCTGAAAAACATCGAATAGGTTTTGGAAGAACATCATAACAAAAGACTCAATCTGGTATAATAACTCAAAGAGATACATATCCGAAAAAACATCGGATAGATTCCGGAAAAGCATCAGAATCAATAGGAATGTCTAGAAAAATGTCAAACAGGTTCTGGAAGAACATCATAACAAAAGTACATATCTGTAAGAACATCGAATAGATTCCGGAAGAGCATCAAAGTTAAAGGTAATATCTGGAAGAAGATCAGATAAGTTCTGGAAGAACATCAGAACAAAGGACACATCTGGAAAAATGTCATACGCAACGTCGTATCTGGAAGAACGTCAGATAGACACAAAGAAGGTTCTGAGAGAACATCAGAACAAAAGTACATATTTGTATGAGCACCAAATAGGTACAAAGGAGTTTCTGGAAAAACATTAGAAACAAAGTCGTATCTGGAAGAACATCAGATAGACACAAGGGAGTTCTGGAAGAACATCAGAACAAATAGTACATATCCGAAAGAACATCGGATAGATTCCAGAAGAGCATCAAAATCAAAGGTAATATCTGGAAGAACATCAGATGAGTTCTGGAAGAACATCAGAACAAAGGACACATCTGGAAAAAAAACGTCAGACGCAACGTCGTATCTGGAAGAACTTCAGATAGACACAAAGAAGGTTCTGGGAGAACATCAGAACAAAAGTACATATCTGGAAGAGCATCAAATATGTACAAAGGAGTTTCTGGAAAAACATCAGAAACAAAGTCGTATATGGAAGAACATCAGATAGACACAAGGGAGTTCTGGAAGAACATCAGAACAAACAGTACATATTCGGAAGACCATCAGATAGGTACAACAATATCTGTTTGGTAGGTGCCAAGTAAGTTAGACTTTGACCACAAGGTAAGACGTGGATAACAACATAACCCGTGGAGAATACAAATGAGTGCAAATGAGGGTGACACTCTTGTTATGCATATGTATATGAATTATGATCAAATGCAACTGCAGATGTAATGCGGATATCGACGACACGACTCGACTCTTTTATGGAGAAGACAAGACTGGAAGACTGATTCCTCAACACGGAGATCACTGCCATTTTGCTTGGAGACTAAAGATGCTACTGAACACTGTGAGAGCAACAGTTGTCTCTAAAAGTCGTCTCTATGTTTTGATGATAACAATACGTATTTGTGAAAGAACTATTTTATGTTCTAACGTGTGTTGTGTGCAGATCATAAATCATAGAAGATATGATATCCAACAAGCACCAGCCAGATGTGCGTAATTGATTATATGCGAAGTTACTATGTGTGACATAAGTCGCAAAAAGCAAGTATGCTTCTGTATTTGATCATGATCAGTCAGATCCAAGGATGCTGATATTGTTGTTGCAATGCTCTTGTGGATGTTCTCTGAAAGTGATTGTGATTCTGAAGATAGCAAAGTTTCTGAAGAAGATAATCCTCTGAAGAACTGAAGTGCTGAAGACTCTCATGACTTGAAGTTCTGAAGGCTGAAGGCTTTGAAGACCAAGTGCAGAAAGACTTTGAAGACTTATGCGTTCTGAATTCTATGGTTCCAAAAGTCAAGTGTTGAAGACTCTGAAGACAGATTCCTAATGGACAAGTTTTGAAGATCTGAAGACTTGAAGTAGTGAAGAATAACGGGTTTTAAGGCAAGTGCTGAAGTTCTAAAGGCAGATTCCTAATGGACAACTTTAGAAGACTGAGGAATTGATGTTTCAGATACCCTGTTATGATGTCTCTACTCACGCTTCATTTAATTACCATCAGAAGCCTCTGAAGCTTTGAAGACAAATGTTACCGTTGTGAATAACTGTACACACTGCCCAAGAAGATATTCTACAGTGAAAAGAAAATGTGTCAGTACAGCCTTATCATTACACAACGTCTCTTTTCAAACAGCCAACGGTAATTCAAACAGCTATTTTTTACTGGGCTATTTAAATAAAGGAGTAATCGCTTCTGAAGGTGTCGATTGGCTGTATCATTTATAGAATCGATCAAGTCATTGTGTGAATTCAATATGATGATAGTCACAACGATGAGTTCTCGTTGTAACACTTAATATCCAAAGCTATCACCATTTACACATGGCCATTGTTGTTGAAGCTCAAGATTACAAATCAACAAAACAACAACAATTAAAACAGAAGCTGTTGATGAAGAAGACAACATTGCAAATCAGTCAAGTCATCAACCACCTTCTCGTTAAGAGCTACATTGAAGATCTGAAGCAATGAGTTGTTGCTCAAAGCTTGCTCAACCAAGAAGACAAAGAAGAAGAAGATCTACAAGATGTCATCAACTGTCAAATCAACATACATCTCTATAGAATCTTAAGATAGCAAGGAGTTGTTGCTCACGTCTTGCTTGAACACTTGTGTGTTCTTTTGTACTTAAACTTAGGAGTAATTTGCATATTAAGAAGCATCTTTGTAATCTCCTGTTTAACTAATTCTATGTGAATTAGGATTCCTTGAGTGGTCAGTGTGACCGGAGACTCGAGAAGACAATGGCTGGGTGTCATTGTGGTAAATCCTGAAATAGGGTCAGTAAACGTTATATTCGTTGAGATGGATTCCTGAACGTTTAGCTGTGAAATCCTGACAGTAGATCTTGCGAGATTGGAACCTGCATGTCAATGTTCGTTATATTCATTAAGTTGAATCCCTGAATGTTTCATTGTGTGTTAGTCACAACTGAGGTTGTGTAGGTTGTTAGTCACTGGCGTTAGCCCGTGCATCTGTAATCAGTTTGGGTTATAGTGGATTAAGTCCTAGTGTTCAAGGCAAAATCACCTGAGGAGGATGAATTGGATTAGCTTGAGAGTTGCTCAAGTGAACCAGGATATATTGTGTGTTCTTTACTCTTGTTATACTTTTAGTTATTGTTTATGTTTCTGTGTTTAGTATCAGAACCTTACATAAGCAAGTCAGAACCTTGCAGCTTAACTCTGATAAGCTTCCGCTATGCAAGTTCTGAATGATGCATATTTTATTCAGACTCTCCCTATCTTGTATGCTTTATGTATTACCAATTCTGAATGTTACTTCGCAGGCCAGAGTCTCTCAACGAACTTTGATGTTCTCATAGCGCTTAAATGATAAGAGGCGAAATATTTTATAAGAGTGAATACACAATTCAAACCCCCCCCCCCCCTTTCTTGTGTCTTTCTCGAACTTTCAATTGGTGTCAGAGCCTGGTTCTGTTATTAATGGATATCAACACTTAACAGTATCAGAAAAAGATCCAGATGCGGTGTGTAGAAATACTCTGGGTGAGATTTCAATCCACTTACAATTGTTGTAACATCTCAGAAGATGACTGTGTACAAAATTGTAATCAATCGGATTACTTGAGCAAGTCACTGATTCTGGAAGCTTTGTAGTTGTCAACAACTGAATCTTCCTCACTAAAGTTTTGAAAAAGGTTGAAGAATCAGCTAATAAGATAGATTCATCAGATATAAGTAGTAGTATATGTTGAATACTTATCTTAGAAGATACGTTTGGATCAACAACGTATTTGCTCAAAGTTGAATCATCAGAGAACAAGAAGTCTTGTTTGCAGGAGATTATTTCTTTGTGAGTTTTTGAGATGTTTTCAAGAAACGGATTAGGTCCACCCTTGACTATCTCGTTTAAAGCTCATTAAGAACTTCTTCATGTAAAGAAGGAGGATTGTTGTTCTATGATTTTGAACTTCAGAATAAAGACTACTGAAGAAGTCAGAAAACTGAAGAATTCAAACTCTTAGATATGATTCAACATCTGAATCTTAACTAATCAAGAAGTTAAAAGACTCAATGAAGAACTGAATATTGTTTTCTTGAAAATCCTTGTAGAAAACTGAAAGAATATTCAGAAAGAAGAAATCCATTGATTCATCAAAAGTTGATCAAGAATGAATTATGAGTCTTGTTTGAATTAACATGGATGATTGAGTTCTACTAACTTAAGTTTCTATCTTAGTTGAACCAACTGTGATTGGACAAATCAATTTCTAATGATTCTATCAGAACTTCACATATCTGAAATTAGAAGATCCTTAACTAGATGCAAAGGCTAAAGTCATCTACTTGTAGTCAAAAGGATTTAAGTTGCTGATGTTTTTCAGAATGAAGAAATCAGTTGACATTCTTTTCAGAAGTAGATATGTTGTTGATTCTTTAATGGACTAACTCTAAACAAGTTAGAGCAGCATTACAAGAACAAGAAGTATCATGAAATATATGTCACGTGGTACACACTTGATTGATGATACTTGGCTCTGAACAAGCTTTGCATATATTTGTAGAAACAGAGTCAGATGATGTTTTGCGATGTCAATTAATTCTCTTTAGCACATAACCTCTCAGCAATTTATGATTAAGCTAAGAATTTATTGACCTTCTGGAAATAGGAAACTTGTTGAAAGACAGTTGGTCTGATATTTAAGATCAGAGTCTCCATTGGTTGTTTTTAGAAGTCAGATGAATAATTCTGAAAAGGATAAAAGAAAATATCTTGTAGAAATCAGACAAATTCTAATTCTCAAACTAGGATCAGAGTTCAGAATATTATTATACACTTCAGAAGTCAGAATACAAATGAACCATTGAAGAACATGAGAACCAGAGACAGCTAACTCTGAAGGAAGTAGAAGCTGAAGGATGATAATCAGAATCTCAGAGTCAGAATGGAAAGCACTCAGATAAATACCGTCAGTAAAAATCTTAGTATCTTCAAGGTACACTTCGCTCTCCATGTAGGACTTATAAGAAAATCTTGATAAATATACCTTAACAAATCATATTGTTTTACTGAGAACTAAAAATATGCATCATAATTATGTCATACTAAGTTAGTAAGAATAGGTTAGAAAATTATTTAGAGATTCTTATATGCGTCTGTATATGACTGGCGAATAGTTAGATTAAATCTATCTCAAATACAAGCCTCTCTTCATTATGTCAATCACTATGTGTTGGCCACTTCCTACGGTCAATAAGTATACTTTAAACAAAATATTTTTATTTTAATCTCTCTCTCTCTCTCTCTTAGAGTCTATCCATCTGTTTCAGTCAGCCTTGGAAATGATAGTGTTAAAGTATCTTAAGCTCTATTGAGTCATCTCATATAGGAAAATCTATTCCCAATAGCCTTACTTTACTCTCTACTTAGAAATATCTCTTCCACTCAAATTTCCTTGAAATACGCATATTGAATGACATATGTTAGTATGCTTGAGTACGAAGTTGGATAGCGTGCTACCTTTTCATAAATAGTTTGTAACCTAGTTCTACAGCTACTAACCAAGCGTGATAATATACTGACAATTTAGGATTTAATTTTGTGTTGAAAAATAGTAAAAAAATTATGCTTGCACCTTTGGTTATGCACTTATTAAAAACATAAAATAAAAGTTCTTGAAACTAGGAAATGTGTCTCTCCAATTTCTTTCTGAGTCGATGCTTCTAAATACCACTCATACAAGTGCAGTTATTGCAAATACTTAACTCATGCCAAAGAATTAATTAGAAAATCCTATGCGTGATCTCTTAGTTTTCCCAATGTTAAGAGACCGTTAGACTTAGCTCTCTTAACCAATCCAATACCTTGGAAATAGTAAATCTATCATTTGGAGTCTCAAGAAATTATTGACTTACTTGACTCGTCGCCTATTTAAAGGTATCAGGTTCACTCTCCCATTCATATCCTCAGACCATCTCTGTTAGTGTCTCCTTGCTATATTCCCTTACCTCTAAAGATGTCTAACTCACAAACAAAAGCTGCTAAGAGCGAATTCTCTGAGTTGAAGGTCCTAAATGAATTCACTATAAACACCAGTTCTCTCAAAGAACTTGGTTTGATAAGAACGTCATCTGAGTTACGATGTCAGAAATGGGATGGTTATCTTGACATGCTTCCAGGTCTAATTTACACTGACCTTGTCAAGGAGTTTTGGACAAATGTCGATGTGTTTTCAAACATGTATAACCAACACATTATTCAGTCAGTCATCTCCGGAATCCCTGTAATGATTAGTCCCTCTGTCATCGCACAAGCCATCAAGTGTGATGAAGCCAGTGACACCATTGAGGATTATAAGGAAAGAAATATCTTCAATGATCTCATTCAAAGAATTCATCATGGGAATGGTCCTTCTAACTATACCTCCACACTTATTCCCTCAGCTAAAGTCTGGCACAGAATCATGGAAACCAACCTACGACCTAGAGAAATAGGAGCTGAATTGCTAACCCACTCGGATCGACTATTTATCTTCCTTATAGTCTACCAAAGAAAGATAAATCTTCCTTAGACCATGTTCAACCACTTGAAAGAACAAATCCTCTTATCAAAAGATAAGTCTACCTTTAGTATTCTGTACGGTAGGGTTATATCTCGTATTCTAGAGATTCAATATGTGATCACCAGGCTAGAAAACATAGGAACAACTGTAGAAAGTTCACCTATGAACTTTGCAGAACTCCCTAGGAATTCCTGAAGGCTCACAAAATAGGGTTAAAAATATCTGTTTTGTATTGCTTGTTGCTGAGTTGTATTAATTTATGTACAATGCATTCTCTTCAATGAAATTAATGAAATATTATTTAAATGAATGTAAGGTTTTTAAATTTAAACTGCATGAAATTCACACTCTAAAATGTTTGTATTACTCATATCACTTAAATTATTATCACATATAGATTTAAAAAGAATCTTAAAAAGATCAAAGACTATCAATGATGCATTAACATCCTTCAAGGATAATGCTATCAATAGGATACAAATCTTAATTAACATATCTACTTCCAGCATGGATCCCACCGAAATGGGAAATATCTATACTGAATTCCATGGATGAATCTCAGAAGAGATCCTGAAGAACAAGAGGTTGGCAATCACACAAGCTAAAGACAAACAGCTACATACCTCAAGAACCGATGAATCTGAAAACACGTCATCATCTTCTTCCTTATCCTTAGGCACCTCTTAGACTAAACCCTAGGAATCCACTTTAGTTAGGTCTATGTTTTGATTACTCTAAACTATTTAAGGTCAAGAAGAATCTATGTTTTGAAATCAATGAACTATCTCTTGAAACTATTTTATGTTAGACTACTCGTTATCATGTTGATCTCATTTATGCTTAAATGCTCAAACGCTCTAAACTTTTTGATGATGTCAAAAAGGGGGAGAAATAGAAATATGATTTTGATTAAGAGAATCTTAAAAAGAAGAATGCAAACTCAAACAAATGAATTAATCATATAAAATGCGTTTACCACTAACGTTGCTATTTGATGTTTAACCAAGGAACTCTGAACAAGTTCACTAGGTATTCTCAGAACAGGTTAAGAAAGAATCACTCTGATAGAAGTTCTTATGAATTGTTTGTTCATATGATCGAAGTTGTATACTTCGTGAACATGTGTTCAGAATCAGATTTACCCAGTACTGTTAAGAAGTTGAGAACTTTCTGAAAGTCAAAGTTATCGTGATCTCTGTGTCACTTGGTTCAAAAGCTGTAAGCTGTCTGAGAATATGATATTCAGAACATAAGAATCAGAAGAAGGAAAGCTTTGAAAGCAGTTAAAATAATTCTACATCTCAAGATGCTTTTCAGAAGAACTGTGCCAATCAGAAGTCGAAAACTGTCTGAAAATCCGGATTGAAGATCCAACAAGTAGTAGTTCTGATTTTAACCAAGAATCCAATTAAGAAGAAAATGATTTGGTATCAGACTAAATCTACACTTGGTAATCAGACTCAATATGTAAAAGATTGGTATCAGACTCAGTCTGTAGTGATATCAATCAGAGCTAAAGCTGTGAAATGTGTTCAAATACCTTCATTGGTATCAAATTCAGCACACTAAGAGAATAACCTTCAGTAGGTATCAAACACAACCTATCTTGGTATCTGATTAAGAATTAAAGATCACATTGGTATCAAATTCAGAATCAAGCGTTGATTGATCACTAAATTATCCCTTTATTGGTATCAGATCAAGAATCAAGCTTTGATGAATCACTGAGTTATGACAGTAACAAGGTTCTGAGATGAAGGCCTGTGTTCAAAGTCAAACTCTGAAAAGTCATGATCTCAATTGGTGATCAAAATTGGTATATCTGAATTATGATTCTAAAGATCCCAATATCTGACTTATGGAAATTAAAGGGAGACTGCCCAGAAGATTCAAATGCTAAAATCAATAATCTTCACCTAGTCTGAAACTCAGGGGGAGTTTCTTAAGATAGTGTTTGTTTCTGATAAATAGCGCGGCTATGTTATTAGATAAGAACTGTTCTATTTCTGTGCTAAACTGATTCTGCTGAAAAGTAGAAAATGCTTCAGATGTCACTGAAGATTATGTGCTCTGACACGACGTTAAAAGGAACTAAGTTCTAAAGATCTGAAGATGGAATTTGTGATGAGCTAGTCCAGATGCTGAAGACTTTTGTCTCCTTAAAGACAAGATAGAGAAGTATTCCTTTTCTATTCTTTGTTCTGGCAACTCAGATTGTTATTTTGTAAATCTTTGGATCATATAAGATTATATATGTTCACAAATAAAATCTTGAGGATAACACATTCAGGGGGAGCTGCTGTTCCAGACTCTGAATATGTTTTGTTTGGTGATTACCTTGTATAAAATGTTCAATCAAAATAAATGGTTTTGTCATCATCAAAAAGGGGGAGACTGTGAGAGCAACAGTTGTCTCTAAAAGTCATCTCTATGTTTTGATGATAACAATACGTATTTGTGAAAGAACTATTTTATGTTCTAACGTGTGTTGTGTGTAGATCATAAATCATAGAAGATATGATATCCAACAAGCACCAGCCAGATGTGCGTAATTGATTATATGCGAAGTTACTATGTGTGACATAAGTCGCAAAAAGCAAGTATGCTTCTGTATTTGATCATGATCAGTCAGATCCAAGGATGCTGATATTGTTGTTGCAATGCTCTTGTGGATGTTCTCTGAAAGTGATTGTGATTCTGAAGATAGCGAAGTTTCTGAAGAAGATAATCCTCTGAAGAACTGAAGTGCTGAAGACTCTCATGACTTGAAGTTCTGAAGGCTGAAGGCTCTGAAGACCAAGTGCAGAAAGACGCTGAAGACTTATGCGTTCTGAATTCTATGGTTCCAAAAGTCAAGTGCTGAAGACTCTGAAGACAGATTCCTAATGGACAAGTTTTGAAGATCTGAAGACTTGAAGCAGTGAAGAATAACGGGTTTTAAGGCAAGTGCTGAAGTTCTAAAGGCAGATTCCTAATGGACAACTTTAGAAGACTGAGGAATTGATGTTTCAGATACCCTGTTATGATGTCTCTACTCACGCTTCATTTAATTACCATCAGAAGCCTCTGAAGCTTTGAAGACAAATGTTACCGTTGTGAATAACTGTACACACTGCCCAAGAAGATATTCTACAGTGAAAAGAAAATGTGTCAGTACAGCCTTATCATTACACAGCGTCTCTTTTTTAAACAGCCAACGGTAATTCAAACGGATATATTTTACTGGGCTATTTAAATAAAGGAGTAATCGCTTTTGAAGGTGTCGATTGGCTGTATCATTTACATAATCGATCAAGTCATTGTGTGAATTCAATATGATGATAGTCACAACGATGAGTTCTCGTTGTAACACTTAATATCCAAAGCTATCACCATTTACACATGGCCATTGTTGTTGAAGCTCAAGATTACAAATCAACAAAACAACAACAATTAAAACAGAAGTTGTTGATGAAGAAGACAAAATTGCAAATCAGTCAAGTCATCAACCACCTTTTTGTCAAGAGCTACATTGAAGATCTGAAGCAAGGAGTTGTTGCTTAAAGCTTGCTTAACCAAGAAGACGAAGAAGAAGAAGATCTACAAGATGTCATCAGCTATCAAATCAACATACATCTCTGTAGAATCTTAAGATAGCAAGGAGTTGTTGCTCACATCTTGCTTAAACACTTGTGTGTTCTTTTGTACGTAAACTTAGGAGCAATCTGCTTGTTAAGAAGCATCTTTGTAATCTCATGTTTAACTAATTCTATGTGAATTGTGATTCCTTGAATGGTCAGTGTGACCGGAGACTCAAGAAGACAATGGCTGGGTGTCATTGTGGTAAATCCTGAAATAGGGTCAGTAAATGTTATATTCGTTGAGACGAATCCCTGAACGTTTAGTTTTGAAATCCTGACAGTAGATCTTGCGAGATTGGAACCTGCAGGTCAATGTTCGTTATATTCATTAAGTTGAATCCCTGAACGGTTCATTGTGTGTTAGTCACAACTGAGGTTGTGCAGGTTGTTAGTCACTGGCGTTAGCCCGTGCATCTGTAATCAGTTTGGATTATAGTGGATTAAGTCCTTGTGTTCAAGGCGAAATCGCCTGAGGAGGGTGGACTGGATTAGCTTGAGAGTTGCTCAAGTGAACCAGGATATATCGTGTGTTCTTTATTCTTGTTATGCTTTTAGTTATTGTTTATGTTTCTGTGTTTACTATCAGAACCTTACATAAGCAAGTCAGAACCTTGCAGCTTAACTCTGATAAGCTTCCGATATGCAAGTTCTGAATGATGCATATCTTATTCAGACTTTCCCTGTC
Source organism: Lathyrus tuberosus (assembly GCA_022829125.1). Lineage (NCBI taxonomy): Eukaryota > Viridiplantae > Streptophyta > Magnoliopsida > Fabales > Fabaceae > Lathyrus > Lathyrus tuberosus. The sequence goes on along the minus strand of JALAZF010000930.1, from coordinate 606,804 downwards.
TTGTATGCTTTACGTATTACCAAGTCTGAATGTTACTTCGCGGGCCAGAGTCTCTCAACGAACTCTGATGTTCTCATAGCACTTAAATGATAAGAGGCAAAATATTTTATAAGAGTGAATACACAATTCAATCCCCCCCTTCCTTGTGTCTTTCTCGTACCTTCAAACACAACTCTGCCACACTAGTAAACTGTAACAAGTTGATGATCCTTGTAGGAAGGATGAAGAGCTGCTTGGGTATTTTTCAAGTAAACTACCCCAGATTAGCTGACTGTCGTAGATGAGCTGATCATTGCTTCAGCTGGAATGATTCTGTAATGAATGTTTCACTGTGCGCTTGGAAAACTTGCCCTAGTCTGAGTTTTGAAAAATCTTCTGAATAAACCAATTCTCATAAGGACTTGCACTGTAACAAATCTTGAATTGATTCTCAATAGGATATGGAGGGAACTTGCCCCTGATTGGATCACTGGCAAAGTTTCTCAACTGTTTGAAAATTCCTTGAGAGGAAAGCCAGTTCGCAAACAAAATTGTTCATATAAACATAGTAAATGCAAAGTTCATGCAACCTTTGAAATCAAAATCATTTAAAAAAATGCAATGTATATGAGTCACTAATCAGAACACGGCGGTTCAAGACATCAAATTAAAAGGTAAAGCAAAAGGCGTGATGCCAAAACAGATGGTCTGCAAAGATCTTTTGGAGTCAATTTACGCAACTTTGCTGTAGTATGCTTTCAAAATAACCTTGCTTCAGTTAGGTCTTTTGAGGGTTATAACGTGGCCTGGTTCATGGTTTAACAAACAAAGGATAAAGGCTCAAAGTTTATTTGTACCCATCCAATCTTCGTGATGATCTTCATTCCTACGCTCAGTTAACTCAAATTATGCACTCAGGTTCCAATAGGTTGGGAATTGCACTGATGATAATGATGATGGTTCAAAAGTTAAAGGACCATTGAGATGGCAGTCACTGCTTCCTTACAACATTTGGGTTATCATACAAGTTTGTCCTTATTTGTCTTTGTATAATGTAAGGTCATGAGCTTCCCATCTTTCTTACCTTTTGCCTCGAAAGGGACTCGTCTCATTCTTTGAGTAAGGATTTCTTGACGATCCTTCTTTATTTATCATTTTGGGAACAACTTGTACAACATTTATTCATTTAATTTGGAAGAGTTGAAAGGTTGTGAATGATTAGCTTAATGATTACGGTGAACCATCATTGGCGTTTGACTTGAAAGACATATTCGACACTTGCTTGTTGTGTGCGAAGGAAATTTGTGAATGCAAACTTTTGCTGAAAGGTGTCTTGCATGCAACTCTTGTATTTGAATGCACAATCAAGTTAACTGAGAACTACCCTGCCCCAGGTTAAGATTGTGGGTTTTTATTTGTAAAGAAAAGAAATTCCTATACTTCAAGGCTCAAAGGGGATGACGAGGGGTTATCTTCCTTATTTCTCCAGTGTTTGGGGATTGAAACAATGTCTTACATCGTCAGCAAAGTTTTGATTTGAAAGCATACCAACAACAATTATGGATATTATGTTTTCATCATCCTCCCTCCAATCTTTGCATAATCAAGAAGAAAGTGGAAAAGTGATAAAATACATATTTATTTTTTATTCATTTTTTAAATTTTAGAAAAGCAAGCATAAAGACGTAATAGCAAACACAAATGAATAGAATCCAAAAGTTGCAATGCTCATTTTATCAATTACGAAAGTACAAACATAATTTGAAAGCAAATAGCTAATACAAATAAGGAAAATGCAAACAATAAGAAACATGACCTAGTGACTAATCAGAAACAAAGATGAGTTGTCCTGTCTGAAACACCGGCTTTTAGGAAGATAGTCTGCTGAAGTTGATCAAAGCTTCACTTGGCGTGCTCTGGCAGCATTGTGCTCATAGAGAGGGTTCTCAAAAGGAGCTCGGGTAGTCTAGGCAACAGCATGAACCATAGGTCTGGGCTCAGCGAAAACTGGAGCTTACAATGTCTACCTGACACTTTAACCAATCATAGCAGTAGATGCAAGAGGTGGAGAATAGTTAGGAGGTAAACTAAACTCTGGCCAAGTTGAAGGTGACATCTGAACAGGCTTGTCGCTCCCAGGATTTTCATCCAGGTACAAGCACGAAAGTGGTGCGGAACACAGAGTCGCCAGCAATGTATATTTATCCCAAGAGAGGGAAAGGGAACACCACATAAACCTGAGGAAGAGGGAAAGGAATGGTCATCGCAACCATAGCCTGGGTTCGGGATTCGGTTACGCTAGGGGAAGGTGTTAGCACCCCACGGGTCCATCGTACTCGATGGGATCCACGCTTGTTGTCTATTCTAAGGGTGAGTCATCCTAAAATCTATGGCTACATTGACACGGGAGGGAAAAACAAGGACAGACTCGGTAGGACGTCGTCGTCCTAGGCCTACGTACCCCCTTTGTGCAATGGGGAATTCAGAGTCAACGTAGTTCGGACCAAGTTCTTTTGTGTTTTTTATGAGCGACGTTAAGTTCGCGTCCGGCAGTTAGGGTCGATGCCTGTTTGCGACTCAGACGGAAAGTAACGTGCCCTTTTTGAAAATAGCCTTTAGTTTGACGATCCCGAAGGACAAAAATGATTTGAAATTTGTTTGTATATTTTAGGACAGAAGTGACTTGAGTTAGTTCATAACTCAACTTGAACCAAAGTCTATGACACGGGAACGAATGCTTCGCATGGTCGTCCCCAATGGGACGTATGCTCAACACTATAGAAGAGAGAAGGGGGACCCCTCAATCTTCATTTCCTATGTTTAAGGCTTGTGTGCAAGGCAAGTTGACCTTATTAAGTATCTTAGAAATTGTTATGAGATGAGAAGAGGGACTCAAAAGAAAAAGAAAAAAACTACGGGGAAAAATCTATCCTAATGTTATCATGCAAAGGTGGCCCTAAGGGGAGGTTTGGAGGGAGACTACCCTATGGAATTTAGTCCTAATATTATCATGCAAAGGTGGCCCTAAGGGGGGGTTTGACAACAACCTAAGCCTAAAGAAAAGAAAAGACGAGAGAAAGAAAGAATGAGGGTGGACATGGATAACTATCCACACCCTCAAATAACTTACCTCATCCCCTGCATAAAAGGTTAGTACAAAACAGACATAAGTGACAATAAGACAAATGAAACCCAAGCAAGTCACAAACCAAAGAGAAAAGGTTATAAACCAAATGAAACTCAACCAAGACAGAATGTGGATGACCTAAACATGTGCCTAAACATGCTATGCAAATGTCACATGAGACATGCAAACAGATATCCAAGCATCAAACATCAATAGAAGAAGAAGGAAGCATATAAGTGAAACATGTTCAAGTATGCAAGATGAAACATGAATGACATATAACATGAATGAATGTAAAGCTCCAAGGTCAGAAACATACATAAAATGAAATGCAAATGAATGATAAGGTATGGCATACATAAACCAAACATAAGTCATGAATGAGCATAGATGAGAGGAAGTGAGAAGATAAGTCAAAAAGAGGCATGTAAACCAAGCATTAAACATATGCACAAAGTATGCAACAACCTCACACCAAGGACCTATAATGGCAATCAAGTGACCTATAACAATTCAAACACGGTTTATGAAGTCAAAGAAGCAATCCCAAATGATGGCACAAGTTCCTTCTCAAACAAGTACTCATACATGATCAAAGATGTGCATAAAAAAGGCCTCAAACAAAGAGCAATCAAACAATTAGCAAAACATCTTTAACAAATACCAAATTAATTCTCAAAACACCTCAACTAGTGGTAAATATCATGTTAAAAACTCATGCAAAAATTCACAAGATAAGTCACTCAAACAATCATGCAAATATCAAGTAGGAAACATGGTTCAATATGCAAAAGAAAGGGACTAAAAAGCAATATGAAATGATTTTAAAAATAAGAGAGAAATTTTTTTATGCAATTCAATTTGTTGGTGAAACAATGCAAAAAGAATGGGCTCAAAATGTTTTGTGGACTATGAGAAATAAATTCAACAAGTCATGGTATGCATATACGGAATAAATTCAAAAGAAAATAACCAAATAATTACCTCAGATGCTAAAAATAAAATAAAATAAGAAAATAAAATTTGGGAAAATTTTATAAAACTCTAAACATGATTCATGAATTTTTTGGTAATTTTTTAATGCACCTACCTATTTTTTTAAAAAATGAAAATGCAAATGATGCAATTAGATGAAAATAAAAAAAGAAAATAGCAAGGGGGTATGAATAGCAGTCCAGACACGTTGGAAAATAATATGGGCCCAAAGGAGGGGGTGTGGATATCAAGCCCACACCCCAAAACCCATCAGCGAAAATAAAATAAAAACAAAGAAGAACACGTGGACTTCAGTCAACCCACAGACCCAACATCAACCATTAGATCCATCACACGCTCCATAATCAGTCAACATAATCACAAAATCAACAAAATCAATGGCCATGATTAAAAGTTCACCATAATAATGATACACGCACCCACACACAATTGATTAGCAATTAGAAAAAGGCACACGTGACAAGCACACCCTATCATTAATGCGTTGGCATTATAACAACCATCAGATTCAATCAACGTGCCAGATTAATCAAACTTTAACATGATGGACGGTTTAGATTTAAGGAACATGGCAGTTAGCATGGAATGGCACACACATAAACCAAAAAATAAAAACAAAATTTAAATGATGTGGCACAACGTGGACCACGCGATCAAGGCAACGGACGGTCACGATTGCGTCTTCCACCTTGAAACCCTAGATCCGCCGGAGATCAAGCCAGACGCCGGAGCCCTAGCTCCGGTCGTCCCTTCCGGCCACCTGCAACCAAAAACTTCCCAGAAAATGCAAAAGGGTACACTATCTTGACCAGAATTTCACCAGGATCAATAATATCACATTAAAAATCGCAAATAATAAACATACAAAGAGAAACGAATGAAACAAGTTAGGGCTCAAAACTTCAAAACCCACGATACAACCAATCTACACGTCCAAATTCAAAATAAAATACATCATCATGCTCAGCAACAACCACAGATCATTATGCATGTCAAAAATTTGAGTTCTAAGATCATGAAAAGTGTCACTAACCTGAGATCAAGCAATCCGTACCCTTGTTGTTAGCTTCAAATGATGGGTGCTTTGTGTTCTATGGATCCCAAGGATGCAGACTGTGAAAGAAGTTTTTGAAAAACCCTAGTGGATTGAGAGATTCGAAGGAATGAAGGATTAGGGTTGAAAGCTTGGTTCTCCTCAAAATCACGTGTCCCTTCTCCAATGAGTGCATGAGTTAGCTTAAATACATTAGGTCATTCCACTGATAATCATTTGGGCCTTATTAATTCCTTGATTAATGAGATTTGGGTGATTTTGGAAATTTGCATAATGGGTTATACACCCTCCTCCATGCATGTACACCCAAGCCTTTTATGTTGGATCATTCATTTATCAATTGCTAATCACACCTGAATTGAATTTGGGCCTTGAGATGTCTTGGTTTATGAATTTTCAATGATTTTGCAAAATTGCACAATGTGAAATAAGTGATGAATTTGTCATGGAATCCCTTGGTTCAAAGGCCAAAAATGATCCTTAAGGAATGTACTTTGATGTTAGAATGTACCTTGAAGCAATGGGACCAATTATAGGTCACTATGTCCAAAATGCAAAAGTTGTGAAAATGGAACCATGAGAAAACCCTAAAAACCACCTTGCCTTCTTTTAATCATAACTTGAGTTCCACAAATGATATGGAGACCATCTAGTACTTGTTGGAAAGGGGAGAAAAATATCTTCAACTTTCATGTTTGAGAAAAATTCATTTGAAGCTTCCTTGATGATGAAAAGTCAAGTTGAATGTAGTGTAAAAACTTGCCAAAAATGGAAACTTCTCATTATAGGTCATTTTCCAAATTTAGTAACTTTTGTACCAACCCTTGATTCTTGATAAATGGTATGAAACTTGACCCTTGAAGACCACGGGAGGATGTGAGACCTTGAAAACCCTGAAGAGAACCTCAAAATCTCATAGTTGACTTTCCCTCTCACTGTTGACTTTTCTCCAATTCTCCTGATTTGCAATCCATTGGCCAATTGAATCTCTCATGAACCAAACTGATGGACAATCTTCCATTCCTAGATACTTAGGGACCCAAGGAATACCATGGAATCAATTCTTGCCCAAAAAAATCAGAAATAAACTGACTTTATAGCAAACCCTAATTTTGGTACCCTCAGTCTAGGATGAAATAACACAGTCTCCAAATCCCAATTCCTATGAATATGGTGTGTATCCTCTCCAACAAAGATAAGATATGCCATTTGGTGATAATAAAAACCCAAGAAGCTTTCCCATTGGAGCAATAAACCCAAGAATCTCAAAACCCTAATTTCTGCAGTGGTTAGGAGAGAGTGAGCCACTTGAGATCTCTTGGACAATATAAGGACTCTTGCTTGACCCTTTGAAGAACATCTTCTTCTCTTGAACTGCCTCAGGCACCTTGACCCCATGCTAAGAACCAATGATATGCACACATGATAATGCAAAAATTAAATGAAACATAAGCCAGTTAGTACTAAAGTAAGGAGAACAAATTTTGGGGTGCGACAGCTGCCCCTATTCAATCGACTCGGTCCTGAAGGTATGATAGCAACGGCTGTCATGGGTTCAAAGGATTCACGGGGATTAAATACCAAAAGAAACCTGAAATTTGCAATCCTCAAAGGAAGGACGACTCCACTGGGGAACAAGCAATAAATG